>SSNQ01034548.1:162581-208726 GCA_006942095.1 Nothobranchius kuhntae | reverse complement strand
ACCACCAGCACCTGGTTCAAGGACCATGGTATCCCTGTCCTTGATTGGCCAGCAAACTCGCCTGACCTTAACCCCATAGAAAATCTATGGGGTATTGTGAAGCGGAGGATGCAATACGCTAGACCCAACAATGCAGAGGAGCTGAAGACGACTATCAGAGCAACCTGGGCTCTCATAACACCTGAGCAGTGCCACAGACTGATCGAGTCCATGCCATGCCGCATTACTGCAGTTATTGAGGCAAAAGGAGCCCCGACTAAGTATTGAGTGCTATACATGCACATTCTTTTCATGTTCATTCTTTTCAGTTGGCCAACATTAGAGAAACAAACATTTTTTCATTGGCCTTTAGAATATTCTAATTTTCTGAGATACCAGATTTGATGTTTTCATTGGTTGTCACCTATAAATATCAAAATTAAACGTAATAAACATCGGAAATACATTGGTCTGTGTGCATTGCATGAATATAATGTACAAGTTTCACGTTTTGAATGGAATTACTGAAATATTTTCAACCTTTTGATGATATTCTAATTTACTGGCCAGCACTTGTATGTATCACTTATTCTGCTCTCCCTACCTATTCCACCTTCCTCAGGATCCACTGATTTCCCTCTTTTCATCTTTCCTATTCACACTCTCTCTCTTTCTTTACATTTTTTAATCACAATTGTCTATTTTTGCTTATTTTAAACATATTTTTAATAGTGATGCACCGATATCTGATATTAAGGTCACTGTTATGGCCGATAACTGATATTTGCTGATACCGATATACTGACATTAATGCTTCTAAAATCAGCAGATTTTATATAAAATAAAAATTATTAAAGCTGAATTTACGTTATTATGTACACACAACACACACATTTACGCATCTGAGATGATTACAATCACTATCACATGACTAAACAACTACACATCACCCCCCTCACCCTCTGAAACAGACAAACAAATGGAGACAAGATGAAAAAAAATATCGGTGGTTAATATTGGCCTGTTTTATTTTTTATCGGACCGATATCGATATTGATGCCGATATATTGTCCATCCCTAATTTTTAATCATTTTCTAAATTCTTTTTTATGTTATAAATTTTTTGTTTTTGTGAAGCACCTCAAGATTTTTATCTTGTGATGCGCAGTAGAAAAGATAGTTTCTTCTTCTTGTTCACAATACAAGGGAGACAATACGATGTATATGTCACAATACAGTGGAGATGATACAATGTATATATCACAAACTAGGGGATACGATAAGATGTATATATGTTTATGTTTGTTTATTCACTTAGCAGACGCTTTTATCCAAAGCGACTTACAATTTCTAACCTATAGGGCATGTTGTGAACTGTGGGGGAAACCGGAGTACCCGGAGGAAACCCACGCATGCATGGGGAGAACACGCAACTCCACGCAGAAAGTTTTACCTTTCTCAGTGGCCTAGTGGTAGAGTGTCCGCCCTGAGACTGGGAGATCAGGGGTTCGATTCCTGGTCGGGTCATACCAAAGACTTTGAAAAAATGGGACCCAATGCCTCCCTGCTTGACACGCAGCATTAAGGGGTTGGATTGGGGGGTTAAACCACCAAATAGTTCCCGAGCGTGGCTTGTCTGCAGCTCACCGCTCCCCCAGGGGATGGGTCAAATGCGGAGAATAAATTTCGCACACACACCTGTGTGTGTGTGACAACTAATGGGACTTTAACTTTAAAGGCCACAGCCGAGTTTCAAACCTGCGACCTTCGTGCTGCGAGGCAACAGTGCTAACCACTGCGCCACCATGCAGCCCATATATCACTATACAAGGAGACAATACGATGTATATATCACAAACTAGGGGAGACGATACTGTATTGTATATATCACAATACAAGGGAGATGATACAATGTATGTATCGTAATACAGTGGAGACTATATGATGTATATATCACAATACAGTGGAGATGATACGATGTGTATATCACAATACTAAGTGTCAGATGATATTTGCACATTTTAAAGACTTCAGTTTAGGGCTGGGCGCTATGGCCTAAAATCAAAATCAAGATATACTGAGGATTTCACCTCGATAACAATAAAGGGACGATAACTACAGGTATGTGCAGAAACAAAAGTTGTCCACTAGATGGGGCTGTCACATGTTTTATGTTGGGTCACATTTTTACGTGACACACAAGGTGGTACATCTTCTTAAAGGGCCATGAACTTTGCCAACCTACACACATCATTTCATTTTTTTGTCAAATTTATTGACGACAGAAAAATTATCTCGATAAAAGTCAGAAATTTCTATAATGATAAATTTTCGATTTATTGCTCAGCCCTACTTCAGTTAATTGGAAACTTCAGGCCAAACACTTCCATAGCACATCCAGTGTTCTTAAGAGATCTTGTTCAGTCCGAAAGAAAGGTGTGAAAACTGCTGCCACCTAGCAGTCAAAGTTTGAATTGCAGTACACAAAAAAAAGAATGGTAAATATTTGCTTGTAAATTCTCAATAAAAAAGAGATACGCTGGTTCTAAATATACATTCCATGTCTTAGCATAAAATATTGCATTATTTCTTAGTATTGGTATTTTCTTACATCCCTAGCATTTACATTCCTGAAAAATATTTGTTCAGTAAATGCTCTACAATATTTTTGTCAGATCACATTAATTTTTACTTGTTTACCCGTTTTATCTATTTAGTACTTGGTCAGTTTATTGATTTGGTTGATGAACTTTAATTAAATATTTGATTTTAATACCAAGAATTGGATAAAACGAATCATCAACAGTTTGTTAAATTCATTGTTCAAAAACCTGTTCAGGTTCAGAAATGTTGTGACTCTACTGTTAGTAAGGTCTAGTTCATGAAAATCTGCCAAAAGCATCGGCTGACAATGAATGACCTCTACATATCGGCAGTAGGAAAACCCACATTGGTGGACCTGCTAGAGGTCTTTTTACGTGGAATATGAGCTTTTAAAAAGTTTCTCCTTTGAAATGTCAAAAATGTTGGCACAAACAAGACTTGGAACTGTAAAACTTAATTCATTCAATGGTTTTATAAATGTTGAGCACCTTCAAAACAAAAATGCATGTAATTAAAAATCTTAGAAGAACTTTTGCTGGTTTTTAATTCTGCAGCCATAATTAAAACAGGAAATATCACAAATCTCTCTCAGTATCACATCAGTCCTGTTTGCTGACCAAAGCAGGGTTTAAATATCTGAGGGGGCAGTGTGTGAGGAGCTTGGGTGTGTGTGTGTGTGTTTGTTTGTTTGTTTGTTTGCGTGTTTGTCTTGTGTGTATGCACGTCTGCCCATAGAGTGATGAAATGTGTCCTGGCTCTTCTTCCTCATATGGTCAGAGAGGAAATGTGAATCAGATGGAGAGCATTAGTGCTAATAAGATGGAAGCAGCTGCACAGGAAAAACACGCCGACAGAAAACGTGGATACCGTCTGTTTTGTGTTCAGCAAATGCAAATTTACTGTCTTTTTAATTTGTTCACCCTGCTCTCTGGAGGGGTTTTATGGGGCTATACAATCAAGTTACATGAATGAGATTCATTCAGAGAATTCGTCCGTATTCTAAAATAAATCTGACTCTATTTTGACCCTCAAAATTCATGTTTCCACTACAGGAGTTCCGGGGAATTTTTGGGAAGAGGGGAAATCACTGGTTTGGTAAAATTACCCACAAGTTATGATGTGGAAGTGGAGATTTGTTCAGTTCTCAGGAAATGTTCTCTTCCTTGCTGTTGCAACACTTTGAATGCACTCGGTTAGGAAAAACGGAGATTAGTCCCGGTGGTCGATCATTTCCCTGTGGCCGACAAGTCACACGGGGTGATTTCCAATTCTGTTGATGACAAAACTCCATTTTTGGGTTTTAGACATTGTTTAAAGTGCAGAATAAAAAAGACACACATGACTTCTTAACAACCTCGGAGATTAAACTTCTTGCTCGCTACACAGAGACACTGGGTTTTAGTGTTTACAGTCCAGGGGAGGAGAGGTCCGGATTCACCACTACCTGGATGGGGAAGAGCGGGGGTGATGACACACGCATGACCCGTCCAGGCTGTTGCAATGGCAGAGCTGAAGGAAAGTTGCAGCTAAAGCTTGATTCATGCTTCTGCGTCTGCGTCAGTGCGGAGACATGCAACGTCCTTGCGGACCTGCCGGAGAGCTCCGCAAGGACGGACGGAGTCGAGCTCTCTTTTCTAAACATCCGTCAGTCGAGACGGACAACGCAAGCTTGTGATTGGTCAGGACGCCGCTGTCGTCTACACCACCGCCATCGCGCCCTCAAAAACATAGAGAGCCGAGGATAACTAGTGGCAGACACGGAGAAGCTTGAAGAATACCTCGCGAAAAAACTCTAAAAACATGAACGTTTAATTCCCCGTGACTGGAGGAGTGAAAAATTGCGCAGCAAGCGTTTTATTGGTGGATGGAAATGACAGGAAACGTGGGTTTAGAGGTGGCGAGCGCATGAAGAGGTGGAGGAGGATGCGAGACAAATTTGTCTGTGTTAAAAAGTCTCTTATATACAAAAACACAATATAAACACACTATCTTGGACCGATACATGACAGGATACCACAGAACAGCGCTACGCCCTCTGTTGTCCGGCCGGGGAATTGCTTTGCAACACTCTCCAGGAGACGGAGAAGTATGAGAGCAAAACGCTTCCGTCAATCCGTGCGTGTCTGTCTCTTGCGGAGCTGACGGAGAAGCATGAATCAGGCTTTAGGCAGGGAAATGCGTGTGTGAAGCTAAAAATCGCTTTGGGGAAATAATAAAACATGGTCAACAGTTCCAGCAAGTAGATTCTGCATGAAATGGGGCCTTTAAATATTTTTTACCTACCAACAAAAAAAAAGTGTTTTATGAAAAGTAGACGAGATCAAAGAATTGTGAAACAAAACTGACTTTTGATTGGAATCGACCCTGGTTGGTGGAATCGGCCAGTCTGATGAGTAAGAACCCCCCCCCACACACAAATTTGGGAACTTGCCATCGTTTAACTCTGGAGAAAAAGTTTCAAGCTAATCTGATTTTTCTTAGATTATTTTGTTAATTTTAGCTTTTCTAAATGAAATCAACACGTTATTGGTCCTCAGAGCCTGAATTGGTTCATCTCTTTAAACTGACCGTGACTTCCTTCGGCGGAAGCGTAAAACACTTATGACCCTTCAGAGACATGGGTCCTCCAGTTGTTCACTTTTGTTTCCTCCTTGTCTTCCTCCCAGAGAGAGACTTCACCAGTCTATGTGAGAAGCAGCCGATTGGTCGGCTGCTGTTCCGTCAGTACTGTGACACAAGGCCGGAGCTGAAGCGCTGCATCGAGTTCATGGATGCTGTGGTAAGATTCCTCTGTCTCGGGCCGTCTTTCTGCTTTACTCACTCTCCAGTGGTCTCTCCCACGAGGCCGGCCTGAATCAGGGCCTGCAGAGCAAGAACTAGGAGAGGAAAATCCGCGCGCTCTTGGCAGCAGCACGGGTGTTGGGTGGGGTGGGCTTATGGGGGTGATTAGCGACTTAGACAGGCTGTCAGAAAGCTGACCCCTCCTCTTCCTCTATGCTCTCCTCCATGAGGTCAAGCCCACTTCAGAGGCAGGTCCCCTGGGGGAGCAGGCAAACACAGACCTTCAGCTTGTGCCTAAGCCCCTGGTGGTATGTGAGAAAGGAAAACGGGGGCCAGATCATACCTGTTTGATGAGAGCCCACATTTGTGTTTTTCATGCCGGACAAACAACCGCTTGCATGCAAACTCTGGAGGATGTAAAAACTTCGTCTGCTTGAACAGGTCCTTCACCGAGAAACCATTTTTACTTGTCATTTTTGAAAATCATCACTCTGGGTTTTTCATGCAGGCTGAACATGAGAACAGTCTCCTACACCTATCTCCTGCAGTAGCTTCTGATGGAAAACAGACGGTGAAACTCTAGGATTAGAAAATCCTGACAGATGTACGTCACACTGTCACTAACATTCATGGTCTCGCCCATCTTTACTCATGACGGGGAAGGCTGTTGTTGGTTTAGCGTCCAGGAAACAGCAGAGAACATCTTAGCTAGTAGAAGCTAGCCGTTAGCGTGAGCAACTCCACCACACAGCAGAACTCCTCCAGGCTTGTGTTCTTGGTGGAGATAAAACATCAACGTTGCAGAGCAAACAGTCAGTGGTAGAGCCATGTTGCTGTTAACCAATCAGAGGAGAGATGTCCACATATCAGGAAGTAAAACTCTAAATGCTGCCGTCTGAAGCTACTTTTTCCTCCGACTGAATTTTCGAAGCTGAAACTTGTGCACCGGAGCTTTTTTCCCCCAAGAATACGATTTACGAGGCATTAATTCCTACTAGAGACCGCTGCAGATGCATTAAATAAGAGTGGAGGACCTCTTTAAAACAGCTTCTAGTGCGGCCGTCCCTGGCTTGCTGTGAGTTGTGTGGTGTGGTCCTGTTCCTCTCTCCTAGCATCTTTGCCATCATGCTAAAAATGACCATAAGCTGCTGTGATTTGCCACATTATTCACATTTCTGTCTTCCAGGCCATGTACCAGCTAGCTCCAGATGAAAAGAGGAGGGACTGTGGACTGAATGTTTTAGACACATACTTTAATAACGGGGTAAGGCACTTAAACATTCCCTTATACATGTAATAAGTACACGAGTGACCAGTTTTTAGATTTATATCCAGAGAATGCAACAGGCTTTTTAATGGAACTGTATTATTTCATTTGTTTAAAAAAATCACGCTACAACCAAGAAATTACGCACCCAGATGCTCTTTTTAATACATTAATGGAATTATCTCTCCACCTGAACGTTCAGTTCTGTTATTTATTTATCTTTTTGCTGTTTTTACACACACATTTATACGTTTTTCAGCTGATTTCAACTACCTGAACAAATATTTTGACTGGATTATATTAGAAAGGTGTTAATAATGCTAATGATGCTGCTCTAAAATGAGATCAGATCTGTTCCTGATGAGCAGCCAGTGGCAGGTCAGAAGGCCTCGCTCTGGAAGATGTGGAGAAACAGAAAAATCAGTATTATTACCTAACAATGTTGTTCCTGAAGAAAAAACAATAAAATGCTATTTTTTAGTGTACTTCATGATTTTGAGTCTCTTTAATTCAGAAGTAACTTGTTAGAAACTAATTTTTCTAAACTCAAGGTGATCTTCTGTTTCAGGATGTATTTAACGTTTATTAAAGTGACTTGCTGAGTTTTTATTTTGCATGAATAAATGATGCACCGCTCAATAATTACCCCCACTGCAGCTGCAGGAATTAGGACAGTAAAATAAAACAGCATATCTGCACAAACTGCTCGTCCTGACTGCAGCTTGGACCAAACCGGGACATGCAGCAGGAAGGTGGTCCTAGAGATTAAATATAGATTTTCAGTTATGGGTGCTGTTCATTATTTTGATTATCTAACAAGTTTTTTTTATGTGTGTCGTTTGCATTTAGATTTTTTATTAAGTAATGGCCGATAGACCAGAAAACACATTTCTAAACCCAATCCTCAAACCAAAATGATTTTTACAGGTTTTTTACACCAGTGTGTGTGCGTGCGTGTGCGCGAGTGTGCATGTGCGTGCATGTGTGCGTGCGTGTGTATGTATGAGTGAGAGTGTGTGTGCGTGCATGCGTGTGTGTGTGGGTCTGTGTGTGTGTGTGAGAGAGAGAGAGTGTTTGTGTGTGTGTTTGTGTGGGTGAGAGTGAGTGTGTCTGTGTCTGTGCGTGTGTGTGTGTGTGTGTGTGTTTGTGTGGGTGAGAGTGAGTGTGTCTGTGTCTGTGCGTGTGTGTGTGTGTGTGTGCGTGCGTGTGCGTGCGTGCATGCTTGCGTTTCTGTGTGTGTGTGCGTGCGTGTGTGTGTGTGTGTGTGTGTGTGTGTGTGTGAATGTGTGTGTTTGTGTGTGCATGCGTGTAGGTGTCTGTGTGCGTGTGTGTGCGCGTGTCTGTGTGTGTGTGTGTGCATGCGTGTGTGTGTGTGTGTGTGTGTGTGTGTGTTGTACATCATTCTTCTGCTTTCCTCACATGTTGCATTATTTATCCTTTAGTCAGCAGCTCATCTGCCCGACATTTCCCAAGATGTTGTCGCTCGGTGTCGGGAGGGGTTGGAGCAGAGTCCCTGTAAGGAGCTCTTCAACGACTGCACAAAGTACGTCTTAAAATATAATCTTTAGCTTCCTGCTGTGATCAACACGGCTACATTTATACCGTATGATCAATATGTTCTGTTTCCTATATGTGGAGCTCATTTTAGCACCTAAATCTTGTTAAAGCGTGTTATGAATGTCCTTCCCAAAAACTGACTAAACAAAAGACTCATTTGAATAAAATGTAGTGCTGTGACAAATAACGCGTTAATTTAGCTAATTAATGTGAAATGTTTAATGAATTTAACAAAGTTAACGTCATTAATGCAGTTTTTAAAATTTTACGTAATCTGATACCTCAAACTCGTGAGCGGCTCTGAAGGAGGGGGCAGCATTGCTCTATGCTGGTGTCTGACCTGCTGGAAATGATTAGAAGCAGCAGAAGCAGAGAAAGAGAAGGAGAGGAAAAGCTGTCCATGGAGCGCTGTCTAGATCGGTACAAAGCGGAGCCCAAAATGGATATTGGACACTGTCCATTACAGTGGTGGTTGAAGAAAGAAGGAGTACAGTCCAGACTGGCACCTGTTGCATGCAAGTACCTGTCAACACCTGCAACCACAGTGCCTTGTGAGAGATTATTCTCACTCTCAGGTCACATCGTTGGTGCGCTCCAAGCTGCTGCGTCCAGCACTCGGTCCATTCTCAAAGTGGCGCAACCAAAAAACTATAATTAACCCACGATCGTTCATGTCCGCACATGTTCTCTACTTTCTGTCTTATTTGTGCCTGAAGCGCTCTACCACTGGGGAGCTCATCACCTGTGCGGCGGTGATTTTACCTCACTGACGCAGCATCGAAACGCGCTCTCCGCTTTGCGGTCAGGAGATCCCTTTGATCTGCTCAAAAGTAACTGATGAGGTGAAAAAGTAAGAATCCAGGCAGCAGATTTTCTGGAGAGTTTAGAGGAGATGCAGGAAGATGAGAGGCAGACAGGACAGGAAATAGTTAAATAAAAACAAGAAAACAAAACAAAGTGTTGAAAAGTAAAATGTAGGTAGATTCATCTCCACTACACGTTTTTACCCGTATAAAACAATAAGCTACACACATGTGATATTTATACATCTGATACAATTCAGATCACCTTCAAAACTCAGTCACACACCCAGGGCCGTTACAAGGCATTTTGGGGGCCAAGGCAAAACGGAACACCCCCCATCCCTATAACTGGGCTCCCCAGAAGCCTCTGTGTAACCCAAACCCTCTCCAGGAGTATTAGTTATACGGTGTTTGTTAAAGCCCCTCAGACATTACCAATATGTTCTAATATTATCAGCTGAAAAACTAAATTATCAGACATGCTGTCTCATCTTCTTTTCTAAACTTGTAAAAAGTAACAAAACCATTAGAAAGCCACTATTTGTGGATTCTCTGAAAGTTTCCATGGAGTATGTGACAACTTATTTTTTTCATTAAGAAATATAAAGTTGGAAAAAAAGTGTAAGAGCAGCCAGGCAAATGATCAGATAAATTGCGATTAATCACAATTAATTACAGAAAATTGTGCGATTAATTAATTTTTTTAATCGACTGACAGCCCTAATAAAATTATAACAACATCATTATTACATGAAACATTTTTTTGCACTGATTTAATTTTTTGTCTTGATTTGTAAATTTAAAGGTTAAAACATTTGTTCTTGACGTTAAAATTAGCCTCATTTGTGCGCGTCGGCTTTGCCCTCAAATCTGATTTGTTTCTGAACCCTGCAAGTTGTCTTGGAGGAATAAAAATAACCTAAACCCCTGGAAAATTAGATTTGCTGATGAAAAGCAAACTAAGTAAAATAGGGGTGGGAATTGTCTACATCAGTGCCATTGTTGATTTTGTCAATCAGTCCAATCCCTTATCAATTATTGAGTAGTTCAGGAGGTGGCACACGAGTCCCCGAACGGGGCTGAAGGAGCTTTGCCTAATGCCCCGAATCACACACGTCATCCATCCATCCATTGTCTGAACCGGCTTTGTCCATTTAGGGTCGCGGGGGGCTGGTGCCCATCTCCAGCGGTCAACGGGCAATGGGGGGGGGGGACACCCCCTGGACAGAGAGCCAGTCCATCACAGAGCAACACACAGACACACAGGACAAACAATCATGCACACACACATCTAAGGACAATTTAGACAGACCAATCAACCTAACCGTCATGTTTTTGGACTGTGGGAGGAAGCCGGAGTACCCGGAGAGAACCCACGCATGCACAGGGAGAACATGCAAACTCCATGCAGAAAGATCCCAGGCTGGGAAGCGAACCCAGGACCTTCTTACTGCAAGGCAACAGCTCTAACCACTACGCCACTCACACACATTTTATAATTCTATTTAAATGTAAACTAATGATGGGCGCCTCGACCATGCCAGTCACGTACTTTGAGATTTATCAGCTTGTAAAAGTTCGTAATTAGCATGACTACAAATCAGACATCACAAATGACGTCACCACAGAATCTCCTCCCCCCAGCGTAGCTGCTACTCACCACGTGGCCAGTTTTATATTTCTTTTTCTACGTGTCTGGTTTGATGACATCCCTGGTGATGCACGTTTGTAGTCCTGGACGTATTATCACACGAAGTGTATTTTAACTCATTCACTACCAGCCCTTTCCTGATCGGTAAAGCCCTTCTCTGCCAGCGTTTTTCGCCGTTTTTACTGTTTTTTTGTAAGAGTCACAGAACGTTGCGTGCTAGGATGATGTCGATGCCAAAACAACCCAAACAAAGCGGAGACTCCCCTCTTACATCAGGAAGAATCCGCGCGTTTCGAACGTTATCCGTTCTTTCATAATCCGTTGTCGAATTGTGATCGGCAGACGCTTTTCCGGTTCGAGCCTCGCTTTTTTTACAGCAGCGGCCCAAAACGATCTCCTAACACGTGGATTTTCTGCTTCCTGATCACGTGACATGTGACGTATGTGGATGAAGATCAGCTTTACTGCTGAGATGTTTGTTCTTTCGGTGCGGGGGCTCGTCCGACGCCCACACAGTAAAAACACGTCATTGGCAGTGAATGAGTTACGCTGCCCTGTTGTCATCCTTTCTTGTAAATTATAACAAAACTTTTGATCATTTGTGCCGCTTAGGTGCCATGCTTCCTGCTGAGTAAATGCGTAAGCTACGCAACGTGCATGGTGACATCATTTGCGCTGACTGGAATTGATGAGGGAATATTTTGCAAAAGTGGGAGGGGCTGGGATTTGTGATTAAATCATCCTGATTGGCTGTAATTCAGAAGGAAATATCAGCAAGAATCACCAAACAACCGTCATTAGAGAAAGTGAAAGTGTCGCAGGTGAAGCAGAATGCAAACAAAAAAACAAGGTTTGTTGATGCTGCTTTAACCCTCTCAGGCTCAAAATAAGTTTTGATAGAAGGACGAGCAACTAAGTCCTTCAGGGAAACTTCTGAGATAAGAAAAATGCTCATGAAACACGTATGTGGAGTAACCAGGTAGGTAGATTTTAACGTTGCAAATCTGCAACGCCTGCCTCCAGAGGGTTAAAATCACTGTTGTACTGCACACTTCAGTGCAGTGATTGTCACGAGTAAACCGCTCGGCTGCCGTTCCACACCGCTTTTGCTTCCAGTGTGCGTAAGGCCCAGACTTCCCTCTCTCCAGCCACTTATACCAGCTATTCCAGGGGAAACCCAAGGCGTTCCCTGGCCAGCCGAGAGACATAGACCCTCCAGCGTGTCCTGGGTCTTCCTTTAGGTGTCCTTCCGGTTGGGTGTGCCTGAAAACCTCACCAGGGAGGCGTCCAGGAGGCATCCTGACCAGATGCCCGAGCCACCTCAACTGGCTCCTCTCGACATGGAGGAGCAGCGGATCTACTCCGAGCCCCTCCCAGATGACCGAGCTTCTCACCCTATCTCTAAGGGCGAGCACAGCCACCCTGCACAGCCGCGTGTATCCGTGGTCTCGTTATTTCAGTCACTACCCAACGCTCATGACCATAGGTGAGGGTAGGAACGTAGATCGACCGGTAAATCGAGAGCTTTGCCTTCTGACTCAGCTCTCTCTTCACCACGACAGACCGGTACAACGCCCGCATCACTGCAGACGCAGCACTAATCCACCTATCGATCTCACACTTCAGCTTTCCCTCACTCATGAACAAGACCCTGAGATACTTAAACTCCTCCACAGAACCTCATCCCTGACCCGAAGAAAGAATTCTACCCTTTTCCGAATCAACACCACGGTCTCGGATTTAGAGGAGCTGATTCTCATCCCAGCTGCGAACCGCTCCAGCGAGAGCTGGAGATCACATTCTGATGAAGCCAACAGGACCACATCATCTGCAAAAAGCAGAGACCTGATCCTCGGGCCACTAAACCCCATCTCTTCAACCACTAGCGGAGCAAATCGGAGCTGAACGGAGGGGCGGAGCAACTGACCGGGCCCTTTATGCCCAATTAGTAAACGGTTAGACTTAATATTAAAAGTTTAAATTTAACGTGGCACTAAAATGAATAAAATCCCACAAACGGATCAAACAACTCCATCTGCTCTTGTTATCTAAGTTACGGAAACATCCTGATTTTGAGCCTAGCTGAGCGTTAAGGCTGCACCTGGTTACATTTTAATATCTGTAGTCCACGTGTTTTCTGGAGGGCAGTGGATGTCCCCACAGTCACTCGATTGTTGTTGCATAACCTGCAGAAAAATCCATTTTCTAGAGAATCTCATGTTCTCTCGTTTAGCATTCGCCTAAAGTTCTGCATCCTGTAGTAACACTCCAGCCTATTTGTAGTGGCGAGAACGCCGGCTAGGAGAACCCTGCTGCGAGGTGCATCTGCGAGCAGAAACTGTGAAAATGTCCGATGGCCTTTTTCACCACTTTCAGAAGAATCCGAGGGGGAAAAAAACACCTTTTTATCACGTGATCAGCTGTGTTTTTAGGAGTTTGTTCCACCGTGTTTGCTGGAAATAAGTTCAGTCTGTTTTTGTGCTTCTGGAAACATTCATGTGAAAATAATTCTCCAGTAGAGGATGGAGAACTGTTGATGAGAGCAGATCACCTGAACTTCTACGTTTGAGAAGGAAATGAGGCTCTGAAAAAGGTTTTGAGAAAGAGTGATCGGCGTAGAGATGGTTCACTTCTTATGATCGATTCTCTTCCTCTGCTCTCGCATTCTGAAGTTAGAAATCCTCAGAGGAAGTGAAGAAGAAAGTGTTAGAAGAAATGGAAAGAAAGTGTAAAGGGTGTTGAAACGTGGAGGAGAAGGAACACGTGTCGCAGCCTTGCACAGATGTTTCCAAACGGGATATCTGTCCGAGTTTTCCGTCGGGCAATTTTTGATTTCTTTTTCCTCTTAAAAAAAAAAGTCAGTATTCAGACCAAAAGCTCCTTGGAAAGCCTGCGGCCACACGTGGAAACGTGACTGTTGGCAGAGCTGCGCTCCCACATCAGCTCACTCCTGGTTATTCCTGTGCTGCAGTGGAGAGCAGGAGTGGAGCGTAAAGGCCTTTGTCTCACGTGATTCTGGCCTTTTTGTCTGATGCACAACGGTGCCTCTGCAGGTTTTTTACACGACTTTCTTTTCACACTTCCTTTATGTTACACTAACCACGCTGCATCTGACATAATTTCTGAACTCTTTTAGGTATTTCCTTGACTTTTGAATCTCTAGCAAACTTTTCAATCCAGTTTTTGATATGATTGAAGGATACTTGCATGTGTGCATGTTTTATGCATGTTTGCCTAATTTGAGCCACATTAGAGTTTGAGACGAGAAAAATCCTCATGGAATACACCTCATCAACACGCACTAACACTGTATATGGACTTGGGCACGTTCAACACATGTCTTAAGGCTGTGGTTGGCGCTAAATCCTCTTTGAATTTGTGGCTAAGGAGGAATTAAAGATTTATCAGCATGACTTCTTTTTTCTTCAATATAAGAGGCTTTTTAAAACCTTATTTTCTCCTGCATGAGATGATGCCGATTAGGGATGAGCGAGTTCACCACTATCTGTACCTGTACTCAAAGTGGGTGTGGTCTAACCCGGATGTGGGTGTAGTTTAATCAGAAGTGGGTGTGGTTTACATCAATACATTATTTTAAGTCTGAAATTGATATGGATTGATCAGAAGTTGCTATGTGTTGTTTATTTGAAAACTATTTACAGAGCAGCCTCAGAATTTAGATGAAATGTTTTTGATCACAATATTAACGGAACTATTACAGAACAAGTATTTCACTAAAATGAGAGAGAGAACAAGTATTTCACTAACATATGAGAGAGAGGGAGAGAGAGAGAGAGAGAGAGAGAGAGAGAGAGAGAGAGAGAGAGAGAGAGAGAGAGAGAGAGAGAGAGAGAGAGAGAGAGAGAGAGAGAGAGAGAGAGAGAGAGAGAGAGAGAGAGAGAGAGAGAGAGAGAGAGAGAGAGAGAGAGAGAGAGAGAGAGAGAGAGAGAGATCCCAGCTGCAGAGTTTTGTGCGTAGGGAGAGGCGGGCACTCTATGACACTGGCCAATCACAGAGCGTGAAGACAGTCAGTTACCCAATGAGGATTTTCCTTCAGCACGATTACAGATATTTACGAGTTTAACTCGTTTCATGCTCGTATTCGTCAAAAATGCTTTATCCATATTTTATACTCGTCTCTGGCTCAGCCTTAATGCCCATTATTTATAAAATAATGTTGGGAGTGTTTTGTTATCAGGGATTTAGTTCCAGATAGGGTTCTCTGTGTTTGAGAAGATTTCTTTAAAGCTAGCTACGTCATGAATAAACACAAGTAAAAGGTCCAACCCCCTTTCCTCCGAGCCACACCTTCAGAAAACACGCAATGCGAGGAGTTGGTTTTACGTTTATGTGGCACCTTTTCTGCCATAATTCCTAATGTACCATGCCTATGTTACTGTGCAACAGTTTAGTAGCTAGTGTGGTGAATCTTATGGTAGTAAATTGGATCTTTGCTGCACGGCGGTGGAGGTTGGGGACGCTCTCTGACCTCCGTTAACCAGATGGGGGGGCTCTGTGGACGGCAGAGGACAGATTTTTTTCTGGTAAATTCTGACATTTTGACTGATAAATAGCTGGAAAAACTACCAGCGTGCACCGTATGCTAGAAAAAAGTAGCGGTACGCTGCAAGTTAAATTCAAAGGAGCCGGTAGTGTGTACGGCCAACTGAAGGCGCTGGGTGGAAACCATCTCACAGCGAGGCGACTGCACTGACCGCCACTCCACCTCTAGAAGTCAGTCTAGCACCTCTGGTGATTCGTGTTCCTGCATGTTGAGTATGATTTTATGCTGGTAAACACTTGCAGCATGATGAGCTGGACTGAAGCGGCTGCTATAACGAGTCCTTTATCAGTTGAAATGCAGTACTTTATCCTCTAACGTAAAAACGAGGACAGCTGATGCTCTAAGGGGCTAAATAAAGCTTTATCACAAACCTCGAGGTAGCTGCAGACCAGTGCAGCCTATTGCTGTTTGATAAGGAGGTGTTAAAGGGCACGGCGTCCAAACCAAACATCTGTGGGGAAGTCCCGTTGAGAAGTACGGTTCTTACAACTCTCAGCAGGGTGATAGTTGGCCAGGAGGCAGGAGGGCTTTGGGCTGTCCTGGCTGAGATTCTCTGACTTTGGGGTATTTTTTCTTTATTTTTATTTAGAAAGGGAATGTTGAAATAAGATCCACAAGTAAGGCAACTTTTTATGTGATATTAGATGTTTCTGTTTGTTACACGGGTAACACTTAACAATAAGGTACTCAAAATTGTGCTTCGTTACTAGAGAACAACGTAGGGGGTAATGAGCAGTGAAGCAGGGAAGAATAGGTAGTTAACCAGTAGTTACTGGTAAACACCCAGCAGTCTTATTCAGGGTCTTAATAGGTAGTTATCTATGAAGGCAATAAGGAGCGAATCCCAGATGAATGTGGTGCCTGTGGACTCTCTTTTGTAAACTTCGTGAAGGATGCAGATCATTTGCAACATCAGTGATTTAACATCACTGTTTCATCTTGATTTCACTCGTCTGTCACTTCGTCGTCCATCGTCGGCATCCGTCCGTCTCGAGATGATGGAAAGTGAAGCCTCCTCCAAGTACCTACTGAGGAACTAATCTGTACCTACTAGATACTTAACCATTACTTATATGTTGTTACATGGCCATTTACCATAAATTCAATTCAATTCAAGTTTATTTATAAAGCGCCAAACCACGACAAGTCGTCGTCCCAAGGACCTTCAAACAGTTCACATTTCAGTGCAGGTCAGGTCATTAAGCCAAACAGAAAAAAGGTTTACTATATAAGGAACCCAGCAGGTTGCATCGAGTCACTGACTAGTGTCAGTCTTTACAGCCTTCCTCATAGTAAGCATGCATGCAGCGACAGTGGAGAGGAAAACTCCCTTTTAACAGGAAGAACCTCCGGAGGATCGTGGTTCAGTATAAGCAGCCATCCTCCACGACTCACTGGGGATGGTGAAGACAGAACACATACACACACGCACGCACGCACGCACGCACACACACACACACCAAGTAATGTGTCTATAGTTATATTGTGATTTCTTAGTAAATATTCTATTAGGTGAGAGATAAACTTTATTGTATTTATCCTAGTGAATCTATAATTAAACGGGTAAACTAGTAGTAGCACATTCAATGTCAAAGAGAGTTAAATGTTATTATCCGGAGAGGGCGAATGTTTAAGTGGTTAGCAGCAGTGTGCTAGCTGAAAGACATTGAGCTTATTCACACATCATTTTCTTTCATCTTGTGTGTGGTAATATTCCTAAGATGGGTGACCAAAATCCTGCAGGTTAGTGTTACCTGGCTCAAATCAATCACTAACAAAATGTTAAATGTTTAGGGTACTTTTTTAAATAATCAGAAAAGTACACAAAAATTAACTTTTACTTAATTACTCTAAAACTACATATTCTTCCCTGCTTCATTACTTATTACCCCCTAAGCCGTTCCCTAGTAACGAAGCACAATTTAACGTACCTTATTGTAAAGTGTTACCGTTAAACTGATGAATAATTTTGTGTTTTAATTTTTACCCCTAAAACAAGAATAATAGTCAAAAGGCCTGATTCCAGTCTTGAAACTTCAGGGTAATTTTAGCAGTCCTTCGCGAAATGTGAGTGTCTCCCATTTCACCGGTCTGGCCCAAAAGGACCATTTTCCGGCCCATTCCAGGGACCAGCCATGTATCTGAGCTAGGATGTGTACTTGGAAAGGGCGCAGTAGTCAATCGGTGGTACCTTTGGGTAACTCACGCTGATTGGTTGCAACTCTGTAGCAAATGATAAAGCAGATGTCTCCAAGGAAAAGAAAGTAAACGGTTTTCAGGCTGCTTTAAAATCACCGATTCCAAACTCCCTAAAATCCAGCAGAAATCCTCCACAAGGCCCGAATGTTGGCTGTTTTTCAGCCTCCTACTTGTACTCCACTGGTCAACGAATGCTGCTATTTACGTCCTGCAGCCGCTCTCCCCATTTGCTCTCTGTGATGCCTTTTAGCGCCGATCGGTTAATCTTGTCGTTCCATTCGAACAACGCAGACTTCCACCTATTCTGGAGGCTAAATCAGGGGCGCCCTCAGAAATTTTTGATGGGGTGGCCAGACGGGGCCAAAGAAATGTTTGGAGTGGCACACCAAATTGGTCCTTGTGGTAACTCTGGGAGAGTTGACGCTTTGACGATGTATTGCTTTGCTCCTTTATTTGTTTTTATTATATATTAGAAAAAACAGTACGCATCCAAAACATTTAACTTAAATTTTACAAACAGACATTTCAGAAAAATACATTTCAGTTATTAAAAATGTTTTTATTTTTTTGTTTAATTCACCTGTTGCTGTGTTCACAAAAAACTATGGAGATAAAAACGTTTTTCAAATGGTGAGCAGCAGAAACGTGTTTTTTAAAATTTGGATTCTTTCTTTACTTGTTAATTGTATTTTATTTTGCTTTACAATTATGTCTTGAATAAATAAGATTAATTAAGGGTTTGAGTGAACATTAATATGATTTATTAACACTGGCTTTTCCTGGAAGGGCAATTTTCTAGGGGTGGCCATGGCCACCCCTTGGGGCGCCATTGGGCTAAACATGTACAGCTTAGGATGTGCAGCATTCATTCAGTGTTTCCAGTTATGATCCCGGTACGCTGTGTGCTGCCGTGACCAGAGAAAAAACATTTTAATTATTATGTGTTGAAGTCCTGCTTAAACCGTAGTTTCCAATTCTTCGTTTTACTATTAAACGTCTCAGCTCTGCCCCCTGCTGACTCTTCTTAACAGCTGCAGTCTCCAAAAAAACGTGATCGAGATATTTTAGACATCCATAAAAGTTCTGCTGTAAGATCAAAGTTTGTATTTCTGAAGGTATTCATTTAAAATCTTCTGCTGCAAACGTGGCAATTAACAGTCTAGTGCTTTTATTTTGACGAGCCACAGCTCAGTGTTCCTGTTTTTGCCTGCAGATGCTAAAAAATAAATGCAGAAATATAAAGAAAGTAGTCATGATCACTACAATGTAACCAGCTAACGAACAAAAACACGCTTATTCAGTAGCTTTAATGTTCGATGTGCGTTGTTGTGATCTGCAGGATCAACACTCTTCTTCCTTTCCTCCTTCCTCCAGAATAGTTCGTGATTATCTGAGTGGAGCTCCATTTTCTTCCTACCAGGAGTCCATGTACTTCTCTCGCTTCCTGCAGTGGAAATGGTTGGAAAGGTGGGTAGTCTCTGCAGTCAGGGCGAGCGTGCATGCACGTTTTGTTTTCCTTTAAATTCTTGCATTAAAGAACCCAGCAGTGATCCGGTATGCAGAGAAGACTTTTTCACCACTAATAATTGTCAGTAAGTAAATAAAATTGGCTAAACTCCTACAGACACGAAGGTGTTGCTGTCTGTAACAGCTTAATAATTAATGATTCTTTTGCATAAAGCAGGCAAGCAGGATGGAAAAGGCAGTCATCAGAGGGAATTAATAATATATTAGACCATTACTCTGTCTGCAAAATCATACGGCCGCTGAGAATGGCATCAGCTGCATCAGAGTAGGCCTTTTTAGGTCTCCGTTAACGTTTTCCTTCCTGTTTCTCCTTTCTTTTGTCTCTACAGGCAACCAGTAACCAAAAATACCTTCAGGCATTACAGAGTACTAGGAAAAGGTGGATTTGGCGAGGTGAGTCTGGAAAAATCTTAAAGAGCAAGTCACCCCCAAATCAACTTTACTTTTCTGATAAACTATATAAATGTGTGTCTAATCGTGCTGCAGACACGTGTTGTCAATAGTTTTGCACTTTAGTGCATTTTAGTTAAAATTTTAATCTTCTGCCTAAAACTGTCAGTGTTGTGCCGTTGTCAGGTAAAAACTCTGCACTGCATATGAATTTAAATCTGCCATCGCTATTGGCTAAGAGGTACCCTAGAACGTTAGCTGGTACCATATGATGTCACAATGTCGTTGTGAGCCTGTGTGTGTGTATTTGTTAGCGGCTCCGCCCTCTCGGTCTGCCAGGCAACAGCATTTGTTGCATTTGTCAAACAGGAAGTGGGAGTGGAGTAAGAATCTGGGAGGGGGGTGACTTGCTCTTTAAATTGGTTAGTTTGTAAAAATTTTATAACATTAAATTTGAAGTTATTATAAAAGTGTAATTTTTTTTAGCTAATTGCTTTTCCTCCTAAACCCTACAGGGAGCTTACGTCTCGTCCCTCTCTGCTTGGCTAATGGGTCCCTGAATGGGGCTGTTTTCTAACCCGCTCTGCCTTACGCCCTGGATCACACACATGTTATAATTCTATTTAAATGAAGAGTAATGATGGGTGTTTAGACCACGCCAGTCACGTACTTTGAGATTTATCAGCTTGTAAAAGTTCGTAATTAGCATGACTACAAATCAGACGTCAGTATGTCGCATATGTGACGTCACCACAAAATCTCCTCCCCCCTAGCGTAGCTGCTACTCACCACATATGGTGGTTCTTTCCTCCTGAAGGAAGGATTGAAGTTCGCTGAACTTTCAGCCATTTTCCCTGTTTTTCTCCGTGTCTGGTTAGATGAAATCACTGATGAAGCGCATTTGTAGTCCTGGACTTATTTTCACACTAAACCTAAAATAACGTTTCTCCCCATTCAAAAACAATCGCTTTCTGGGCATCAAAATACTTCTTCAAAATTCAAGGACATCATGTGTGAAATCCATGGCACATAATAAGCGGAATTAGAAAATAGTGTTTTTAGCCCCGTTGACTTGCATGAATTTTTTTCGTTCTTCCAGGGACCCGTGGTCCGGAAGTAGATGGGCGTGACGTAGGCTCCCGATCGCACGTTAACGTTTTTATTGTTTTTTAACTTTTTTTGTTTTTTTCTGTGTCCGACAGGTTTGTGCCTGCCAAGTACGTGCCACCGGTAAGATGTACGCCTGTAAAAAGCTGGAAAAGAAACGGGTGAAGAAAAGAAAAGGTGAAGCAATGGCACTAAACGAAAAACGCATTTTAGAAAAAGTTAACAGTAGTTTTGTAGTAAGTACTACTTTTTTTCTTATTCTACCTTTCACAAGAATTGCACCTGTTTGTATGCATGCTTGTTGTTGCCTGTGGCTGGAGGAAGATGCAAATGAAATTAAACATGTTTGCATAAATATCAACTCTATGGCCTCATTTTCATGTGAGAGGCTTTAATGACACGCTTAGAAGGTGATTCTTGAGTAAAAACACATCAAATCCAGATTTTGTTTTGATAAAACAAATTGCAAACATCAACTTTTTGATTTTAATTGCAGAATCTTGTCAGCCACTTAAGATTTAAAGAGCAAGTCACCCCCAAATCAACAATTTTTTCTGATAAACTATATAAATGTGTGTCTAATCGTGCTGCAGACACGTGTAGTCAATAGTTTTGCACTTAAGTGCATCTTAGTTAAAATTTTAATTTTCTGCCTAAAACTGTCAGTGTCGTGCCGTTGTCAGGTAAAAACTCTGCACTGCATTTGAATTTAAATCTGCCATCGCTATTGGCTAAGAGGTACCCTAGAACGTTAGCTGGTACCATATGATGTCACAATGTCGTTGTGAGCCTGTGTGTGTGTATTTGTTAGCGGTTCCGCCCTCTCGGTCTGCTAGGCAACAGCATTTGTTGCATTTTTCAAACAGGAAGTGGGAGTGGAGTAAGAATCTGGTAGGGGGTGACTTGCTCTTTAAATGTTTTAATTGTTGTTCACTGAAATTATTTAAACATTTGTATCCGAAAGATCATTTTCATTCAAATTTAGATTTTGGTTCATTTTTGACAAATAAATCACAAATTATCAACCTCACCCAATTTTGCCACAAGCTAGGACTCTACATTCAATTAGACAAAAATAGTGATGTCATACATCCAAAGTACTGCGCAGTAGTTATCATTTACCCTGATTTTAAGCTTTCTGAAGCTCTTTTAAAATTTTCTGTAAAAACTTGATGCCAGTTTTTACTCGTCTTCCTCTGTTGGAAATCATGACATCATATTAATCATTGTGTGCCTAAAATGATGAGGAAAAATGGAAGACCAAATGGTGTAAAGGAAAAATAAGTTATCCAACAGAAAGATTAAAGTTTTCAGCGAAACCCTTTTGAGAATCGTTTTTTTTACGTCTTTCAAACCGTTTGTGTTTATACTTAATCTTACAGCTGAATGTGGTAACTTATTTAGTGTTTTTGTTAAACTGCTGGTAAGAAAGTACTCAAAGATCCAATTTAAAAAGGTTTCTTTGCTAAGTTGTGTGGACAGTTTGAGCTTAGCAGCCTTTATTTACGTTTAAACTATTCATTAGTCAGAGTCGAGCATCCTGAGAAAACGATTCCCTTAAAGTAGCCAAATGCTGGACTGAAAACGAGGGAAAATGCAGCCAAAGTTCAAAAATCTTTCAGAAAACAAGACGTTTGTAAAAGAGTTTAATACATTTTGTTGCTTTAAAACCAAATATCAATAATTAAGGGGTTTCTCATGACTTACTGTGGATTTTTAATTACAGGTTTGAAACACTGAAAAACATGTTTGAAGGATTATTTCTGATTCTAACGGGTCACTCTGAGTGTTTCATGCAGGCTGAACATGAGAATAGTCTCCTACACCTACTTCCTGCTTTAGCTTCTGATAAAAAACACTCGGTGAAACTCTAGGATAGAAAATCCTGACAGATCTACGTCACGCTGTCACTAACATTCATGGACTCACCCATCTTGGCTCACGACGGGGAAGGCTGTTGTTGGTTTAGCGTCCAGGAAACAGCAGAGCTAACGCTAACGTCTAACTGTTAGCGCTAGCAACTCCACCACACAGCTGAGCTCCTCCGGGCTCGTGTTATTGGTGGAGATAAAACATCAATGTTGCAGAGCAAACGGAGTCAGTGGTAGAGTTGTTTTGCTGTTAGCCAATCAGAGGAGAGATGTGAAAATATCAGGAAATAAGACTCCAAATCCTGCTGTCTGATGCTCAACTCTGATGTGGCTCATTTCTAGTTCCTTAAACTGGCGCACCAGTGCTTTGTTTCCGCCGTGCACGACTGATCTGACATTTATTTCTACTAGAGACGAGCAAATTAAACAAATGTTCCACACCTTTAAAATACAGGTGTTATTGGCGATGGTGTTGGAGGAGTTGGCTGTCCACCCCATATCCTGAGTGTTGCAGGTTCGAGCCCCTCTGTCTGTTGCTGTCACAGTGTCCATGGGCAAGACACTTCACCCACCATGCCTGCTGGTGGCGTGAGTGCACCCCAGGGCAGCTGTGGCTACAGTGAAGCTCATCATCACCAGTGTGTGTTAGAATGGGTGAATGACTGATTGTGTTTTAAAGTGCCTTGGGGGGTTTTTAGGACTCTAGAAAGTACTATCTCAAATAGGTCTGGACAATAACTCAGTAATGATATCTATCGATTGACGTGTGAAAAACACGGAAATGGTTTATTACAGCCTATCAGGTAGCTTTATACTAGACTCCCAACACGGATCTGGGCACGCTCCGTCACCAAGCCGTCCCCTCTCAAACCCAAACAGACATGACCTAAAGAAGACATCGCAGCATGAAGAGGCGGAGGAAAATGATTCTCGGCTTTACAAGTTCTTTACTAAATTTGCTACGGGAGCCGAGGCCAGTCCTTCAGCCGAGCGAGCGTGTGGACGCGCTCGATGCCTGAGCGCTGGCCGCCCAGGTGGAAGCAGGATGAAGTCATTTCCTGTCATGTTTGTAAATATCACTATAATTGTGAATAATCTGTGAATAGTGTGTGTGTGTGTGTGTGTGTGTGCGCGTGTGTACATGCATGTATGTGTGTGTGGACGGGGGATGGGCTTAGTAAATATAAAGTAGATGTTTTGCCTACATTATATCACAGTACAGAGTAAAACTATCACTTTCATGGTGTTCTAAAAATTACACATCATTCCTGAAAGAGAAAACTCTGGATTTCTTCTTTAACCTTCCCACTGTCCTAATGGGTGAGCCCACGAGGAAAGTTGACCATTGAGCAGGATTGATGGTTTATCCCTTGAGGTCCATGTGGCAGGGGTGAGGTGGTGGACCCAACCACCATCCAAAATGCAGCAGCCAGACTCCTAACCAAATCCAGCAGACGAGCTCACATCACTCCAGGTTTACAGTCCCTCCACTGGCTCCTGGTAGAATATAGAATACAGTTTAAAGTTTTAGTCCTGACCTATAGAGCTCTTAACAACCAGGCTCCAAGCTACCTATCTGAGCTTTTATCCCCACACACCACCTCTCGGAACCTTAGATCAACATCTGAAAACCTCCTGGCTGTTCCTCGAACCAGGCTGAAAACCAAAGGGGACAGGGCCTTTCAGACTATTGCCCCCAGACTTTGGAATAGTCTACCTTCAAATCTCTGTCTCTCTAACACTGTAGAGGTCTTTAAAAATCATCTAAAAACTCACCTTTTCATCCAGGCGTTCCCTCCCTAAATGTTCAAAAAGATGGCTTTGTTCAGGTTCACACCTTCACTTTGTTTATACTCATGATTTAATTTTCTACGTTTATCACTGCTATTGTTTTTCTGATGTTTATATTGGTTAGATGTATTTGCCCTGATCTTTATCATGTTGTACAACGCTTTGTGATTTATATCTGTGAAAGGCACTCTATAAATAAACTTTTACTTACTTACTTACCACCAGTCCTGCTCAGTGGTCAACTTTCCTCGTGGGCTCACCCATTAGGACAGTGGGAGGGTTAATGGACCAAATTCTATTTTAATGCAAAGATGTGCGTCCAGTGAGGATGTGGAAGTTTTTTACTTCCAAATAGACACATCAGGTCTTTAAAAAGTCGCTATGTTATCGAGCTGAAGCAGAACTCTGATACTGTTCTGTAGTCCAGTGACCAACAGACCCCCCATCCCAACATGGCTCTGTTCCAGCTGAGGTGGATTAGTCCATTTTGGATGCAGTATGAGCTATGTTGCGTGTCCTTGATTTGAGTGAGTCATTGTAGAAGCACACACACACACACACACACACACACACACACACACAGGAGTGGGCTTGTTACCGAACCTCAGACTTGCAGCTCTTGTCACCTGGGATTGGCTCATGATTCCATGTGCATATGTGTGTTTTCGCTCGCTGTGCTGCAGGCAGAACTGATGACTCTTCATGTGCCTCTCTACCTACAAGAGCAGCTCTGTTGCCTAGCAACACTGACCAAACAGCAGAAGAGAAGAGAAGAGTCAAGTGCTCTCTCAAAGCCATCACTCCTCTCTCCCTAGCCGTTCTTCTTTACCGTTTTCTGCGATGCGTGCAGACGGTCGGTCGATGCATACCGTCAGCCAGCTGCATGTTTTAACAGCCGTGTGTGTGCGCGTGTTAAGTGTGTGTGAAAGCATTTCTAACAAGGGACAGGGTGACCCTGCTCTGGAACCTCCAGAGAGTGAAAATGAGGTAGCGCTGCATCACTCTGATGCAAATTCATCTCATTATCATTTAGAATTTGTTGGCATTTTTGTCCATTTTTAGCGTCCGTTTGTTCTCCGTGTAGTTTTGTTTAACAGCTGACAAATCCAAAAGATTCAAGGGATTTTGTGTGCAGATATTTCAGCTTCTATTTTAATTTTCAGGCTTCATTAATAGGAAATCTATATTTGAAATGCTTTGTTAAATATTAAATAAAATTAATTGTATAGAGATAAAAAAATGATTCAAATTATCTAATTGCCTTAAAGAGCAAGTCACCCCCAAATCAACTATTTTTCTGATAAACTATAAATGTGTGTCTAATCGTACTGCAGACACGTGTAGTCAATAGTTTAGCACTTAAGTGCATTTTAGTAAAAATGTTAATGTTCTGCCTAAAACTGTCAGTGTTGTGCCGTTGTCAGGTAAAAACTCTGCACTGCATTTGGATTTAAATCTGCCATCGCTATTGGCTAAGAGGTACCCTAGAACGTTAGCTGGTACCATATGATGTCACAATGTCGTTGTGAGCCTGTGTGTGTGTATTTGTTAGTTGCTCCGCCCTCTCGGTCTGCTAGGCAACAGCATTTGTTGCATTTTTCAAACAGGAAGTGGGAGTGGAGTAAGAATCTGGTAGGGGGTGACTTGCTCTTTAAGTTGGCAACACTGTGGGAGGAGCGCTTGATTTGCAACTCGGGGCAGCACAAGACAGAGGAGCCGATAATCGGCCCGTTTGTTTTTGTAGTCGTTCAAAACTCAGATGGTAATTGGGATTAAAATTGGATTAATTTAGCAGCCCTACTCATACGTCTACTCGAGCAAGTCACACCCACCAGATTCTTACTTCACTCCCACTTCCTGTTTGAAAAATGCAACAAATGCTGTTGCCTAGCAGACCGAGAGGGCGGAGCTGCTAACAAATACACACACACACACAGGCTCACAACGACATTGTGACATCATATGGTACCAGCTAACGTTCTAGGGTACCTCTTAGCCAATAGCGATGGCAGATTTAAATTCAAATGCAGTGCAGAGTTTTTACCTGACAACGGCACGACACTGACAGTTTTAGGCAGAAAATAAACATTTGAACTAAAATGCACTAAAGTGCAAAACTATTGACTACACGTGTCTGCAGCACGATTAGACATGCATTTATATAGTTTATCAGGAAAAAAAGTAGATTTGGGGGTGACTTGCTCTTTAAGAAACACATGAATACATTAAATAACTGTTAGTTGTGTCTTTAAAAGTAAGTAAATCAAGAATAAAGATTTAAAATATGGATCAGGCTGAATAAAATCTTAGGTTATAAGAAAAGGCAGAAAGCACTAATCAAACATCTCTGGGGGTGGCCTGGCCTGCCAGACGTGTCTTCTTCCCATAAGGAAGCGTGGGGCTGACTGGTCAGGCTACATTATTTGCATCTTGTTATGACTTTTGTGGGATTTGTTTTATTTTGTTCTGACAGGTTGAATAAATTTGTATGAATGCGTAAATACATGGAAGACTCTTTGCCCCTGGCTCGCGGTGTGTGTGTGTGTGTGTGTGTGTGTGTGTGTTATGGATATATTCACTTGGCCTGTGAGAAGATTTTCCATCTTTTCTTGTGGTTTTTCTGCACAAACACTTGGTAGCAGATGGGATTCCTCGGGTTGGCAGCAACATCCTGCTTACTCACAAACACTGTGTCACTGACCCCCCAAAGGGGGAGGGCTGGTGGGAAACGGGAAGGCTTTTTGGAATCCGCGATAGAAATCTCTTGCTTTTTACTTGGTTTACATTCCTGGCGTTCCATCTGGGATGATAAACAATTTGGGGCTTTAAACGAGCTCCGTCGGTCTCTTATTACCTTTCTTTCTTGTTTCTCCTACTCCCTCTTTTCTCTGTTGATGGACTTTTTATTTTTTCCACCTCCCTTCTTCCTTTCCTCTTAGCTGCTCTTTTCTCCAAACCTCTTCCCAAAATGTGTCTTTCTCCTCAGGTTAGTCTAGCGTACGCCTACGAGACCAAGGACGCTCTGTGCCTGGTGCTGACCCTAATGAACGGTGGAGACCTGAAGTTTCACATCTACAACATGGGAAACTCGGGCTTCGATGAGCAACGGGCCATTTTCTACGCTGCTGAGATCTGCTGTGGCCTTGAGGATCTGCACCGAGAGAGGATAGTGTACAGGTGAGCTCACGTAGAGTCGAAAATGTAGAAAAGAAACGCAAAAATAACCTTTTGTGTTATTTTAATGTCTTCTGCACAAGTTGTTGGCATTTCTGTATGTTTTAAAAGTAATAATTGTGTAATGAAAACTGGGAGCAGTACACTTGGATCGTGCGTGCTAGACTAGCTGTTAGCTTGTCAATCCTTTTGAGCAGAAATTCTATTTCTCCAAACGAAGGCTTTTCAGGAAGCTTGCTCTAACTTCCAGATGGTGATTATTTATGGCGTTTTCCCTCTCAGACACATTTGAAATCAGTTTAAGTTCAGTTTTGTGTTTAAGTTGAATCATTTGTCTTTTTCAGAGATCTGAAACCTGAAAACATCCTACTAGACGACCGTGGTATGTTACTTTTATTATTTTTAGGCCCGAGCAGCGAAAGCGCTGCGAAGGCCTGTTGTATCTGCTCTGTTTATTTTTCTTCCGCCAAGTAAATTGGCTTTTTGGAGGCCTTAACGTACCCGAAAACTCAGGAATTTTCGCACACATGTCAGGCGTGGTGTAAAATTTTGTATTTTAAAGGTCTCAAAAATAATGCAATTAAACTAGCTCCACGGCGCCCCCTAGAAAATGGAAAATACCCCCCTCCATAAACCTTAGTTTGTTGTACAGTTATGAAATTTTGTACACTTGTAGTATTCAACAGTCCACACAGAAAAGCCTCTTGCAACCTTGGTCAACATCAAACAGGAAGTCGGCCATTTTGGTTTGAAGTGGTGATTTTGACCCCGTTTTGGCCGTTTCTAGGTTCCGCTTCTGATTGATTTACTCGCTCATTTTTCGCATGTTCGTCTCAAAACTTGTGGGAAATTGCTCAGAAGGGATGTGCGATCAAACAGAAAAAATAAAACTGAATTTTCGTAAATGCTGAGGGGGCGTGGCCAGGCCTCGAAGTTCGACTACTCGCCAAAAAATATATATAAATGGCTATAACTTCATACTCGAATAGAGTTACAAAAGCTCCTGTGGTCATTCGTCATCCAGCCACAAACTAAATTGAATGGTTGGATGATGACATCACACAAGCCCCGCCCCTTCAGGACCAAAAAGGTCAAGTTTTACTGCGATAGGTCCCAAATCGCCCCATTTCACTTAATCACCACAAATTTGTAGCTGGTACCTCAAGACAAGTGGGTGTTTCTTTTCGTCACTTTATGGGAGTTTTCAAAAGAGGGCGGGGCTGTGGCAGCACGGCGAAGTCAGACGTACCGCCTGGCCATACCTTTGCCTCCAATTTTGTCATTTCTAAAGATATCGCCACAAATCTTCTGGTGAGTGATCCTAGTCTGGCCCCCCAAAAAATCTGATGTGAAAATCTGGTGGGTGTGGCCTATTTCTTTAATAGCGCCCCCTAGGACCATTAAAACTATCAGCCCCAAGCCATGCTTTGACTGAGGAATACGAAATTCGGTACACTAATGTGGTGTCTCAGGACCTACAAAAAGGTCTCTTGGAGCCAAGCGCAACGTTGCACAGGAGGTCGGCCATTTTGGTCCAAGTACTTGATTTAGTGGTTTTCGCACACGTTGTTTGGAGAATGACGCCCCATCGCCCTTTTCACCGATTGCCTTCAAACTTCTGCTATATACTCTTAAGACAAAGGGGAAAAAATTCAACTGTCGGATTTTAAATAAGTATAAAGTTGTGGGCGTGGCTAAGCCTCTAAATTTGACTTGTCGCTATGCCACTTTTTTCACAGCTCCCTATTGGACTCCTTTTACCCAATCACCAGCAATGTCTGGCAAATAGCAGTAGACAAGTTGAGGTCACTTGGTCTCCAGTATTGGCAGGTGTCAAAAAAAGGCGGGGCTTTGGGAGCATGGCAAAATTCGCCATCACGCCATGGAAATACGTTTGCCTCTCATTTCCTCAGTTATCATGATACCGCCACAAATTCTCTGGTAAGTGATCCTAGTCTGACCCCCAGTAGAAATGGACGTGATAGGTTTGTGGGCGTGGCCTATTTTCTGAAATAGCGCCCCCTTGGACCATTAAAACTGTCAGCCCCAAGCCGTGCTTCATCTGAGAACTACGAAATTTGGTTCACTAATGTAGTGTCTCAGGACCTACTAAAGTCTCTTGGGGCCAAGGTCAATGTTGCACAGGAAGTCGGCCATATTGGTCCAAGTACTCGATTTAGTGGTTTTCGCACACGTTGTTTGGAGAGTGATGCCCCGTCGCCCTTTTCACCAATCGCCTTCAAACTTCTGCTATATACTCTTAAGACATAGGGGGAAAATTCAACTGTCGGATTTTTCTAAAGTATAAAGGTGTGGGCGTGGCTAAGCCTCAAACTTTGACCTTTTGCCATTACATTAGTTGACGTAATAACTCCCACGTGCATGATCAGATCTATATCAAACTTTGTCTGTGTGATCACTGACCACATCTGAAGACAATGACAATGTGGACAGCTGACATCACCTAAGCCCTGCCCCCTGACAACAGGAAGTCTATTGTTTTATGGTGAAATGCCCATATTTGTCCCCTCTAATTTAGTGAACATGACACTAAGGTCATGCACTGTCTTCATGATGCTGTAATGACCATTCAGTTCTGATAGCTTTCCAGAAAGGGAGGGGCTTTGATGCCATGGCGAATTTTGGCGTGACGCTTTGACCTTACGTTTGATTGTAACTTCCACAAACAGCCTCCGATCTGCACGAGACTGAACATGGCAACCAACAATCATGCCCTTTAGCCAATGAGTCACAAACGGTTGGTGAACGTTGTATAATATCACCACAGTGCCCCCTACATACCTTTAAAACTGTAATAACTCCTACAGACGAGGTCGCAACTGCACCAAATTTGCTATATGTTATCACACGAAGGCACCCAACACAATCCTGTGGTCATTGGTTGATATCTCTTTAGCTCCGCCCCCTGACAGATATTAGGCCCTGAATAACACATGCATGATTCAATTCACACCAAACTACACGCAAATGATTGTTGTCAACCTACAAACTATTCCATGGGATATTTTCCTACATTTGGGACAGCACCCCCTAGATACAATAAAACCTTTGTAACTTCTACAAAAAAGCTCTAAACTATATCAAACATGGTGGGAGTCATCACGCAACTGCAATCAACACAAGTATGTGCTCACTCATTCAAATCACTTTAACTCCACCCACTTACAGCCTTTTGCCTCTAGATGACCCATGCAACGTTTGATTGATGCCAACTTAATAGAAAACCATCTTTGATGAGAAAAGTTGACCTCTATGGGATTTCGTTGTAAATGGTCACAGCACCCCCCTAGATAGGTTCAAACTTGATTAACTTCTAAAGACAAGGTCAGAATGGCATTGTACTTGGCTTGTGACATCACGTGACTGCACCAAATGCATTGATGTGGTTGTTGGTTCAAACCCCTTTAGCTCCACCCCCTTTCTGCTCTCTGGCTCTAGTTAACACAGACAACGTCTGATTTATGCCAAAATAACAGAAAACCACCTTTGTCAACCAAAGCTTATGTCAGTGGGATTTTTCTGTAATTGGACACAGCACCCCCTAGATAACTTTAACCTTCAATGACTTCAAAAAACGTGGTCAGAATAGCATTAACTTTGGTCTGTGTTGTCACACCACCAGTGTGGTGAGATGTGTAATTTATTGGTGGGCTCAGAGAAAATGCTGAGTCAGGGTGAGGTGCGGACGAGGAGACCGTTCGCGGTTTCTGGTGTCGGGGTGGTCGACATTTATGTTCCGCGGACGGGACCGGGTGCACCGTGCTACCGGCCAAGCCGGAGCTGCGAGGGCCGAACGACGCTGCTTGCAGCTTTAATTACTTATTATAATTATTGCTGTCTTGTGCAGGACCGACATTTTCACATGTGTATAACCAACGAAGCTCAAAATGTTTAAATTAAACGTTACTTTTGGAGATATTTTGTGTTTTTCTTTAACATGAGCGCATTATTCTTCTGGACCTGCCAGCAGACACGTTGTCAGGTAACATATTTGTTAAATGCGATCTTGTTAAAGAAATCTATCTGTGGGTCTCGTTTAGGACACATCAGAATCTCAGATTTGGGCCTTGCTGTTCAAATCCCTGAAGGGGAGACGATACGAGGGAGAGTGGGCACCGTAGGATACATGGGTAAGAACTTCACTTCTCTTGTTAATGAAGGCATTTCAATCATTCTTCTAATTTCTTAGCACACTTTCCACGTTCACTGGTATTCCTCAGCTCCAGAGGTGATTCAGAACGAGAGCTACAGCTTCAGTCCGGACTGGTGGGGTCTGGGCTGTCTGATCTTTGAGATGATCCAAGGTCAGTCGCCCTTCCGCAAACGCAAGGAGCGCGTCAAGCGGGAGGAGGTGGACAGACGAGTGCGTGAAGACCAAGAGGAGTATTCCGATAAGTTCTCAGAGGAGGCGAAGAACATCTGCAGACAGGTGAGGAAGACGAAAACGTTGGAATCAGCTGTGAGATAGAAAATGGAAAAGATGCAGAAAAATATGAAAGAGTGGATTTAGATGATTGAGATTATATATATAATGTATAATGTGTTTGTATATATATATATATATATATATATATATATATACACACACACATTATATTTATTTATATAAATATAATGTGTGTATATATATATATATATATATATATATGCAGTCAGGTCCAGAACTATTGGGACATCGACACAATGCTAACATTTTTGGCTCTGTATACCACCACGATGGATATCAAATGAAACGAACAAGATGTGCTTTAACTGCAGACTGTCAGCTTTTATTTGAGGGTATTTACATCCAAAACAGGTGAACGGTGTAGGAATTACAACAGTTTGCATATGTGCCTCCCACTTGTTAAGGGAACAAAAGTAATGGGACAATTGGCTTCTCAGCGGTTCCATGGCCAGGTGTGTGTTCTTCCCCATTATCCCAATCACAATGAGCAGATAAAAGGTCCAGAGTTCATTTCAAGTGTGCTACATGCATTTGGAATCTGTTGCTGTCAACTGTCAAGATAAGATCCAAAGAGCTGTCACTATCAGTGAAGCAAGCCATCATTAGGCTGAAAAAACAAAAGAAACCTATCAGAGAGGTAGCAAAAGCATTAGGCGTGGCCAAAACAACTGTTTGGAACATTCTCAACAAGACGGAACGCACCGGTGAGCTCAGCAACACCAAAAGACCCGGAAAACCACAGAAAACAACTGTGGTGGGTGACGGAAGAATCCTTTCCCTGGTGAAGAAAACACCCTTCACAACAGTTGGCCAGATCAAAAACACTCTCCAGGAGGTAGGTGTATCTGTGTCAAAGTCAACAATCAAGAGAAGACTCCACCTGTGTGAATACAGAGGGTTCACCACAAGATGTAAACCGTTGGTGAGCCCCAAAAACAGGAAGGCCAGGTTAGAGTTTGCCAAACAACATCTAAAAAAGCCTTCACAGTTCTGGAACAACATCCTATGGACAGATGAGACCAAGATCAACTTGTACCAGAGTGATGGGAAGAGAAGAGTATGGAGACGGAAAGGAACTGCTCATGATCCTAAGCATACCACCTCATCAGTGAAGCATGGCATTGGAAGTGTCATGGCGTGGGCATGTATGGCTGCCAGTGGAACTGGTTCTCTTGTATTTATTGATGAGGTGACTGCTGACAAAAGCAGCACGATGAATTCTGAAGTGTTTCGGGCAATATCTGCTCATATTCGGTCAAATGCCTCAGAACTCAATTGGACGGCGCTTCACAGTGCAGATCTGGACCTGGCCTTGTTGTTTCTGGTGTTTGTTGGATCCACCGGCGCTCGGCTTGGTGCCGTTGGTGGGTTTTGATGGAGAGTCTGCCCGGTGCGCGTTTCTTCGGCACTGGGGCTTCGTTGGAGAGGAGTGGGCTTGGGGAATCTGTGCCCGGTGAGTCGTGCTGGGTCTGTGTTGGATTCAGGACCTACGTGTAACACTAGAGAGGAGAATCTGCACCGTACCCGGATTGGTCTGGTAAATGCCAGGTCTACACAGAATAAAACGTTAATCCTGAACGACCTTTTTTACTGAATGTGGGCTGAGTTTTATGTGCATTTGAGTGAGTTTGATCCCTTTGTGACTCAAGCGCCTTGTTGGAACTGGTACCCGTGGATTGTGACTGTTTTCATGTTCCTAGATCATCGGCCAGAGGTGGAGGCCGGCTCGTTGTTTATAAATCCTGTTTTAGCTGCAGACAGCTCGTTCCTCGTGTGTGAAAACATGAAAGATGGAGCCAATCATTTCTAGAATGTCTTAGAAATAACAAAAAACTCAGAATGGTGTGTGTGTGTGTGTGTGTGTGTGTGTGTGTGTGTGTGTGTGTGTGTGTGTGTGTGTGTGTGTGTGTGTGTGTGTGTGTGTGTCTTCTTCCTAGACTGTGGTTGCATATTTTCACATTCTACTAATTCAAATGCATGCAAACTGAACTCTTCATGTGCTGGTTTCCTGTTTTCACATCACTTCTAACACACACACACACACACACACACACACACACACACACACACACACACACACACACACACACACACACACACACACACACACACACACACACACACACACACACACACACACACACACACACACACACACACACACACACACACACACACACACCGTCCAGCCCTCTTGCTTCTGGGTCTTTTTTGTGAGTGACCCTCGGACCATTATAATTGAGGACCCCTGGGCTAAAGGTTTCAGATTCACACAGATTCGTATCAGAAGTTTTCATTTCACTAAGACCATCGTCCAGAGGTGATCTCGTTTTAGGAAATCTTTTGTTTTACTGTAATATTGGGATACAAGCGGCCAAAATGTTTTCGCCTTAGAGATAGGGTGAGAAGCTCAGTCATCCGGGAGGGGCTCGGAGTAGACCCGCTGCTGCTCCACGTGGAGAGGAGCCAGTTGAGGTGGCTCGAGCATCTAGTTAGGACACCTCCCTGGGGAGGTTTTCCGGGCACGTCCAACCAGGACGAGACCTAAAGGTAGACCCAGGACACGCTGGAGGGACTATGTCTCTCGGCTGGCCAGGGAACGCCTCGGGATTCCCCCGGAAGAGCTGGCCCAAGTGGCTGGGGAGAGCTTTGGCTGCTGCCCCCCACAAAAACAGATGGATGGATCGGGTAAAGACGGCTAAATGCTAACATTGAGCTATCCATGCTAACGGTAAATTAAAAAAAATATCTCAAGCAAACGACTTGATATTACAGTGAAAAGTATTTCTCTACTACTGTGTACGACTCGTCTTCACTCGTCATCTAGTCTTCTGGTGCTGACCCGTAACTGTTGCTCAGAGCCGACTTGCAGGTTTTGATACATGAACTGCAGTACCCGTGTTTGACCACTAAAGGCCTTACGTCGTGCACCTTTAAATGGACAGTAACACTTCCAGAAGAACGTTCCTTTCCTTTGTGGACAAAATGATATAAAATCATCTACAGAGCTGGAAAACATCTCCCAGTTTAAAAATGCAACATTTGGAAGCTGCTTGGCCAATCTGCTGCTGTACTTGTAGCACGCTCCTCCTCTCTGCTGCAGGAAACCATTTGATCTGAAGCTGCTGTTGGATGTAGAACAGATTTCTTTTCTGTTGTGGTTGTTTGCAAAACGCGAGTAAATAAAAGGTGCGTGGGAGCAGCGATCAGCTGTGACGAGTTAATTCTGTGTGCTTTCTTGTGCTCGTGCCAGTCGTCTGTTCCGAAGCGTCGCAGGTCAGTGACGTGGACTGCTACACCCTTACCCGCCTGTCTTTCGTTCACTTCATCTGAGAGGTTTTTGAGAAGGGTCCAATGAGCAGAGCAGGTCTATTTCTGGTCTGACCATTAGGCAACAGGACTTTTTTTTTCTTTGTTTGGTCCTGCAGTGGAACATTTTGACCCACAGTTCAGCAGATATGAAGATTCCCCAGAGAGTTGATTTCAGGGAAAAATGAAGATTTCTGCCAGAAAAATTAGTAAAAAGGTAAATAAGCAACGACGATGAGAGGATGCATCGGGGGAGAAAGGGGGATGATTTCCACTGCAGCACTAAATAGATGACTGTTCTCTAAAAGAAACAAGAGTTAGGCTATCTGGATGAGAGCTGCAAAAGGACACAGAGGAAAAAATATTATTCTGTTAGGCATAAAAATAAATCCATTCTCTAACCCCCACTAAATAATTTCTCTGGTTGCAGAAAACATGTTTCTGCAACTGATCTGCTTTTCTTTTTTCATGTGGAAACATCTTAGGCAATACGTTACTTGCTTCGGTCACTTGAGAAGATCTTTTGAAGGCTTGATATTTACATCTGTTTTTTTTTCTCCGTCCTCCTGCTGCGTCTCAGCTCCTGGCCAAGGACCCCAAGGAGAGGCTGGGCTGTCGGGGTTGTGGGGCCATCGAGGTCAAGCAGCACCCCATCTTCAGAAACATCAACTTCAAACGGCTGGAGGCCAACATGTTGGATCCTCCTTTCATCCCAGATGTGAGACTGAGACACACGCACACACACACACACACACACACACACACACACACACTCACATAAATACACACACATATATAAACACATGCAGTCACACTCATATGCACACACACACACGCACATACATACTCACTCACACACACATACGTGCGTGCACGCACATGCATGCATATACATACACACACACACATACATATGCACGCCTGCATGCATACACACACACACACTCACACACGCACATACATACATACTCACACACACATGCATGCATGCATACACACACATACATGCATGCATACACACGCATGCACACATGCATGCATACATACACACACACACACACACACACATGCACACACACACACATACATACATATGCTCACATGCATGCACACACACACACACACGCATGCTTGCATGCACACACACACAGACACACACACACACACACACACACACACACACACACACACACACACACATGCACACACATATACACACACACACACACACACACATATACACACACACACACACATGCATACACACGCATGCACACATGCATGCATACATACACACACACACACACACACACATGCACACACACACACATACATACATATGCTCACATGCATGCACACACACACACACACACACGCATGCTTGCATGCACACACACACAGACACACACACACACAGACACACACACACATGCACACACGCACACATGCATGCATACACACACACGCACACATGCATGATTACATACACACACATATGCACACATGCACACACACAGACACATACATACATATGCTCACATGCATGCATACACACACACACACACCCACAACTTTTGTGGGTGTGTGTGTTTCTGTATTGAAATGCCTCTAACTTCTAACATCACTTTAAATAAGCGGTGAAATGATGTTGCACAATATCTCTTCTTATTAAAAAAAGATCCTCAAGTGTTTATTTTGCGTCTTTTTTCCCTCCGTCTGGGATAATAAAGACATTCCTGGAGGGAACGGTCACATTTTTGTGTCCTAACGTGAGGGAGTTAGGCAGCGGGACTGACGTGGGAGCTTAAATCAATACTAGAAAGTAAATTGTGTTATCTGTGTTTCTATTTTTATCGCATTCAGAAGGACTACGCTGGAAAATAAAACAAAACGCAGCAGCTGAGAGTCATTAGGTCACGTTAGATGTTGCCCTCCTCATCATAACCCACATCTGGTGTTTGTCCCTCCCTCAGCCTCGAGCCGTGTACTGTAAAGACGTCCTGGACATCGAGCAGTTCTCCACCGTCAAAGGCGTGAACCTTGACCCCACAGATGATGACTTCTACCACAAGTTTGTCACAGGAAGTGTCCCCATCCCGTGGCAGAACGAGGTAGTGCACCCTGAGCGACCTGCATGATGTCACTGTTTAAACCCCACTCTGGAATGATGCAGCACATCTTGTAGAAACCGTGTGCAGCTGGATGTTAGAGGGGAACTGTAGGAACCCACCCATAAGAAATATGAAGATTTTTAGTGTTTTCAGCTGCATTAGAATAAAAAAATACCTGAAGTTAGGAGCTTCTCCCTCTTGATTCCCTGCATAGATGATCGAGATGGAATGCTTCAAAGAAATCAACATCTATGAGACGGACGGGATGCTGTGCTCCGACTTGGACGTGAACCGGCCGAACCCCCCCCCAAAGAGGGGGTTCTTCTACCGCCTGTTCAGAAGAGAGGCAAGTGCTAGTGCTCCGGCTACTGTGCGAGGGGGTGGGGGCTAAGGTACTTCCTCTTTTCCTCCTTTGCTTGCTTTTTCGTTTGCTTCACAGGCCTCGTCCAAACTCAGCGTGGGGAAACTGACGCTCTTAGTCTGGGTTTGTAGATGAATGCCTGCCTCTTTCCTTTTTGCCTGGAACTAAACCCTTTACCCCCCCTGTCACGCTTCCTTATTTCCATTACGTTTTGGGAAGCTGATTAGCGGGCGAGAGGAAAACTGACTCGGCTTGTTCAAGATTAATATTTGTCAGTGTTTACATGTAACTTTTCTGTTTTTATGTCATCTTTCAAACTTTTGTCTTCTCTCCCCCATGTTTGATATTTCCTAGGGATGGACAATATATCGGCATCAATATCGGTATCAGCCAATGCTAGTCATTTTTTAACATATCGGTATTGGTCCGATAAATAAAATCAAGCCGATATTAACAACCGATAATTTTCCCATCTTGTCTCCATTTGTTTATCTGTGTCAGAGGGCGAGGGGGGTGATGTGTATTTGTTTAGTTGTATGTAGGGATGTCCGGTTCCGATATCGATATCGGAAGTAATTCGATATCGGCCCAAAAACACAATTGGATTAGATCGGATAGCATCAACACTCTCCGATATAAGCGGTCTGTTAAGGTTAATGTTTTTGCAACCAACGGTCAAGATAAAAATTGTCTTTTTTTTCATACTTACTGTTACTGGCTCTTGTTCTCCAATTGAGTGGTATCACTTGATCAAGACTTTCATACATTCCATACTACGAAATAAGTAAAAGTATGTATGATTTGTGCTGATATCGAATTGGATTGATATTGGTATCAGTCAAAACTGAAGGCTGCAATATCGGTATCGTATCGAAAGTGAGAAAGTTGTATTGGGACATCCCTAGTCATGTGACAGTAATCATCTCAGAAGAGTAAATGTGTGTGGTGTGTACTTACATAATAATGTAAATTCAGCTTCAATAATTTTCATTTTATACAAAATCTGATTTTAGAAGCATTGATATCAGTAAATCGGTATTGGCAAATATCGGTTATCGGCCATAACAGTGATCTTAATATCGGTATCGGCCCAAAGATTTCATATCGGTGCATCACTACTTCCTGGTATTATCTCCCTGAACATCGATTATTCTGTCTTCTTGTCAAACTTGGATAAGAGAAGCTGTTCTCTTAGGAACAAACCGAAAGTAATGATGAGCGTTCCTCATAGGAAATGAGATCAGCCGCTAACTTTTCTGAAACTTTAAACTAAGCTCAGACTGTGTGTAAAACCTCAGCTACAGTACTACCACGGTAATATTTTCTAGTATTAATGGCATTTTTGACTTTATGTGTTTCATTAGCTTTGACAGCTGTCTTTTTCGGGGTTGAAACCATGATGTAATCAGCTCTAGATGTACATCTAATGAAGGATTTGAAATAATTTAATTAAAATCTATTTATTGGTTTACAAGCTGCTGTGCTTAGACTAAAAAACGATGGATTAAAATGTATTTTTGCAGAATAAGGCAGCTAGTTTACATGTCATGTAACGTCACGAAATGGCCTGATTTTGAGATCCCACAGGCCAAGATCTACAGCCAGGTCAACTTAACCTGGCTATGACACAACCTACAATATTTTCCCCTCACAGGAGACTGGAAGTCTGCACGTAGTCCCTTTAATCAGGGCCTGCCTTCCTCACACCAGCTGGACTGCAGCTCTGAGAGATAATAAAAGATAAACGATAGCATTCTCTCTCTTCCAAGGTCCATCACAGAGAAACTCTTTTAAATGAACTCCTTTATTCCCAGTAGAATGAAGATTTTATAATTAAATATGATCATTAAATTTGCTATTTATAATTATAAACAATGAAATGTTCATTGATCTGTGTTTAATGACATATGCTTAGAATGTTTACTTGACGAGGTCATGACATTTGCACTCACAAGTAAAGTTAAGTTAACGCATGACACATAGTTAACCTTTTGCCCAGATTCAGAGTCTCCACATCAACAAGAGTGTGTCTCTGAGATGCTTGGTAATATCTTCAAACTTGTCAATCTGTGGTTGGCTATTCAATCATAACATCAATCCATTAAAACTAGCCAGCTCTGGTTTTTCCCTCAGTTTGAACAGTTCAACAGTTTGAGGGTTCTAGAGAAAAGCTTCAGACTGGCCATCTGAGCGAAAGCCTCTTTAACCAGTTAGGATTTTGACACGTTGTCAAAACCTTAAATCTTTTCCGCACCTGCGAAGCTGAGAACAACAAGATAGTATCTGACGCAAACTCCTTCAGAGTTATTTTTAAGACGCTCGGTTTCATCTATCGGTTCCTGGACATCTCGGATCCAAACGGGGGGTCTCCAGAACGGGTGAGGTAGAACACAGCGAGATAGCGTCTGTCTGTGGTTTTGATAATAACAACTTTCTAACTTCTTTGCAAACCAAATTCTTTCCATCCAGAACTCCGATTTTTGAGATACGGAGACTCTGAATACATTATATTCACACATAAGTTCCAGACACCATCCTTTAGTTCCATCCACTCAAAGTATAATAGTTTAACCGATTTGTCAAGTTTTAAGTATTTGTAAAATAAATTCTTAAAATTTATAAACCTGACTGTTTCTTGAATCAAACGACGTGTGTACGATCCCTTAATGAATAAAATAATTCTAGAATCTTCTGATTAAAACCGTAAGACCAAGCAGGGGATATTCTAGTTAAATAGAGTATCACCGCTTATTGGTCACAAGTAGTGTTAATAATATAAATAGCACTTAAAGCAATTTACTTAACCAAACATACTATTTATCTAACATTACATACCGTAACGTCATATTCACACAGGTGTGGCGATGTTATCAGACGACCACTTCCGTGGTCCGGCGTTGCTCGGCTAAACTGTTGTGTCGCTCTGCAGGTCGGTCTGGCCACAATCCTTTGTAGCCTCAGCGGGTCTACCATTGGCTCGGCTAAGTTTAGGTATAGCCAATCACAGCGCTCTATGTCTGTAGAGTCGTTGGGCAGTTTTGGCAACATTACGGCAGAGCAAGAAAAATGGCGTCTGTTGGATAAATTATGGACACATTATTTATTATTTTAAACGAAAGCTTCGTCCAGCTCTCTTTCCCCTGGCAACAGACAGGCGTTTGACCTTGCTTCTTCCCAGTCCTGGCTTATCAGTAGGAACGCCCTGTGCCAGCTGCCATTCTACAGGAATGTGTAAATGTGTGTGCATTTTATCATCTTTGTGTGTCCTTAATAAATACTCTTGGAGGGCTTTGTCTGACGAGAGCGAATTGACTACTGACTCGTGTGTTTCATTGATCTCTCTCCACTTTGCAAAGTCTAAATTGTTTGGTTATTGGTAAAGATTGGTATGGGTTAAATAGATCAGCTTGTTAATACAACCCCTGTGTGTTGAGCTTTCCCTTCAGGTAACCCTGGATGGGAAAATGAAAATACCTAACAGCGTCGGCTCAGGAATGGTGCTCGTTTGAAACAGGTTTAGCATCAACTTTGGACAATGTAAAGCTTTTCTCTGAGACATGAGCCGAAAGAGGTTCACCTTCTTCCACGGCGTACGATGGACTGCCCCATTGGCTGATTACCGTAGCAATTAACACATCATGTTGTTCATTGCTCTGATTGGTCCTAGCGCTGTCCAATGACATGCAGAAACGGTTTATAAGACCCTAGATTCCACCCCTACGACTGAGCTCTGGGTCGTGGCTAGACTACATATTTATATGTTTAGGATGGTTTGCCAGGCTGGTAGATGTGCGTTTCAAAAGTTCGACTTAAATCGGACTAAGGCAATAATTCGGTTTGCTCTTACGGCATGTTAACCAACTGACTTGCATCAAATAATCGATATTTATTATTAGGGATGGACACTATATCGGCATTGATATCGGTATCGGCCGATGTTAGCCATTTTTTAACATGTCGGTATCGGTCCGATAAATAAAATCAGGACGATATTATCAACCGATATTTTTTCCATCTTGTTTCCATTTTTTGTTTCAGAGGGTGGAGGGATGATGTGTAGTTGTTTAGTCATGTGACTGTGATTGTAATCATCTCAGAAGAGTGTGTGTGTGTGGTGTGTGTGTACACAATAACGTAAATTCAGCTTTAATAATTTTAATTTTTTACAAAGTCTGCTGATTTTAGAAGCATTAATGTCAGTATATCGGTATCTGCTATAACAGTAATCTTAATATCTGATATCTGTATCAGCAAATATCGGTTATCAGCCATAACGGTGATCTTAACTCATTCACTGCTTGCGTTTCTCAGCGTTTTTACTGTTTTTTTTAAGAGTCACAGAACTTTGCGCGCTAGGATGATGTCGACGCCAAAACAACCAAAACAAAGTGGAGATTCACCTCTTACATCAGGAAGAATCCACGTGTTTCGAGCGCTATTCGTTCTTTCATAATCTGTTGTTGAATTGCGATCGGCAGAAGTTTTTCCGGTTCGCGCCTCACTGTTTTTACAGCAGCAGCCCAAAACGATCTCCTAACACATGGATGTTCTGCTTCCTGATCATGTGACGTATGCGGATGATGATCGGCTTTAGAGCTGAGATGTTTGTTCTCACGGTGCGGGGGCTCGTCCGACGCCCACACAGTAAAAACATGCAAATGACGACTTTAATCGTCATTGGCAGTGAATGAATTAATATCGGATATTGGTATCGGCCCAAAAATTTCATGTTGGTGCATCACTATTTATTAGTTTCAAGATGAAATTTGATCTGATCTGGACTTTTGTTCAATAACAAAGAAAGTGCAACAACTAGCTTCCTCCCATTCTGCTGCTGATGAAACCCGTCCAGACGTAGCTCCCACTCATGAGCTGGTTTCCACATTTGTAACGTCTTCCTGTTGTTCTTCCCCAGGTCTGCTTTAAGAGCGGCTACAGCGACGATGAGACCGAAGAGCCCTCACGACTTTAAACCACTCCCTCCACACGCAACCCCCTCCCCGCCGCAGAGCTTCACCACAAACTCCAAACCGAGCGAGAAACTTAGGAACTCAGTGAATGTCGACCTGTATTTATGAGCTGTATTAAAAGTGTATTATAATTACAGAAAAAAGTATGAGTTTAAAGATTTTGTACATTTGTACTTGAATTTATGTCTAGATGTATATTTTCACTAAAGGTTGTATTGTACAAAAAGCCATAAAAGTACCACTTGAATGCATACGTTATGTTTTTATTTTTCATGATTTGGAGTGAGTATGGATCAGATGTGATGAGGATTTTCTTTTAAGGAGCACAGCAGCAGCTTTCTTTTGCTAGATCTCCATGTAGTTTATTTTTTTTTGGTGTGTTTTGCCTCCAAATCCCTGATGTCGTCGCTTTTCAAACGTTTAGATCCAGATGATGTGTGAGTAACTTATTCTGGTCTGTTGTTGCTGCGGATGTCGTGTTGCTCCAGCAGCTCCCTGATGCTTCGCGGGGCGGATTTCCGTGGGAACGGGTTGGATTAAACCGAGCCCAGTTGTGTGATTTAAGGGGGAAACGACCAGCGGGTGCTTTGCCTGCATCGACTCGCGTCTGGGCTAGGCGGCGTGGATTAGTTTTCTGGTGATCGTTGACTTCATAAAATACAAATCAAACATTTGGGAGGCTGTCTGCTCCTCCCGATGCTTTCATTGTGCTGACGTCTGAAATCTTTCCTGAGCTGGAACAGACTCGGAGCATGAATTTTAAAATTCCCGACAGCGTTTCCTGAGGGAGCACAGCTGTTAGACAAATGTCTGTTACAGTATTCACAGTAGAGCTCTTTCTTTGTCGTTTCTTTCTGCTTTTCACCTGCTTTTAATGATGAGCTTCACAACTCTTGGAAAAAAACTCCGGATTATTGACCAGGAATAGTTTGAACGAGTGATTCTTGTTGGTGAAACCCTCATCGCAGCTAAGATTTAGTCCGTTTAACAACAAAAGCCTGATAAATCAAAGTGACTTCCACTTACTCGGCTGTCAGCGGCTTCCTCGTGTTCGTCCCGTTTCTGATCCACGCGGCTTTAGCTGTAATAAGTGTTTGTGTTTCAGGGCAGACTCTGAAAACTCGGCGCTAATGTTTTCACCGGTCATGAACAAGCACGTTTTTCTGTCCCGTTCTGCTCGTGATGCCGTCGACTCACCCCAGTACCTGTTTTTAATGCTGTGAAAACCCCACCTCCACGTGCCACATCTGCTTCACTCTAAGCTAATGCAGGTTTATTCCATCGTGTGCGTTGGATTACAGCAGTGAGATTATTCCAGTTGGCGTTCGTGCAGCGTTTGTCAGCCCAGAATGATATCAGGACATGAAAATTAGCTGAATTATGTTTTTTTTCTCCTCCCAATACTGTCACGATATGGTACTCCTATAATCCCTGTTGTTTTAGAGAGGTAGGTTGTCCTGAAGGTTCGTCTTCTCTTGCACATTCCACCACCAGGAATCTGTTGTGTTTATCTGGCTGTTGCTGGCTTATTGTTACCCGAGTTTCTGTATCTGTTAAAACAATTATTTTGCTCTCAGGCACATTTTGATGCTGATTTATCTTACATGTGTAGATTTTTAGCCTTTTAGCTCTCTAGCCTCAAAACAACCTTGTAAATGATGCATTTCTAACTTGTAACTAAGCTCTAACATAGTCATTCTCACAGGGAAAGTATACTGTGTCTACCACTCATGCCTTTGTCATTGTTTTTACCGATCTCTTGTACAACCCATGCAGCAGTGAAGAAGCCCTGTTTGGTCTCATTGCACTATGGTGTGTTTTGACAATGACTATGGGAAGTGTCTTTTAACTCTTTTTGCCAATGATACCAAAAGCAGCGTTCGCTGAGTTAAACTTTGTCTGGAGAACTGACTCACTAAAGACTGACTGCCTTTTATTTTATGTGCCGATTTCCAGGTAAATTTGTGACTCATCGCCTTTTGTTTTTTAAAAACCTTTAACTTTCCGTCCACTGATTGAAATCCGTTCATATAAAAAAGTTTAAACTGTTTTGAATGTCCGCACTAAGTGCATTGTATTGCCTGTTTAAAAAAAAAAGAATACACGTTTTATTACTCAGCATGTACCAGTTTGTAATACTTCAGGATCCTTGTATATGTAAAAGGTGACCTGGTGCCAACATATCTCACTGGTATCTGAGGACAGCTTTATGAATAGCAAGGTGACCAGCTGAGTTGGCCCGGTTTGGATTACTAATCTGTACAAGTTTAAGGGTTTAGCCATTAATTTCTGTGAAAAATGTCTATTAGTAATATTTCAAGGAAGGACGATTAAGTATTGGTATTCCAACTAGGCCTAGATCATTTTTTTTCTTCAGTCTGTACAGTCATGTTGTTCAACCACTGCAGTCATTGTTAATTCTTGTACAAGTTGTATCACTGGTTGTTGTACCATATCTGACATTTGTAATTATGAAACAATACACTGCCATTTGTATTTAAAAAGGCTTGTTCTCTCCTCCTGCTCCCTCACATCATCACACAAACATGCACATAGGACCTTGGGGGTGGACCCCATTTCCGCATTACTGTGGCAAACTGCCCCCCAATTTTATTTGCACCTTAAACACTTCCACCAACGACATTCCACGCAAATACACACTATAGGGCCTTGGGAGTGAGCACATTCAACTGCATTTGGCAGGGGGATTTCTCAGCCTCATCCCGAGTGCCGGTGCCCACTTCCAATTTAAAACTGCACTTAGACACTGAGGGCTGTGGGTGCAAGTGGGGTGGTGTGGTGGCATCAGCTGGCATAGGCCAGACGATGCCCGCACTGCCCACTCACCACAGCCATGGAATACACCTCATCAACACTCACTAACACTATAATGGAGCAGGGGTCTTAGCACACCTCTGTTGTCGCTTGGCTTCCTTGGGCTGGAGGCTAGGAGGGAGATCCGGCCGTCCGGTTGGGGTCTGGGGTGGCGGGTTGCTGTGCTCGGCGTTGGGCGGGGGAGCCTGCTCATCAGCACCCCAGCAGAAAGGGTCGAACTCTGGGAACCAGTAATGGTTGTACCCCATGTGCAGCAGTACTGGGACCAGAGTGAATAGGGTGTGTATGGGGAGCATGAGTGGGTGTCCGGCGTGCATTTTGTATGTCTTTGGTGTTTTGTGTGTGTGTGAGCATGAGGGAGGGAGTGTGTGACTGTGTTGGTGTATGACTGTATATGTCAGGTAGGGCCTTTGGCTCCTCCCTTCTCCTGGGACTTCTTTTGATGATATAGATTTTCGTCTCCCCTCCCCCTGCCACACCTGGTGTGGAGTGCGTTGGCTTGGTCTGCCTGGGTCGTGGCTTCCGGGTCAGGGAGTTTACGATTTTTGGCGTCTGCCTGATACATCCTGGTGGCTGCCTGGTGGGGTCTGGGTCCCTGGGCTCTGCTGGGTCCCCAGCGGGGGTGGTCGCCCCGGGTCATTGGGTCCCGGGCTCGGTCGGCTAGGGGGTGGGAGGCTGCGGGTGGGCCTATGGGCTTGCCGCCGATATCTCCCGGGACTCTGCCGGCTGCTGGTTGTGGCCCCCCGGGCGATCCTCTGTGCCTCTCGAGGGGGGCGGGGGCTTTTCTGGTCGCAGTCTCCCTGGGGTTCCTGTGCTCTGGGGCAGC
>SSNQ01034548.1:81562-162571 GCA_006942095.1 Nothobranchius kuhntae | reverse complement strand
CCCCCCCCCCCCCCCCGTCTCTTCCTTTCTCTTTCACCTCTGACTCCGTGTCTGGTCGGAATTAAAAAGCATTCAAAAACTATAACAATAAATTTTTAAGTATCAGGCATGACATTAAAAGCAGACGCTTTGATGCTCCACCTGAGAGTAAATCTGTAAGGCTTGTCACCAGCATTCAGACATCAATTCTGTTTGCTTCACAGCCAGACAGGACACGGAAAAAAAGAAAAAAAACTTGTTTTGACTTTTTATTTATATGAACTGGATATTTGCATCTATGAATACCGCTCTTCATTTTTTTGTTTTACTACAATTTGGATAATTACATATCTCTTTAGTAGAGCTGATTTAAAGTCGGGCACATCTGCAGACAGCTGAGTGTTGCTGCAGAATTTTTTAAAATGTTTATTTAGGTCTTTAAAAACACCTGCATAATAAATGCTTTAAAACCTTATGGTCAATTTACATTTATTTTAGTTTTTTAAGACTTTTGCCAGTTTTTTGTTTGACTAACTTTGGTTAAACATTTGATTTAAAACCAAACAGTGCACAGATTCAAAAGGTTTGTTAAATTCAGTGACTGATTCAGAAATGTTTTGCATCCACTTGTTGGTGACGTTTCAGCATACATATGGTGGAAAACGCGTAGCCATGAGAAATCGGCTCAACAGTGGCAGCACATATCGGCATCAGTATCGGTACAAGAAAGCCCATATCGGTCGATCTCATTCAACTAAGTTAAACATGTTTATTTTAAACATAACTGCGACACTTTGTTGGCACTCGTCGTGGCAACGTGATAAACCACAGCAACCAAAACTGGCGTAGGTGCAAATCGGAGTGGAATTCAGGATTTTAACGGTCCCGTGACCGAAACAACACGGTTGGGGGTCTCGATAAATAATTGGCTCGCTGTTAAATCAATCACCATTGTGTTACAATCTGATTGGTTGGCGACCATAAGCACCTCTTCTCTACGTCACGCTGTCACGCATTCCACTTCCTGGTGTGATTGTCGGGGAGGACGCAACGCTGCATCAAAGATGGCACGCTTTCAAACTCGAATTGATTCGTTTAGGAGGAATATTAAGAAATAAAGCGACACTCTGCAAGGAGAGAACCCGGAGAGCGGGTGGTAGCTGTCACGCTACGCACCTCTCGCTCTCTGAAACCTAGCTTGTCTCCACTCTGCTAAGTGTTAGCACAAACAGTAAATATTAGCTGCTACTGAAGCTGGCTTACTTCTAGGGTGTTAAAATGGCCACCATGGAGAAACTCATGAAGGCCTTTGAGTCTCTGAAGTCGTTTCAGCAGCAGCAGGGACCGCCGACTGCAGAGGAGCTCGTTCAGAGACAGTAGGTGGATTTTTTTTCCTGTCCAACAGCGACTGCTAATATAGCAGGTAGTTTAGCTTGCTAGCGACATCAGTGCACCTTGAGGGAACTTGAAGTTACTGTAGAAAAACGAACCATCACAACCCAAACAGTTTTTTAGCATTATCAGGTTTTAATGTCGGGGTTTGGCATCTTTTTGTTTATCGGGACTCCTTCCCTTTCTGTTCACGGAGCCGTTATTATAGCAGCTCGTTAGCCAACAGCCGATGATTCATTCCCGCGTATGTGTGGGAAAAAAGCCAAGAGGACACATTTAAAGCTTCTCTGCTTGTATATTTTAATAGAACAGGGGTTCACGTGTTTACATATCGTTAATCTGTTATCTCCAACCGTAATGTCTCAATGTGAGCTTCAGACCTGTTCATAGAAGGCAGGTTCAGTCATTACAGTGATGTAATGACATGGTTGAGCTGTCTCCCGTCTCAGTCTGGATCTTTACAGTGTGCTGGTGAAGAATCTCGGCCATCCAGGTCATGGTTATCCAAAAGGGTTCAAATGAAGGCAGCTGGACTTCTTTGGTTTCTTGAAGACGTTTTGCTTCTCATCCGAGGAGTTTTTACAGACCTAACTGGAATATGAGAGAGTCAAGCTTATAAACTGTAGCTGTCTGTTGTTATTTAACGAGCAGAAACTACTCTGATCCCCCCTTCTCTCTACCCCTGATGAGTCGTTAGCCTCTATAGAGAGAGAGCAGTGTTGATAGTTTCTCAAGAAAACCTGTATTTGTTTGGACACTTTACTTTTCTGTTTCTGGTGCTGTGAAGCTTGGAGGATTTGTACTGCTATTTTTTTTTTTAGCTTTTTTCACTTTTTGAGCGTTTGTTATGATGCGTAACCATGGCAACAAGCTGGTTTACAATCGGGAGCAGCTGATTGACATTGGAAAGGCTGAAATAATACCTGAAATAATACCTCAACTGAAGTCACAAATCCCAAATGAGCTAAAACGCAAGAAGCGTGGGTGCAGAGCGGGAGCAAAACGGAGACCGAGAGAAAGGAAATTCAAACCATCTCTTCCATCGATCATAATGGGCAATGTGAGATCACTGGCCAACAAGATGGAGCAACTCCAAGCCCTTTCAAGGACTCAGCCAGAGTTTCGGCAGTTTGGGAATCGCTGGAGGAGATAATGCAAAGAAGGATTCTCCAGAGAATCAAGAAAATGATGGACAACCCTGAGCGTTCTCTTCACAAGACTGTCCGACAACGGAAGAGTGTCTTCAGTCAGAGGCTTCTTCAGTTTTGCTGTAACACTGACCGCTACTGGAGATCCTTCCTGACTTTCGTGGTTGTTTAAGGAATGAGCAGCAGCTTGTTGCACCAGTTGAGTTAAATATCTTGTTGCAGCTGAAAGATACTCGCCCTCCAGTAATTATCCAATAGGAGGCTCCCACCTGTTTGCTTAGTTAAATCACGGTGGAGACTCTTATTTTTTTTTTGGCCAAGCTATGTAAATGCATACATGGGATGGCTCACCTGCCTCTCTTCATTAGTTGCTTTATTACTGCTGCTGAAGACGGTCACAACCTGAAAGAAGCAACACAATCTGTCACCTGGCTGAGAAACCACGACCAACAGTTCGGTCTTATCGTCTTTGTATTTTTCTCCTTCTGCTGTTGTCTTACACCCGTAGGCTTTAATTCAGTTCTGCTAGAGATGGAATTATTTTGTTGGTGGACTTTGATGAAAGCATCTCTCTCTCTCTCTCTCTCTCTCTCTCTGTCTCTCTCTCTCTCTCTCTCTCTCTCTCTCTCTCTCTCTCTCTCTCTCTCTCTCTCTCTCTCTCTGTCTCTCTCTCTCTCTCTCTCTCTCTCTCTCTGTCTCTCTCTCTCTCTCTCTCTCTCTCTCTCTCTCTCTCTCTCTCTCGCAGAAAAAAGGAGCAAGCAACGACAAAGAAGGACAGGGTGACCCACTGCCTGACCATATGTGAAAACATCGTGGCTCAGTCGCTGAGGTAGGAGTTAAATCACGTTTCTGTTAGAGGCCTGCTTCGTTTTATACGCCTCTAATAATTACTCTGAAATGTTATTAGACTTAAATCTCTGACAAAAATCTCAAAAGATTTTGAAAATGCTATTTCTTGGTTATTCTGTGTTTATGTGACATCATCAGTATTTATGTGCTCATGAGTCCTATACATGTTTTAAAGATGGTCAGTCTTTGTCATTATTCGGAAGTGGCAGCGTGTCAAGAGCTTCCCTAACCAGATTCCCAAGGACATGTGGGAATATTACTATTTGATAGTAATAAGAAGGTGAATACTAAGTTCTCTCATTTACTCCATGGTGTGCTCTCTCAGCAGCCTAGTGGTAGGGATGTCCCATTCCGATATTGGTATCCGATATCGGCCCCAAAAAAACTATCTGATTATATCGGACTGCATCAAAAATCTCCGATATAAGCAATCCGTTCTGCTTTAAATTCTATCCAGCAGCGCCCAGATCCAGCGTGCAAAGTCCACATGATCAGAGCAGTGTTTGCTAGCAAGGAGCGATGTCGGCCATGTGGCAGTATTTTTTGTTCAAGTCCAAAAAAGACAGTTTGGCTCAGTGCAACACTTGTCATGCACAAGCTTCCAAAGATTGAACAGAACTGGGGAAGTTTTATACGTCCGCCCTCAATGTGCATTTGAAGCAGGATCACAAAACATTACATGAGGATTTTCGCAGTGTGTGAAATTAAAACTTTAGACCAGGGGTATGCGATTCTGGGCCTGGAGGTCCGGTATCAAGCACGTTTTAATGGTTTCTCTGATTCAACACACTTGATTCACCTGTGCAGCAGCTCATCAGGCTCTTCAAAAGCCTGTTAATCACCTGCTGATTAAAATCAGGTGTGTTGAAGCAGTTAAAAGTAAAACGTGCTGGATACCAGACCTCCAGGCCCAGAATCGCATACCCCTGCTTTAGACACAACTTGTAGCAGTTGTGTTTTTTTCCTTACGTCTCCTCCCTCAGCTGTTCACATTTATGCAACCAAAGGTTATTAAAAAGTCACTTGATCAAGCCTTTTCTACCAAATAGGTAAAAGTATGTGTGATTTGTGCTGATATATTGTATCGGTCAGTACTGAAGGCTGCAATATCTGTATTGTATCGGGACATCATGACCTAGTGGTACATTGTCCACCCCGGGACTGGGAGATCGGGTTCAAGTTCCCGTCGGGTCATACCAAAGACATTAAAAATGGGACCCAACGCCTCCCTGCTTGACACTCAGCTTTAAGGGGTTGGATTGGGGGGGTGAAACCATCGAATAGTTCCTGAGCGCTGCCACTGCTGCAGCTCACCACTCCCCATGGGGACGGGTCAGAGATGTAATTTCACCAGCGTGTGATGACCAATGGGACTTTACCTGAACTGTTTCCTCTGAAGAGGCTCAGATTGTTGTGAAGCCTTTGATGTGCTGTTCCACAAACTTAAATGTGCTTTTGAGCAGAAGAGTTGGTGCCAGGGCAACATCTTAGTTTCATTCTGCTGCAGGAAAGCTTTAATTGGCTGAGCGTAAATGCATGTTGTCAGAGGAAGAGTCACCAGTGGGAAAACTAACGCTGAAATTAGCAGAAAATGTGAAGTCCAAGAGGTTTGGAAAAATCCGACTCGATGTGCTTTGTGCTCTGATTAAACCCTTACTTTGATAATCCAGCATGTTCTTGGTGTAAAAGAGACGGCAGCTTATTAACGGTGACTTTCATGTCATAAAAATGAGATTTACGTCTCCAGAGCCCCCTTCAGACAGGCCATGAAAAATGGAAATGTTCGGGACTCTGTCCTTAAGACCTTTGTGTCTGAATACAAACATCCGGATAACCTTTTCCGTAATTAAACCGGACGAAGCCCCTAGTAACAGGACCGGACTTGTCACGGACAGGGTGGCTGCTTCAGACTGGTGAGGTCGAGTTCCGGACAGGGAGGAGGGGGAGGAGGAGGGGACCGGGGGGCGCTGTGCGCACCTAGATGGCTCGCTCCTGTAGCATGCGGCGAACCATGGCAGCTCGCCTCCTACGGTACCGCCTCCTAGATGCGCGACGGAGCGCTTCACACCGCTTCCGTGATTCCTTTATTAACCATTGAGCTTCATCATCCAGGTCTCTTATGCATCTTCGTGTGCGCAGAATTATGCTTAACATAAGTCTGATCAGTGAGAGGAATTCTAGCTCTTCGTCGGCCATGTTTGAATGAATAGCTTTGTTTGGGTAAATGACGCATGTACGCCCGCCGCACTATGTTTACGCAATATCCGGGTACAGCCTTCCCACCCTCTCCCCCTCAGACATCTGGAACGTTTCCCTGCTGTGTGAAGGCAGCTGAAAGGACAAGTTCAGGTACAAAAGTGGTGTGTCTGAAAACACAGTCCTGGTTAAAAACCGGACTGAATTGTCCACACATAGTCCAGAATGCCAATCTGAAAAGGGCTCAGGTGTGTTATGCCAATCCTGATGTTTGCTGTGTGTGATCCTGCAAACAGAACGTCTCCAGAGTTTCAGAAGCTGCTCGGCATCGCCATGGAGATGTTCCTTCTCTGCAGCGACGACGGTGAATCAGATGTGCGGATGGTAGCTGACGAGTGCCTGAACAAAATCATCAAAGTGAGCAAAAACCTGCAAGACTCCTCCCACCTTAAAGTTGGCTTTGATTCGACGGTGTTGGACGTTTTATTTGACTGACTGGCTTGTTGTCGGCAGACTCGCGTTTATGTCGCAGTTTGCATTAAATCTGGCCCTCCATGTTTCCCATCAGCACAGACATCGAGAGTTGGGGTCGAGGGAAAAGCTTCGCCTCAAGTAGTTTTGAGGGGTTTTCTCCTAATTTTTGCATTAAAGGAAACTTTTGATTTTAATGAACAGAAAACAGTTTAGTTGGTATAAAAACGATCTCTGTGAGGATTTCTGTTTGTTTTCGTTGTTGAACCAGTGCTTGTTTTAACTCTTCAGGCTCTGATGGACTCAAACCTGCCCAGACTGCAGCTGGAGCTGTACAAAGAAATCAAAAAGGTCGCTTGCAGGTTTCTACAGTACCCCGAGTTTAGTTTGTGATCTAGTAAATAACGACAAGCGTTGTCTTTTGTTTTTCACGGCTCAACAGAACGGTGCCTCTCGGAGTCTAAGAGCAGCTTTGTGGAGGTTTGCTGAGCTGGCTCATCTCATCCGACCACAGAAATGCAGGTAGCTGTCTAAATGTTCCTGTTATGTCGTCATATTCAGATGGCTGAACGTTAAAGGTGCAGTATGTAAGAACATAGTGAGAATGTTAGTGTAAAAATCCCATAAGAGTCTGTTTCAGTCATGTTGGAAGGAAGGTTAAACTGAAACATGTTTCATATCCAGCTGGCTGTGGGAATTGTCAGATTTTCTCCTTTCATTACAAAGGAAGGAGGGACGTAACTGCTTTACATCAGTGAGTGTGGCGTTGCCGAGCTAATGCTGCAGCGCCGACGACGTCCGGCAAAAAGCTCCAGAGTTGTTTAAAGAGCAAGTCATCCCCTACCAGAGTCTTACTCCACTCCCACTTCCTGTTTGAAAAATGCAACAAATGCTGTTGCCTAGCAGACTGAGAGGGCGGAGCCGCTAACAAATATGCACACAGGCTCACAACGACATTGTGACATCATATGGTACCAGCCAACGTTCTAGGGTACCTCTTAGCCAATAGCGATGGCAGATTTAAATCCAAATGTAGTGCAGAGTTTTTACCTGACAACGGCACAACACTGACAGTTTTAGGCAGAACATTTGAATTTTAACTAAAATGCACTAAAGTGCAAAACTATTGACTACACGTGTCTGCAGCACGATTAGACACACATTTATATACAGGGTATCCGCGGGTCCTTAAAAAGTCTTAAATTTGCTTTTTCAAATTTAAGGCCTTAAAAGTCCTTAAAAAATGACAAATAATCCTTAAATACAGTTTCCAAAGGTCTTAAATTACCAAAGACCCAACAAACAAGATTATTTTATTTCAATTTTCATGAATTTCTATTTAGTGTTCAATATTTTTTGTGTATGATGTTGGCGTAAGCGGAACCGTATACATTCAGTTGGTCGTGAAAGGGGACTTTTTTAGATGAGCACATTAGCTGGTTAAGCTAGAGGGAGCTTGCGCCATGGGGAAGTGCAACTTTTATGGTAACTGGATGGCTAATCCCAGGTTCGCAACGTGGTTAGCACCGGTTCCAGGCAATAGCTGGAAATTATAGCTTAAATTTAATTAAAAAAAATAGCTTAAATTTGGTCAAAGTGGCCTTAAAAAGGTCTTAAAAAGACTTAAATTTGGCTCCCTTAAACCTGCAGAAACCCTGTATATAGTTTATCAGAAAAAAAAATGTTGATTTGGGGGTGACTTGCTCTTTAACGTGGCTGCAGTAACCACATTTTACCACAGGTTGTCATTTTTACTTCATTTCTACATGATGCACCTTTAAACATGGTCTTCTAGGTTTACGTAAAACAATGGGCTGGATGATTTAAGCTGCGTTGCTGAGAGCCAGGTGAAAATGAAACGATCAGAATCTGGTGCAGAAGTTAATTTATGTCAGTAAAACAACCTAAAAGGTAAAACTAATCAGAGACTGACTCGGTCCATGCAAATCCAGATGTTTTGGCTTTTATCTGTTCCAACTGTGATGATTATGGTTTACAGCTGATGAAAACTCCACATTCAAAATCTCAAGCAATCAGAATATTGTTCAATGTTCTAGACTCTTAAGTGTCACGGTCTAATCAGCTGATGAATCCAGAACACCTGCAGAGGGTTCCTGAGCCTTTAGATGGTCTCTCAGTCTGAGCTGAATTACTTACATGAATGGACTTTTTCTCCAGATTGCAGTTTTTAGAGTTTTATTTGTAGATTTCTTCTGTCGAATCCCTAAAACTTGTTTAACGACTAAACTTGTTTTGTTAAAATGTGGCTGAGAACTCCTCGTGTAGCCACCGTGGCAGCGACTAGTCACGTTCAGTGTTGTCTCCGACTCAAATACATCACAACCTGATTGTGCTTCTTTCTGCGCTGCAGACCGTACCTGGTCAACCTGCTCCCATGCCTCACCAGAATCACCAAACGGCAGGAGGAAATGGTTCAGGAGACTCTGGCTGCAGCGGTGCCCAAGATCATGTCAGCCTTGGGACATTTCGCCAACGACGGCGAAGTCAAGGTACGCCCCGCCCACTTGTGTGTTTTGTCAGAGTTATGTGTTGGTCTCTTGGCGAAGTATCCGTCTGTGCGGTCAGACCGCAGCTTTAGAAGCACATTGTTTCATTTAGCGTCTTTTTTTAGGTGCTGCTGAAGTCATTTGTTGCCAACCTGAAGTCCAGCTCCCCCACCATCCGGCGTACGGCAGCCAGCTCGGCCGTCAGCGTGTGCCAGCACTCGAGACGCAACAGCTACTTCTACACCTGGCTCCTTAACGTGCTGCTGGGTGGGTTACTCTAGAAGAGTGTTTCGGTAACGCCCGTTTAAGGGTAACACCCAGTTTAACGGCAACACAACACACCTGTTCCATCGTTCTCTAGGCCTGCTGGTTCCGGTAGACGATGAGCACCTGAGCCACCTGATTCTGGGGGTGCTGCTAACTCTCCGCTACCTGATGCCTCTGCTGCAGCATCAAGTCAACACCTCCAGCCTCAAAGGCAGCTTTGGGGTCATGAGGAAGGAGGCCGATGTGCAGCCAACACCTGAACAGCTGCTGCAGGTGAGCGTGCGTCAGGTGAATGTTCCCATGCGTTGGGGCTGTTTGCTGAACAATGCTGCGCGTGTCTGAAGGTGTACGAGCTGACCCTGCACTACACGCAGCACTGGGACCACAACGTGGTCACCGCTGCCCTGGAGCTGCTGCAGCAGATGTTCAGGACCCCCCCACCAGAGCTTCTGCACATGCTCATCACAGCCGGCAGCATCCCACACGCCACCGTGTTTCGCCAGGACACGGAGAGCCGCGTTCGCTCGGGAAGCATCCTGGAGCTCATCGGTAATGTCAGCTGTAGAAGGAGCCGGGTGGTTTCTGCAGGGTGAAAGCTCGTCATCTCTTTGGTGCTGAGTGATGCGGCTTCGTCTTTGCTCCTTAACCCGCTCTATCTGTTTCTAAATGATTGTCTCTTTTTTTCTGCGAGTCTTCGTTTTGCTTTTGCTGCTTCTGTCTCTCTCTCACCTCCTGATACTGCCTCCTGTTTTTCCTGCCACTTGCAGCGGGGGGAGGGTCTTCCTGCAGTCCGCTCGTTCTCAGGAAACAGAGAGGTGACTAGTCTGTTCATGTCAAAGGCCCGACAACTTCACCTTCACTCAAAGCTCAAGATCGATTCTAATTTATCTGTAATTAATGAAAGTGAAACCATCTAAGGTTTCCTTTAGGTGTTTACCTTGATGTCTTTGCCTAATGGTGCTTTTGTGATTTCCAGCTAAAATGCTTTCTGGGGAGGAGGACGGGTTGGAGGACGACGCTGAGAGAACTGAGGCCACCGCTGGAGCTTTTACAGGTGAGACGAGCTCTCCAGTAGGGCTGAACGATCTCATCGTCTTTGAACCGAAATTGCAATTTCGAACAGCACGATCACGTGACCGTCAAAGCTGCGGTTTTAGCGGTTTTGACTGATCCAGGATCAGTTGTGTAACTTTGTTTTACATCCGCGGTTTTCTCCCCTGTGTTACGGCGGCGGCAAAAGCCAGTGCGGGGGAGGGGGGTGGGGTGTACCGTCCGGAGCCGAGCCCAACTCCACAGCTGCCAGAGCTGCATGTTCAGGTTATTTTCCCTGTTTCATGTTCCCACACACAGCACTGCTAGAGCCGATAAGAATGCACCGTAGGTGGGCCCGGGACAGAGAGCGAGAGAATGTAGTTGAGTAGGGGAGAGAGAGACTCCTCCCACATCAGCAGGTTCAGGCTGATTTCTAAAGCTTGGTTTTTGCTTCATCAGCGCGAGTGCGGAGTCGCGCACTTTAGTTGACTTAAAGCTCAACTTGTCTTTTTAAATGGTTTGAATGTTTCTGACGGCACACGTTAGTTCAGACAGTCCAAGGTGTCAGAATGCGTGCGTTTCTCACGGAGCTGACGTTTCAGTGCGGAAAAACTATCAGACGGCTTCAGCCTGCCGCAGTAATGCTGGAAAACTGCATTTTTTAAATTTAATAAATTTAAAAGCTATTTCTACCTACAGATCTCCTCCATGCATTTTTGGAGTAGAACATGTTTTTATAAAGCTCCTCCAGATAAAAACAAAAAGTTGCTTCACAAACTCTTAAAAAAAGATAATGGGATAAAATATTAATAGCTTTAACTGTTTTTATTTTATGAATAAATAGTAAATATTAATGTGAATGATTTGTTGTCCTAGATTAGAATCTAGACGATCTTTTCACTTCATCTACAGTAGGGCAGCACGATATTAGGAAAACCTGCGATATTCGATAAGTGCTTAATATTGCGATATCGATATTACTCGCGATAAACGAACAAATACTAAAGTATGCAGTGTTGATGTCGTCTGGCGTGTGACGTCTGCTCTGGGTTCAAAGCAAACAACAACTAATGCATGAATTCCATTACAACATAACATTTTTGTTGTAAAAATATGCAGCTGCACCTGCTACTGTATTAGCAGCTGCACCTGCTACTGTATTAGCAGCTGCACCTGCTACTGTATTAGCAGCTGCACCTGCTACTGTGTTAGCAGCTGCACCTGCTACTGTGTTAGCAGCTGCACCTGCTACTGTATCAGCAGCTGCACCTGCTACTGTATTAGCAGCAAAACAACAAACTGCATGCATGCAGTTTCTCAGTGACTTTAAAACATCACCTCCACCATAAAACTTTTTCTGATGCTCCAAATACAGAAAAACATCCCTTACCAGGGTTTTTTGAATAAATAAAATCAGAAAATAAGTTTAATTGTTAAATAATAGTTAACATCACTTAAATGCAACAGCAAATTCTCTCATTGCTACTGAGCATTTTCTCCACTTATGTGGTTATGATATGAGGCTGTTGCTGTAATTGGGAAGTGAACTGTGCTGGGCCAAAGTAGGAGAATATTAAGATTTTCTGAGGGAAAGAGAAAAACAATTGTCTACCATTCAGAAGAGGAACCGGCAAAAAAAACTACATGGAAAATAAATGAAAACGTTTGTTTTTATCCCCAAATTGAACAAGTTTACCTAGATCTTAAAAAGCAGCTCAGATGATGAAACTGCAACTATGATTCTGATAACAAGCTAACAAATTGAACTAGCTCCTCTAAGACACCTGGCTAGCTGAGCTTCTGACTGACAGTTTATGTGCAGCAGCAAACCAACTATCCTGAATAACAAGGTTATAAAAGCTCATAAATGAAAAATCACTTTGATGTGTGGGGGAACTTTTCCAGGCCCTCTTTAGCAGGGTGGGACTGGGAGGAGAGTGCTGTAGCCTTTTAGCTGGAAGCTAACCGGAGCCTGGGGCTAACGTCACCACCCGGTGGAACACTAGCGACATGAAGGTGGGTTGGTTCACCGGCACGTGTCGGAGTCATCCCGGTAATTATCAGCTGCTTAACAACACCGAGCGGACTCACGTTCACGTTTGAAAGCAGCGCTGATTCCAGAAACATCAGCACAAAGTGCGTTCGTTGCTCTGAGCCAGCATGACGAACAAGGGAACGGCGCCGCTAACTCTGTTCGGGTGTTGCTTTCCAAAAGGGTCTATGCAGGGGGCGGGCATATTACGTGAACGGACCCATCTGATTGGCCGCATATCAGAAGGGCTACATTTGATTGGTCAAATAATACTTCCGCGTAAAAAACAGAGCCGGTTTGCAAAAAGTTGATGTATGACACGGATGGAAATGTTGAACCAAACATTTATCGCCGTTTTGGCCGTGCTTTGCGATGGGCCAATCGCACGTCCTGTTATCACGATGACAGTAATTTTTCGATATATTGGGCAGCCCTAATCTACAGGATGGCTTGGCAGGCTAGAGTTGGACTTTTGTTTGCAGAAAATCGTGAATTGAACTGAAATCACAATTTCTGCTAGAAAAATTGCGATTCAGTTTTTTCTAAAATCGTTCAGCCTTACTCTCCAGTGAACCAGTATAAAGTAACAGTAATCTGTGCTTCTCTTCTGGACGTGTGAAACCAGCTGGCTGTGCATAAGAAACCAAAGAAACTCCCAAAATGACCTACTAAGGCTTTATGACATTTCCGCTGTTGTCTGACCAACTTGGCCAGCTTGTTTACCAGCAGGTCGGGCTCTTCTGCTCCTATTTAGCTTGGCGTCTCTGTTTGTGCAGACGGCTCCTCTTCTGCCCAGGTGGACATCATCACCGAGCAGCCGCGCTCCTCCCAGCATGCTCTGCAGCCGGGCGACTCGGTGGACCTCAGCGCCTCCTCAGAGCAGGGTGGTGGAGGAGGGACATCTGCTTCGAACACCCCCGACTCGCCCAACGAGGAGGAGATGCTGAGTGGAAGCTCCAGCGGGGCCAACGTGACCCCAGAGACGGCCGACTACACCACTCCAGAAAACGCCACCCCGGAGGGAGGGCCTCTAGGAGAGGGCGGAGCGATGCTCGGGACCAACGATCGCTCCCTTCCACCCAGTGATTCCTCTCAGACCACCACAGAAGGACCAGACTCAGCGGTGACTCCTTCAGACGTAGCAGAACTGGTCAGTGAAACCGTTATTAACAGTACGTGTAGAAAACTGGGGCGATGGGGCGGATTCTTGGCCCATCAGCGATAGGCCGAGCCCTTTGCCAATATTCTCACGGATGGAACATTTCAAACTTTCACATCAAATCAGAATATCTTTAAAACACTAGTTCTGTGTATATAAACATGTTAGACATGACTTGAAAGCTATGGTTCTGGTGGTTCTGACCATATCTGCCGATCAAGGATTCAACCATAACTGTTGACGCAGTGAGAACTTTAAGCCCCATTCCCATCTGTACCGGGTCGGCCCGGGCCGGGTAGCGTAGGTTGTTTACATATCTGGGTGGCCTGGTATTGTTCCGGGCCAACCAAGGCTCATTCTCAGCCCTCTTCTCGAGGGGGTCTGCTTCAGGCCGACCAGGGCCAACACACCCACTGCTGACAGCAAATTCACACCTTCCATTAGAGCAAGCCTCTGATTGGTGGGTAGAATCAGCCCACATGGGCTTAAGACAAGGATGTGTGGAATCAACCGGGCCAGGCTGGGGCCGACTGGGGCTACCCGGCCCGGGCCGACCCGGTACAGATGGGAATGGCCCATTAGTCTCAGAAAGTCAAAGTAGGGCTGTAGCGAAGCCTCGATGACGTCGACGGCTCGATTCTAAACATTTGACGACGTCAGATCCGGTAGTCGACGCACCACGCCCACTTGTTGCATCCCCAGGAGTTTGTAAATAGAGGAGGAATTTGCCTGTTTTTCCTCTAGTTCGCCCTCTTCTCCGCCTTCACTAACATCTCCACCAAATACCGAAGACCCGGAACAATGTCCGTCCGCTACTAGATTCCTTTCCTGTTTCGGCCGCCTTCGTCTCCCGACAACAGACAACAACTTCCGAGGTCATATGAGCTGCTCCGTCTCTACCGCAGATGTAGAAAATCACCGGGAGCGTTTCTACCTTCATAAAGGAGCTTCTTTCAGACATTAGGAGAGCTGTTTTGGTGGTAGCAGTCTCTCCTCTGTGCTGGTCTGTTTGCTGCTGGGTGTTTTTGGTTTATTTAAACTTGGTAACTTGAACGTAACGTTGGTAAAGCTACTGTTAGCATTTTCGCTAACAGCTTCTTGCATTTGGATAAGCTGTTACGCTTTAGTTTAGAGTTCATCATTTTTGTGGTGTAGATCTCCCTTTTATTACATTTAGAGTGTTGTGGGTTTTCGGTTTAGTGTAAAATATCACCTTGAGTTTGGTTTAACCACCCAGTTTAGAGTTTGGACCTTTGGAGATCCTTATTTTGGTCCAGAACCCAGTAATCTTTGCCCAGTGGGACATCCCTACTTATTTGTACTTTTGTTTTAATTCCCCACAGGCAGAATTAGTTTTTTTTATTCCCAACCTGTGGATGGAAAGATTTATGTTTTTTTGTAGTTGTAAATAAACCTGATCATCATTTTAACTTTTAAATCCCGTTATTGTCCCTTCCTTTTTGCACACGAGCCAAACTCCCCAGGAAGGGTCGTAACACCACTCGCCTCACGCACATAAGTGACCAAAACAAAGCAGCATGGAGACACTCCGTCTCCAACCACCTCTCAGGCAGCAGCCTGCACTCCCAAGTTCTACACGTCACCAGAACATAACCAACCAACACAATAAAAGCAGTGTTATACAAAATGGAAGGCCTGTAGTGTTTGTTCTCTTACAGTAACCATTTATCAATTTTGCACCTTTAACTGTGCAATGGAAAAATAATCATTAGATTAATTGTCTAAATAGTCATTAGAATAGTCGACTACTCGATAAAATAATCGTCAGAATAATCGTTTTAAAAATAATCGTTTACCCCCAGCCCTAAGTCAAAGCAATGTCTGACTCACCGTTGGAATTCTCATATTATTATTATAGAGGCATCGCCAACAGGAACGGGCTTTTTAGATGGCATTCGCTCACGTATGGATGTCAGTGACCGAGCGTGTTTGAGGACGTACCTACTCCGATGCGGAGCTGGGAACGTCTTTAAAATATAAACGTTTATACAAATAAATAGCAAAACATGAGGATAATCGCGTGTGTTATCTGCGTTGGGCGGTAGGAGGTGTGTGTTCACGAACGAGAGCCGTCGCTTCCAGAAGTAGGGAGACAGGCGTACTGTGCGATGCTTTTTTCAGCCTCTAGATGGCGCCCTCTGAGAAAAAAACTCTGATTCTGTTTCAGAGTCAGAATCTGTGAAAGTTACCTTAAAGTTCCTCTTTCATGGCTTCCCACATGTTTCACTTTGTAAAAGTCAGACTTTTAATGGAGTTCCTCTAAAAAATCCATCCCGTCTGAAATGATGGGAAGCTGCTCTACTTTTGCTAATAGCGCTAAAGCTAAACGATAGGATGAACTTTCTCCTTCTGTAAGGTAAAACAAGCTACTGGAATTAATTCTGTTTTTAGTTTTAAAGGTTGACGTGTTAGTTTAACTCTCGAGTGTTTGGTTCTGGGGACTTTTGAGCCTTTTCTTTGGGCCCAATCCTGGTCCCGGAGGGCTGGTTTCCAGCAGGTTTAGTGGTTCCTGTGCTCCAGCACACATGTGCAGCAGCTCATCAGGCTCTGCAGAAGCCTGTTAATCTCCTGCTGATTGACACCAGGTGTGTTGAAGCAGGATTAAAACTAAAACCTGCCTGGATACCGGCCCTCCAGGACCAGGATTGGCTTATGCTGCACGTTAAGATATAACGAGCGGATGATCCGATGTAATTATTACTGAGGCGTAATGAGGGTTACCCAAAGTCGGTCATCGTTCAGCTGTAATTACCTCCCACAGCTTATCTGTCCAGCTAACCGTTCTCATTATGGTTCTGCCCCCTCCCCCCTCCCCCCTCCCCTTCATCACAATCACAGCAGGTGATTCAGCAGCCCCTACCCTCGCCAACCTCCACAGAGGGTCCCGATGCCACAGACAGCGACTCGTCTGTCCACACTGCTTCTTTCTCCTCGTCGTCTTTCTCTTTCTCCTCCTCCTCCTCCTTCTATGCCACTTCCTCCTCTAGCACTAGTGACAAGGTCAGCCAATCGGACACTTTGAGCAGAATGGGAGGGGCTTGTGTGTCCTGGGAGTGTTATGGCTTTCGTTCCTTCTCCTTCCGTTGCCTTGTCTGTCTGAACCCGTGCACTCTTTTTTCCTTGATTATGACTTTGCTACCTTCTTGTTGTCATATAGATCAGGGTTGTTCCATCCTGGTCCTCCATGGCCGCCACCCTCATGTTTCCAGTGTTTTCCTGCTCCAACACACCTGGTTTGAGTCGATGGGTGATCAGCGGGCCTCTGAGGACTATCAGTCATTATATCAGGTGTCTTGGAGCAGGGAAACAGCTAAAACATGCAGGGTGATGGGCTTGCAGCACCCGATCTGGATAGCCCTGGTAAGGATGACGAATATTTTGAGTGATTTTATTTAATTTTTTTTTCCACCAATCGGATGCTTTTTAAGACGGAAACCACCAATCCCAACCTCCTCTATGACTGGCTTACCATAACAGCATAAAGGCTTGCTGTTGCTTGTTTGTTTTGTAGGTAACCAGGGTCTTTGTGGCCGAAACCAAACCTGTAACACATATCTAGGGTTGTCACGGTAACCGGTGTAGCGGTAAACCCTGGTAAAACAGTTCACAATAATAATAACTGTCTTGTTTTAAAAAAAATATTATCTCGGTGGATTACCGTGGCTGCGGTGTAGGCGCGGTGACCCTTACCAGCCACCGTATCATCTGCTGAAGTTGCCGGCGGCACATGCATACTTTGTTGTTTACAACCAAAACTTTCTTGAAGCTAAAGCTGAAGTATGGCCAAAGGAGGAGACGGCAGCGCTCAGGACATTTATTATCCCTCAAAGAAGACAAAGTGGGAAGTACGGGCATTTTTTGGATATGTGAAGAATGCCGAAGGACAGCTGATAGAAGACGGCTATCCTGTTTGCAGCACGTGCAGAAAAAGAGTCTGTGAAAGGCAGCAACGCTTCAAATCTCATGACACATCTGCGTGACCATCACCCACAACTACAGTCAACGCAAGGCAAGCTAAAGTTAGCGTTTTAGCTAAAATGCGTGATCCGAGGATTTGGGTTGAGGGAGAATGCAACGAGTCGCTATATAAAGCAGCCGCAGCGCCGCTACCTGCATATAAACCGTGTCTCGGACACCCCCATGTTGAAATGACGCTATGCATTACGGGGCTCCCAGGGGCAGATAAGAGTTGGTCTCTCTCCGAGAATAATTATGAATTTAACAATGATTACTGCCTGATGACATTTTCCCAAATCTGCAAAGCTTACTGGAAGAACACAAACCAAGGACAATATTTTCCTGATATAGGGTTTATTACTCAAGTAAGGGTAAAAAAGTATCTGATTAGAAGGCTACTTGAGTACTGAGTATCATCTGATCTAATATTTTTATAATGATGACATCAAACAGACATAAAATAAGAAGTTATGGGCAAATATTGCTATTTTAAAGACTAAAGGGGAAAAATATAAACAAATAAACAACATAATTACAAAATAACACATTTTAGGTTATATTTAGACACAAACTGAGGACAAAATTTCCTGATTTACAGGGTTTATGTAGTTGTCTGATAATGTAACACGTTTAAAAAAAATACCGTGATAATACCGAAAACCGTGATAATTTTGGTCACAATAACCGTGAGGTTACATTTTCACACCGTGACAACCCTACACATATCGGAGTTATTCAGGTAGTTTTAGCGATTTCTCCAGGCACGTTTCAGTGAGAGGGCGTTTAGAGTACGAAGTGTTCTGATGGAAATGCGTTTCCGTTGGAATGAGTCCGAGCCGAGTCCTCCTCCGTGAGTGGAGTGCTAAATATTTGGCTCCTTCTGTGTGCCGTTGAGTTGTGTTGATCCCAGCATGACTCCATGTTCCTTTTCTACCACCAGAGTTTCTCTTTGATTTACAGTTTCAGGTATTTCTTTGTTTTTATTTCCTCTCGAGCAAGTCCAGCTGACTTTTACGTCAGGTTTGCATGTGGTTACGTCATCGCGTTTGGTTAATATGTAAAGTTCGCTTTCCGTCTCTTATGGAGGGTTTTTTTTGTGTGTAACCAAGGTTCTCGATGGCAGTGAGAGTCAGTACTCCGGGATGCAGATAGGAACACTCCAGGATGAAGAAGACGAAGGAGCGCCGTCTTCCTCCCAAGAAGAACCCTCAGAACCTTTTTTGCAGTCAGCACTTGGTATGTGTGTGTATGAAAATGATTGTGGGTTCCTGAAAGTGTTAAAAGTTATCTTTTTGTGCGTTTTTGTGTCGTCTACAGCTCTGAGCAAGCCTCATCTGTTCGAAGGCCGAGGTCACAATCGACAGGGTTCCGACAGCAGCGTGGACCGCTTCACACCAAAGGATGAACCCGCAGAACCCGAGCCTGATAACAAGGTGAACTCGTCCACTCGTAAAACCTCCACCAAAAATACGAGTTTGATCCAAAATAAAACGAGTAAAAGCTGAGAACAGCAGGTTCTGATGATGATTCTTTCCTGGTTCTTTGTCAGCCGTCGCGGATAAAAGGTCTGATTGGACACTACACGGATCAGCAGGCGGAGCCACTGGTGCACTGCGTTCGACTTCTTGCTGCTTCTTTTCTTCTGTCAGGGCAAAAAAATGGTTAGTATCTGTTAAAGAAGGTGTTCACTGAGACGCCATCTTTTAATGATCATTTCTGATTCTAACGGGTCACTCTGAGTGTTTCATGCAGTCTGAACATGAAAATAGTCTCCTACACCTATCTCCTGCAGTAGCTTCTGGTAGAAAACAGACGGTGAAACTCTAGGATTAGAAAATCCTGACAGATCTACGTCACACTGTCACTAACATTCATGGACTCACCCATCTTTACTCACTACGGGGAAGGTTGTTGTTGGTTTAGTGTCCTGGAAACAGCAGAGAACGTCTCAGCTAGTAGAAGCTAACTGTTAGCATTAGCATCTCCATCACACAGTGGAACTCCTCAAGGCTTGTGTTATTTGTGGAGATAAAATATCAACGTTGCAGAGCAAACAGAGTCAGCGGTAGAGTCGTGTTGCTGTTAGCCAATCAGAGTAGAGACGTCCACTTATCAGGAAGTAAGACTCCAAATCCTGTCGTCTGAACCTCAACTCTGATATGGCTCACTTCTAGCTCCTGAAACGGGCGCACCTGAGATTTGTTTCTACCAGAGAACGACTGACAGGCATTCCTGCTAGAGACCAACGCAAATTTATCGATTAAACGAGTGATCCGCTGATCGCTCATCTGTTGCCTGTCAATCAAGAGGACACGCCCCAAAGTATTCCTGATAATTCACCCCCCCTCAGCGTTGTCATAACTTGACCTCATAAAGCTGCTGTAGCAAATTTGGAAAACAAATTAGCTTAAAACGTTTTTAATGCCTCTTAACAATGCTCTTCTATAGTATAGCTATAAATATATTGTGGAGATAAAAAAATTAAAATTTAATCATACATTGAAAACAGTTAAAGCTATTAATATTTTCTTCCATTGTCTTATTTTTGTGTTTGTGAAGCAACTTGTTTTTATCTGGAGGAGCTTTATAAAAACATGTTCTACTCCAAAAATGCATGGAGGAGATCTGTAGGTAGAAATAGCTTTTAAATGTATTGAATTAAAAAAATACACACAGTTTTCCAGCATTACAGCGGCAGGCTGGCTGCACGTTTTCGAAGCTGTCTGATAGTTTTTCCTCACTAACGTCAGCTCCGTGAGAGAGACGCACACATTCTGACACCTTAGCCTGTCTGAACTAACGTGTGCCGTCAGAAACATTCAAACCATTTGTAAAAGACAAGTTGAGCTTTTAAGTTAACTAAAGTGCGCGACTCCGCACTCGCGCTGATGAAGCAAAAACCAAGCTTTAGAAATCAGCCTGAACCTGCTCCGATGTGGGAGGAGTCTCTCTCTCGCTCTCTCTCTCTCTCTCTCTCTCTCTCTCTCTGTCTGTCTCTCTCTCTCTGTCCCGGGCCCACCTACGGTGCATTATTATCTGCTCTAGCAGCGCTGTGTGTGGGAACTTAAAAAGGGGAAAATAACCTGAACATGCAGCTCTGGCAAATGTGGAGTTGGGCTCGGCTCCGGACTGTACGCCCCTCCCCCGCGCTGGCTTTTGCCGCTGCCGTAACACCGGGGGAAAACCGCGGATGTAAAACAAAGTTACAGATCTGATCCTGGATCAGTTAAAACCGCTAAAACTGCAGCTTTGACGGTCACGTGATCGTGCTGTTTGAAATTGCAATTTCGGTAAAAAAATGATAGATCGTTTAGCCCAAGACAAACTACCAGAGTCCCAAAAAGAAAATCACCATTTGAAGTCACGGACGACAAAAGACTGTTGGACCTAGAAAACGGTGACGGGTGTTTAGCGCTATCTCGTTATTCTGGCATCTTGGGTTTCTGGTTCTGGCGGACACAGAACAAAGGAAGATACTTAGATGTCATGGGAGCCAATGGGAATGTGCTTCTTTCTCTAGCCAGCCCCTAGTGGATGAGGGGGGAACTGCAATGTTAGTCACTGGCTTGTTGGTCTCACTTGACTGCAGGTGGAGTTTGCCCCTTCATACAGATTATAAACATTTGTTTCATCACATTCATGTTTTTTCTTCACATGGTAACACAAAGGTAACTCCCTCATGTCGGAGCTGAAGGGTTTTCAGTGCGTTTCAAGTTCAAAGTCACTTTTTCAGGATTGCCTTCCCTCCGTGACACTTAACATGAAAATCCAGCACCGGGTTTATTTTTCTTGATTTAGTTTTGATGATTCCGTAGCTCACTCGTACCTTCTTGTAGCTTTTTTGGTTTTATTTTCCATTTCAAATGGTTTTTATCATTCGTTGCATTATTTTTATTCTTGATAGTGCCGTTAACGGTTCTCTTATTCCATTGTTTTTATTAGGGATTTTCATCCTTGATTATTTATGCTATGTTTTTATGTATTTGACCTGATTTTCATGATTTCATTGTGTTTTGTTGATTTGTTCAAGCATTTGGCTCTTTTATGTACAGCACTTTGGTTAGCTGCCATGCTATTTTGAAATGGTGCCTTATAAAAAAAAAATTGGTATGGTATGTTTCTGTTTGTGCAATAATTTGTTTGCTCAGGTTTGATCCCTGACAAAGAGGTGCGAGTGAGTGTGAAGGCGTTGGCTGTCAGCTGTGTCGGCGCAGCAGCAGCGCTGCATCCCGAAGCCTTCTTTAACCCCCTCTACCTGGAGCCGCTGGATGGCGTTCCAGTAGAAGGTAGGACAAAATAAAATAACACAGTGAAGCTCTTTAAACTGAGTGTTGCAGTTGTTGTTGTTAAAATGCGTTTATAATAATCTTTCTGTGTTTAATGGCTCTCATTGATGGTAGAGTAGATGATCCTGGAAAAAGCCATGCAGACAAACTACTTTCAATTCAATTCAAGTTTATTTATAAAGCGCCAAATCATGACAAGAGTCGTCTCAAGGCACTTCACGTAATAAACATCCCAATACAGGTCAGTTCATTAAGCCAATCAGAAAAAAGTTTCCTATTTAAGGAACCTAGCAAATTGCATCTAGTCACTGACTATAAAGCACACGACTATTTTTCCAGGATAGGTAGGCCTCCTCATGGTGCGTAGAGCGCCATGTTCTCTCCAATTTTCTAGAGTTTTGTTTTAGAGCTTGTAAATGAGAATTAAACCAGAGAGCCAACTTCCTGTCCCTAATTACCTTCCTTTTTAAAGGGGCAACATCATCTAATGCCACACGTAAAGAGGAAGTAACATTATGAACTAAGGCATCAATTTGTGAGGGGCTAGAAATAAAAATATTGCCCTCTGCTACGTTCCTCTGAGATGCTGAGGACAGTAAAGATGGAACAGTTGATTTAAAAGATGCAACTGCGTTGTCAGATAGAGACAGACTATAGTGAAATTTACTTTCATGTCTCGAGAACTCAGTTATAAAAAACTCAAAGGTTATCAGAAAGTGGTCCGAGAGGACTGGATTATGTGGAAAGATCGTTATTTCCTCACTCTCTATGCCATAAGTCAGCACAAGGTCCAATGTATGATGGCAGGAGTGGGTGGAGCTATGTATTCTTTGAGTAAAACCAATTGAGTCTAAGATATTACTAAAGGCTACATTGAGGCTATCATTTTCAATGTCCACATGAATATTAAAATCCCCCACTATAATGACCTCATCAGTATTTAGCACCAAATCTGATAAAAAATCAGAGATCTGATCCAAAAACTCAGAGTAAGGGCCTGGTGGACGATATAAAACTACAAACAAGAGTGGTTTTACAGTTTTATAATCTGGATTAGGAAAACTAAGAATAAGATGTTCAAAAGAACTGTAGCTATTAATCGGTAAGGGATTGATTAATAGGTCTGAATGAAAAATGGTTGCTTTTACTTTTACACCTGATGATGTTTTTCTGCTCAGCATTCGTCTCTTAAAACCCAGACATGATGTCGTCCTAAAGCTGGACAACATTCATCAACACGTAGTTGCTGGTGTGAAATCCCACCTTTGAGCTCGAGCTGTAAACCCTTTTGTTGAATAATAATGTAGTTACAGCTGTTGTGGTCAGATCTAAAAGACTGTCATACATTGCAAGGCCTTGCACCTGGTTTGTGTTGAGAATGAGGGTGTTTCTCAATGTCAAGGCACCTGGCCTTGCAAGGCGATGTCTTGCGAGGCCAGGCGCCTTGCTTACGAGGACCTTGGTCAAAGAAAACGGTTAAATGGAACAGACTTGCATCACGTGACCGCGGCTTCCACGGCGGTCACGTGACATGGGAGATAGCATATTTCATATGTATTAGTTTCAATATAAATATATAACGAGCCTTTTAATTTTTAAATTGTGTATATGTTTATTAAATTAAATATATAAGTGAGTTACTACCCGCTAGCCACCGAAGCTGCAACTACTAAGCAACTAACCAACCATAGAAAACTTCTTTGGATCTAAAAAAACATTTTAAATTGGTTGGCTTACTTTTAAACTTGAAAATTGTCCCCGAAGTAGCTGCCGGTGTCGGTACAGGATCTGCTCGGGTGCAAGATCGGCTCGGGGTCCGTCGACTGCCGATGACGTCTAAGTAGTTGATTGGCTGAACATGAACCTCACGGAATTACGTAATCACGTTACGTTGTTATCACGTTACGTTGGTCCAGGCAAATCTTTCTTTTGGAAAGATGGACAACTTTTACAAAGAAATCCATCATTACCTCTTTGAAAATACACTTTTAGCATAGAGCTGCATGTATATTAGGGCTGAACGATTAACTGCATGTGCAATTAAATTGCGATGTGACAAAAGGAGATTTTCTAATCTCAAAGGCTGCAATTTGGCAGCGAGTGGTTAGCGCAATGCTAATATACATGGAAAAACCCATAGGAATGCTAATGCTAATATCGCCGATTACATTATTACAAATTATGAATTAGAAACGTGCCAAATGATTACATTTGGAGTCTAATAGAAAGTAAAAATACCATCAATCAAATAAGTACAGACAGATATTTTAGTAAAGCCAGGAGATTTTCTAATCTCAAAGGCTGCAATTTGGCAGCGAGTGGTTAGCGCAATGCTAATATACATGGAAAAACCCATAGGAATGCTAATGCTAATATTGCCGATTACATTATTGCAAATAATGAATTAGAAACGTGCCAAATGATTACATTTGGAGTCTAATAGAAAGTAAAAATACCATCAATCAAATAAGTACAGACAGGTATTTTAGTAAAGCCAGAAAACTTTTAACTCCAGAGTTTTGGCTAGCAGCTATGAGCGTAACTGAACTACTCATGGACAAGACGTCAAAAACTCTAAACACAAAATACTTAAATAAACGGGACACACTTCTTTCCTGCAAATACAATTTCACAGGTGTTGCTAATACCTATGATCCTTCAAGGGATGTGCTCAAAGAGGAGTTCAACATTATGAATACAATATAGTGTTTTATTTTACAAATATCATTATAAACACAAACTTACGTCTTAAGAAACATTATTTTAATAACGAAACTGCTAAATTCTTTCCAACAGTATAGATGTGTAGTGTATTTTGTCCGAGTGGGTTTGCCGTACTTTGACGTCATCGGCAGTCGAAGGACCCCGAGCCGATCTTGCACCCGAGCAGATACTGTACCGACACCGGCTTCTGATCCACCGTCTTTTTTCAAAATACCGCGGTGTATTCTGGGTAATTTTTGACCAAGGCTAGGCTACAAGACACCTCCCGTGTGTCCTCGCTCCGCTAGCTAAACGGCTAACAAACGGAGAACATACGCCTCGGTAGAACATGAACGTTGGAACATGCCTTGGCAGCTCCCGATGACGTATCTCCTAGGCAACCAGGGCGGGGCCAAGACATCACGGCGAGGTTCCTCGGCATTGAGAAACACTCTGACTCTCTGCTAGCAGCTTGAAACAGAGGTCTGGTGGCCATCTTGAATCGAGTTGACTCGGTGTTTCCTCGAAGTGAATCTGGTGAAAACTTCCTAAGATATTTAGCAAACAGACATGTCACGTTCCAGTGTGGTATTTAAAGCATCATTAATCCGTTTACAGTCACAATATTTACAAACTGCATATTTGCTCAAATATCTCCTATGAAGCCCTTCAAAGTCATTGATTTGTGTGTTTTGGGTGATTACTGCAGTGGACCGTGACCTGCTGTGTTTTATGCTGCATCCCTTTCCAGAGCGACAGTACGTCAGCGACGTTCTCTGCCTCATCACCCACGGGGACCCCCAGATCAGAGGAGCCACGGCCATCCTCTGCGGAGCCATCATACAAGCTGCGCTAACCAAAACACGCTACAACATTCACACCTGGCTGGCCAGTGTGCAGCGTGCAACAGGTTAGCGTCTGCTTTTTCTGCTGCTGGCATTTTAAACCTTATAAAAGTAGCTCATCAGGTCTGCCTGCTCTTTAGGTAACCCTTTGTCCCTGGTGGACTTGGTGCCTTTGCTCCAGAAAACTCTTAAAGATGATTCCTCTGTCACCTGTAAGATGGCTTGTTCTGCAGTCAGGGTGAGGTGGACCCGTGTGCTTTTTGGGTCTCGGGGCTCTAGGTGCAGTTGTGAGTCTGACTTTTTTTACTGCTTGTGGGTGTTGCAGCACTGCATCATGACCCTCTGCAGCAGCACCCTGAGTGAACTCGGCCTGCAGCTGGTGATCGACCTCTTTGCTCTGTGGGACTCTTCCTACTGGCTCGTTCGCACCGAGCTCCTGGAAACGTTGGCTGAGTTAGACTTCAGGTAAAACAAACTTGAATACCCAAATCCAACATCTCAAACACTGACGAGACTCCAGATATTCTGTGTGTCTGGAGGATTTCCACATGTTAAAGTTCCTGATTTTTCTTTAGATTAGTCGGTTTCCTGGAGAGGAAAACAGAAACTTTACACAGAGGAGCTCATCACTACACTAAGGTAGGTTCAGTCCAGTTTTTGTCCGTGTTTCTGTTATTAGTCCGGAGCTTTATTGTTCAGGGTTGGTTGATGTTCTTCTAGTGGCTGCTGCTGCAGGACAGAGTTCTGAATGACGTGGTCATACGTCTGCTGGGAGACGACGACCCAAGAGTTCGGCACGTGGCGGCGTCTGCTGTCAGCAGGTGTGTGACGGACTTGTGTTGATGCATCAACTGCAGTACCTAGATCTGACCACAGAAGGTCATTCTTCCTTCATGCTGCTTTAAGCTAGTTTTATTTCCTTGTTTTAAATCAGGGGTCGGCAACCATCTGATGCGGCTCCCTTCTCGTAAAATAATGAATGAATATTGAATATTATTCATTTTTTATCTGTATGCCAATTCTAAATTTAAAGATTGTCAGCGTAAACCGGAACAGGTCCAACAGCTGACAGGTCACCTGCAAATGTCTCTATAGGGGCTTTCTGAGTTGAAAAGGATGTGAGATTCTGGACTTTTGCCTCAGACAGGCTCATGAATGCATCGCTGCGTCGCCACATTGGAGACGGGAACAAGCGCTATTCAGCCAAAGTTTCATAATAGAGAACATTTTCTAAGAGACGAGTCTCACTGAGAGACACGGTTTGGGAAACACTCGCTTCAGTGAGAGGAATCTTCCTGCATGCGCGCCGGTTCTGCAACGCTCTCCAAGCCCCCGATCTACACATCGGCTGAATCAATCTTCAGCTTGCTGTCCACCTTAAGCATGCGCTGAGCTCAGTGTCCAGCTCTGATGGGAACCTTTTCTTGATTGATATAACTACTAGGGATGAGCCGGATACTGGTTTCAGATGAGTATCCGGTACGGATACAACATTTTTGACGAGTACGAGCATGAAACGAGTAAAACTCGTAAATATCTGTAATCGTGCTGAAGGAACATCCTCATTGGGTAACTGACTGTCTTCACGCTCTGTGATTGGCCAGTCAAATAGAGCGCCCGCCCCTCCCTACACACAAAACTGCAGTGGGAGCTCACAGCTCAGTCCGCGTCTGGTCCATCCACGCACACACACAGACCGTAACGGATCTCTGTGCTTGCTTCACTGTTCACGTTTCTTCAGTACTCCCTATGTTTTCTTCAGTTTGTTTCTTTTTAAAGTTACTTTAAAGTTACTTAAAGTTACTTTTTCCGTAACGTCATTTGACAAGACAGAGCTGAAAACGGCTCGTGCTGCGTCAGTCACTACCTCCGCTCCGGCCAGGTTTTTTTTTCCCTCTCTTTCTCCTCTTCCTCAGGATCCACTCCCTCTTTCCTATTCACTCTCTCTCTTTCTTTACATTTTTTAATCACAATTGTCTATTTTTTGCTCATTTTAAATATATTTTAATTATTTTCTAAATTCTTTTTTCTATTTTACATGTTTTGGTTTTGTGAAGCGCCCCGTGATATTTATCTTGAGAGGCGCTATAGAAAAGATCTTTTCTTCTCTCTCTCTCTTAATTCATGCACTTAAATATTAATGTTCTGATTTTATTGAAAAACTTGTTCTGTAATAGTTCCTTTACTATTGTGATCAAAAACATTTAATCTAAACTCTGAGGCTGCTCTGTAAATAGTTTTCAAAGAAACAACACACATAGCAACTTCTGATCAGACTTAAAATAACGTATTGATGTAAACCACACCCACTTCTGGTTAAACTACACCCACTTCTGGGTTAGGCCACACCCACTCCGAGTACAGATACAGATAGTGGTGTACTCGCTCATCCCTAATTACTACCTCTGCGATGTGCGCAACGATAAAAATGCCAGCGCATTTGCAGGCTTGAGGTTCCTCCATCAAAATAAAAGATCAAATACGGGAAACATCCGGTCAGCGCGAACCCCGTCATTTTCCTGCTTCGCCTTCTTGTGAAGATTGTTGCAAACGGGAACGTTAAACTTGTTTAACACCAGAGCCGTGCGCACTGCGCCGTTATGTCTGTCACTGTAGATGAGGGGAAAAGACGAATTGATCGGATCCTTTTCTTACCTTTGCAACATTGCTTCATGTAAAGTTTTGTTCAGTACAAAGTTTAATTACAACAATCCAACGAGACAGAGCCTGGATTTTTATTCTGAACATTTTAATCGTGTTTTAAATGGAGACGTGTGTGACACGGTAAAAAAGCGGCACCTGCTCAACTAACAAAACCACTAACGGTGAAAAATCTCAAAGTATTGTAGCACAGACAGGCTCCAACTTCTGGATCCATTTTGTAAAGCTTGTTTTATTAAATATCTTCGGTTGAAAGATAACTTTAAGGTACATGAGCGAACGGTATCGGTTGCTGTCAACTGTTGTGATCAGTTAAAGCAGCTCTCGGCTGTCTTAGAGTGGGAAAACACCGGGAGCTGCGTCTGCTGCAGCTCCCGGTGTTTTCTTTAAAGGGACTTTACGGACTTTTGAATTTTCATGCTCGCGATAGCCCCCTCAGGCCAAAAGCGTAACGGCAGCTTCAATAGTAGGCTCGTGCACAAAGGCGCGCATGCTGTACGTGCACACTCAACGAAAATAACAGCTGAGACAGTCCCTTTTGTGTGTGTGTGTGTGTGTGTGTGTGTGCGTGCGTGCGTGCGTGCGTGCGTGCGAGCGTGCGTGGGTGGGTGCGTGGGTGTGTGTGGGTTAGAGGTGGGAAAAATGATCGATTCTAAGATGCATCGCGATTCAGCCGTGCATGATTCCGCATCGATGCAGCAACGTGACATAATGAGATTCTCTCCCTATGTCTATGTCGGGGGTCGGCAACTGCGGCTCTTCCATCCATCTGATGCGGCTCTCTGTGCTTGTAAAATAATGAATGGATATTTAAATAAAATGCTTTATATTTTACTGCATTAATTTTACATCTGTATGCCAATTCTAAATGTAAAGATTGTCTGCGTAAACCTGAACAGCTCCAACCCGGTCTTACTGTGAGACCGGGTAGACGCGTCACGCTTGTGCGTAATCATATGCGTGTTCTGAGCTGACGAGGAAGTGAGATTCTGGGATTCTCCTCAGCTCCTGGATGTGTCGCCACATTGGAGACAGGAACAAGCGCTATTCAGCCAAAGTTTCATAATCAGGGAACATTTTCTAAGTGACAAGTCTCGCTTCAGTCGGAGGAATCTTCCTGCATGCGCCCTGGTTCTGCGACGTGCTCCAAGCCCCTCTCCACATCTTCAGCTCACTGTGCGCCGTACGTACGCGCTGACAGCGAGCTGCGCTGAGCGGTGTCCAGCTCAGATGGGAATCAAGTGATTAGCTACATCTGCGATGTGCGAAACGAATAAAGTGTCAGTTCGTCTGCATGCGTTGGGGTCTTTCTGTTCTTTCTCCGTCAAAATAAATAGTCAAAAACGGGAACTATCCAGTCTACACAACACAAGCCCTGCTTTTAACTGTTCTGTTTTCTTGTGAAAATAGTTAAATTTAACTTGATTAACACCAGAGCCAGGAGCACTGCGCTGTTACCTCCGTCACTGTAAATGAGGGAAAAACAAAATGATCGGATCCTTTTCTGACCTTCCCCACCAACAAAGTTTAATTACAACAATCAAACGTGACAGAGCCTGGATTTGTATTCTGAACAGTCTAAACATGTTTTAAAAGGAAACGTATGACAAAAGTGGCACCTGCTCAGTAAAACCACCAACAGGGTGAAAAATATCAAAATATTGTCGGCAGAGACGGGCTACAACTTCTGGATCCACTTTATATAAATCGTTTTATTGATTATCTTCTTATGAAAGATAACTCTGACGTACACGAGCGAGCGACCGGTACCGGCTGCTGTCTGAGGGTAGGCCCCGCCCACAACGCCGCGGCTGCTGCGGTGTTTTCTTTACTGTGGGAAACGGGTAATAATGGCTCTTTGATGGGAACAGGTTGCCGACCCCTGGTCTATGTCTATACAGGACAATAAAATTTTGAGGTATTACTTCTGGGGGCAGAGTTGCAATGACATGCGCACTGCGTTGTCCTAGAAGCAATTGGACAGGGATACAGGGCCAACATTACCAGTAGTCAAAGATGTACCCGTTACATTTAAATCGGATGTTTGGTCTAATTTCTGTTTTGGGATCCTGGATGTGAAAGAATCACTTAACACAGTATTTGTTTACTATTTTTAAGTTCAGTAATATTCAATCTTAAAGCTGCTCTACCGAAAACATTATTTCTTATATTATTTAAGTAATTATAGGCAGCACACTTTAAAAATTATTGCTCACTATAGTGAATAGATGAATGTTCTGTTTTTCAGGGATTTCTAAATCAAAAAGAAATTGAAAACTATTCTACTGCTTTTATTAAGTAATGAAAATTTTTGTGTGAAGAATCGTGATGCATTTCAGACTCAAATCGAATCGTTAGGCAGATAATCGGAATCTGATCGAATCGTGAGGCAGGTAGAGATGCACACCACTAGTGTCGGTGTGGGTGTGTGGGTGGCCCGGAGGACAGAGGACAGGAGAACACACAGCTAATTAATTAAATAATTTGGTTCTGTACCTTTCTCTTCAGCACAGCCAACAGAGGTTTAAGATGGGTCAGTCCTCCTGCATGCTCAGATCATTCCCTTCCCTTGCTTGAAAAATTGTTCCAAAATGAAAGTTGAACCCACATCTTTTTAATCTGTGAATTAAATGCCGTTCGGCGAGTCTCAAATAAAAATTTGGGCATCTTACTGTTAAAAAATATACCATTAATGTAAAAAGAAACTCTAAATAAACTATGTTCACATTCAGAATCGAACCCGGATCCTCAGCACGAAAGTCCAATGTCTTACTAGGCGAGCTAAAGTGCCAATGACGTTCTTTGTATCTGTAACATTTATATCATTGATGACAGCTGAAACAACGTTCAAAGAACGGTTCGGAGGGCTATGGCTGAGCGTGAACGTGCATGAAGCAGCCTGCTCGACCCGAGCAGCTCTCTTTTTCTGTGATTTTACAGAAAAACAGGCAATCACAGTAAAAATGCCAGGGCTCATTCTACAGGACCAGGGCATTGCAGGAGAATGTATGAAGAAGACATTTATTATTTCTATACATGTTTTAGCTGTCAAACTTCCCCTTTAATGTGGGACACGGGTAATAACGTCTCTTTGATGGGAAAAGGTTGCCGAGCCGTGTTTTAAATCAACCCGCACTTCTCTCTACTAGACTAGTTCCAAGACTGTTCTACGACTGTGACCAAGGCCAAGTGGACCCAGTGGTGGCGATTGCTCGGGACCAGAGTTCGGTCTACCTACAGCTGCTGATGCACGAGACTCAACCCCCGTCTCAGTTCACGGTCAGCACCATCACAAGGTGCGTCCACGCTGGGCTTTTCCTTCTGTAGCACCCAGAGCTGTCGGCTGTTTCAGCCGGGGGTGCTCTGACGGTTGTCATCACTGCTGTAGCGCTCACGGCGGTGCTTTTTACTGTTTTGTCCGTGAAAACGAACCCGTTGTTAGATCTTCTAACGGGAACTCGGACCATGTTTTTGCCACCTCAGCGCTTTGCTTTACTTTCAGGACGTACCGAGGCTACAACCTTTCTAAAACCGTGTCTGACGTCACTTTGGAAAACAACTTGTCCCGAGTTGTAACGGCCGTCTCGCACGCGTTCACGTCCTCCACCTCTAGAGCACTGACCGTAGGTTTTTCCTGCAGCACCACATTGCTTCACACTGTGTGTTTTTAACGTATTAAGATGCTTTTGCCTCCTCTGAAGTTTGGCTGCTGTGAGGCTCTGTGCCTCCTGGCATCGGCTTTTCCGGTCGGCACCTGGAGCACAGGCTGGCACTGCGGCTACGTTAGCGCTAGCAGCTTCTCGTCTCGTTCCAGTCTGAGCCGCAGCAGAGGCAGGTCCCTCAGGTTTGTGGAACCGCTCTCACTGGTTCCTAATGCCACGGTAGCGCTGTTGTGATTTTCTCTCCTTTGTTTTGATAGTTTGTCCCAGACGAGCAGCGCTCCAGCGTCTTCAGCCGCCACTTCATCAGCTCCAGACGCTGAGCGGAGGACTCTGACCGTAGGAATGGCCAACATGGTGCTCTCCCTTCTGTCTTCTGCCTGGTTCCCTCTGGATCTCTCTGCACATCAAGATGCACTTTTGCTCTGCGGCAACCTGCTGTCTGGTGGGAAGTTTACATAAAAGTGAACCGTCCTTTGGTGCGTTTGTAGCTAACCTGCCATTGACTAACCAGCCTCGTAATCGTGTTCCCAGCTGTGGCTCCTCGATGCTTGCGCAACCCCTGGGTCGGAGAGGAGGAAGGCAGTAGTGGGAACGCCAGTGGGGGCCCAAATAAAATGGAGGAACCGTGGCCGGCACTGTCAGAGCGCTCCCTGGTTGTCATGGTGGAGCAGCTGTTCTCTCATCTCCTGAAGGTGCTCAACATCTGTGCTCACGTGTTGGAAGACACGCCGCCAGGACCAGCCGCTAAAGTGAGAAATGTAGTTTCTTTGTTTTTTTCAAAGCGGCGGCGCACTCGGGCCTTCATTGCTGCCTTTTATTAACCTCTGAGTACAATTTACAGCTGCATGAGTCTGTTGTTTTTCTCCTTTTGTGTTTTAGGCGGCTCTTCCCTCCCTGAGCAACACGCCCTCCCTCAGTCCGATCAGGAGAAAAGGCAAGGAGAAGGAGGCTGCAGAGCCCAGCACGACTCCTCTGAGCCCCAAAAAGAGCAGCGAGGTCAACGCGGGTGAGTTACTCCAGACCGTGCTCAAACATGGATGTGCAGTTGCCTCTGAACCAATGAGTGATCTGGTTCCCATAGAAACGCTGTAGTTTTCATCTGTAACTTTCACACGAACCCTAGACAAGTGTTCGCCAGAATCAGCTGCGAAACCCTGCCTCTTCTACATTCCAGGGGGAATGAGCATTTGTGGCCCCGCCCACATTTGCTTAAGACCGCCCACAGGAATGAGAGCAGAGTGTGCCTCGGCTAGTAGAAGCGTACCAATAGCATTAGCAGTTATTTGTGGAGATAAAACACCAACATTATAGATTCTACCTAAGAAAGTCGCTTTGCTGTTAGCCACTCAGAGGCAAGATGTTTCCATATCATGAGGCGATCCTGATGGTTTCCAAACCCCACTCCTCCGACCAACTTTTGCTTCTTGAAACAAGAGCGCCAGAGCTTTGTTTCCACAGAAATCGACTCAAGAAGCATTCCTAGAGACCACAGCAGATATACTGAAGAAACGAGTGAATGAGTTTAGGGGTGGGCGAAATGGCCTAAAATCTGTATTGCGATATAATTAGAAAAATGTGCGGTAACGGTATATATTGCGATATGACTTTCTTTTGTATATATATGTCAAAATCGACAGTTTCTAAACATACTCACATACCAGATGCGTTGCAGCAGCAGAATAAACACTTCAAACTGTATAAAATGCCATTTTAACAAAATGTATTAATTTTCTTGCTTTACTTGCTCGCGGACTTTCTCGTAGTTTTGGCATCAATGTTTGGCTGAAGCGTTTGCGGCTCGGTATCTCGTAACGTGGATCGAGTGTCTTAATCGTGTCCCGAAAGCCGCTTTTCTCCACGTAAGAAACGGCACCATGCCCTTTCGCAGGTACGTGGTAATGGCATTTGTAATATCAGTCCACCGTCGATTATTTCTCTCATACTGTGTGCCTTTAGCAAATGCTTGTAAAATATCCGTCTGCTGGTGTGTAAGACCACCTTTTTTCTTACCGCTCGACTGACTGGGCGTTTGTTGAGGATGCAGTTTTTGGCTTTCTTCGTATTCCACAACGTGCTTCGTTTTGAGGCGGTAAAACAAATGAGATGTATTCCCTCTATTCACTCATACTTTCTTCCAGCATACTTTGCAGTTCATACTGTTCTGCTCCACATCCGACTCCTTAAAGCCAAACCAAGTCCAAATGACCGATGTTGCACCGGTCTTCTTTACGAGAACCTCCTCCTCCTCCTCCACAGACTCCATGCTTTCAGCCTCAACAGACGCGGCTTGATGACGTCATCAACATGCGCTACCGCGATAGGCCGATATAGTCAAAATCTCTACCGTTGGCCAAATTATTATCATTTCTACAGTATACCGTTTATACCGCCCACCCCTAAATGAGATGTTTTTTTTTTTGAGCAGGCAGGCTAACAGACGGCTCGGGGTCCGCAGCAGTAAACAAATCCACCACCCTCGGCAGCTTCTATCACCTGCCTCCCTACCTCAAGCTCTACGATGTCCTCAAAGCCACCCACGCCAACTACAAGGTCAGCGTTTGTAATCCCAGAGTCGCGTCTCGCAGGGAGACCTTTAGGTAACTTCTGCTGCCTCTCAGGTGACGTTGGATCTCCACAGCAGCCAGGAGAAGTTTGGAGGACTCCTGCATGCCGCTCTGGACGTTCTGTCTCAGCTGCTAGAGCTGGCCACACTACACGACATCGGAAAGGTGAAAATCAGTCGTTAAAACATTTCTGTTCAATATTCTACCGGATCGAGTAATGAAGGTTGTTCTGCTTGTTGTGGTTGGCAGTGTGTGGAGGAGATTCTGGGCTACCTGAAGTCCTGCTTTTCCAGGGAACCAACCATGGCTACCGTTTGCGTGCAGCAGGTTCGTTGTTTGTGTGCTTTTTACTTCTAAAGTGTGAATTTTCCATATTAATCATGTGTGGTGGTCCATATGGTTGTGGCACTGAGCAGTGTGCAACAGCCGGCACGGCTCCACGCAGAGCGAGGCTGGTTCCTGCCGACAGGGCCTGTAAAGACGTTGGTTCCCCTGTGCGATGGTTCCACACATTCCTATCTGTCTCGTCTTTTCCACGGACATATATACTGGACAATTCGTGTCCATAGGCTCCAATAATAAGTTTTTAAGCCATCACCGCCATTTTGACCATGTCATGGGTTCTGTCAAGCCCAGACAATTCCAAAAAAGGGAAGAGAGGAGGAGCTGAGGGTGGTGCTGTAAGGCTGGGATCAAATGATGACACCCGTCGAACTGAAGCGATGTAGCTACAAGCTAACCCAAAGCTAACGCGGAGGTGGGAGCTAAGCTAACGGAGGTAGCTAACTAGCTACAATCGGAGTTAGCTGTGCACAACACCAGAGCTTCTGAGTCAGAGATACGCCGGGCCGACCGCTGGGTAAAACCGGGTGTAACACAGAGGTCTCCCAGCGGTCCACAAGACAGGCGCCGCTGCTATCAGAGATGCGCCAAGCTGCTGGTGAGGGGAGGGGACCGTACCGATAGTCGGAACCCAGCTCCACCAACATGTTGTATTTCAACCCATTTTCTAAAGTGCAGCATTATGTTAAATGCACTGGGTTTTACCCTATTACATTTAAATTTCATGGTTAAACAGTACTTGTTAAAATCTAAGCTCAGCTCGGCAGTGACCTAAAATACATAAATATAATTTTACTTACCGAAAAAAATGAAGTGGAGACTCCTTGGACGCTCTATTAGTGCAATTAATACCACAGCAAGTCATTTTGTCCAACAATTGCACAAAAAATATCCAAAAAGAACGCGCAAACGCTACAACTACTGGTCTAAGTTGAGAGACTGAAACTGGCGGAACAGTTTTCAGACTGAGGCCTTTCCACGGAGCTAGCTCTGTGGTCACGTGGGTCTGATGCTCATTAATTATACAGAATTTTAGGCTTTTAATACACTTAAACAGAAGAGTGAGGAAAAAATTCACCCCCCTCAGTTGTCATGAGTGTAAACTAGATCATTTAAACAAAAACATGTTTTGGTACCAGGCTGTAAACATGTTTATTTCTGCTGTGAAATTGGTATTTTTAACATGGGAGTCAATGAGGATTTGCTCGCTTCTGACACCAGCCCCTAGTGGATGAGGGTGGAACTGCAGTTTTTTTCAATTCCTGTTTGGCTTCATTTCCAGACCTGAATTATGAGGGCTTGGTCTTCACTGCGTTTGTTTGGGTATTTCTGACATATTCTGATAACCTGAGTAAAAGAAAGTAAAAACCTTTGTGGAGCTTTTCCAGGCTCGGCGCTTGCGTGGCGCTGCTCTAGAAGTGAAAATGTTTTTCTGTTTAGTTGCTGAAGACGCTGTTTGGGACCAACTTGGCCTCCCAGTGTGAAGGAGTCCTGAGCGGACCCAGCCGCTCCCAGGGAAAAGCTCTTCGCCTGGGCTCGTCCAGCCTGCGACCGGGCCTCTACCACTACTGCTTCATGGCGCCGTACACACACTTCACCCAGGCTCTCGCCGACGCGAGTCTCCGTAACATGGTGCAGGCTGAGCAGGAGCAGGATGCTTCTGGGTAAGCAGAAAGATGGAAGAGTGTGTTAGTAACATCACAGCTTTATTACTTTTTCCTCTCGCATGTTTAGGTGGTTCGATGTGATGCAGAAGGCCTCCAATCAGCTGAGGTCCAACATTGCCAACGCCACGCGTCTACGAGGAGATAAGGTACATTGGGGTTTGGAAGCTGCACCTGGGGAGCACAGCTGTCCTGACATCTGTATTCCACCCTCTGCTCTCCCAGAACACCATTCACAACCACATTCGGCTGTTTGAGCCGCTGGTGATCAAAGCTCTGAAGCAGTACACCACCAGCACCTCCGTAGCCCTGCAGAGACAAGTTCTGGACCTTCTGGCCCAGCTGGTGCAGCTCAGAGTCAACTACTGCCTGCTCGACTCGGATCAGGTTAAAATCACTGATCCTAGAACTCACACAGCTCTGCATGCAGTAATTCTGCTGACTTGGATATTCTTTGTGTTTCAGGTCTTCATAGGGTTTGTCCTAAAGCAGTTTGAGTACATCGAAGTGGGACAGTTCAGGTATTTCTTCCAAACCCTTTAAGACCGACGCTCCCGTTTGCATATCTCTGTTCAAATGCTTGTAGAACTGAAACTATATAAGATAGAACAAAAATTTATTTTTGTATATAAAACCGGAAGAGTTGCACTTAAATCTCACACACTGAACGCGACCCAGAGCGCTGCGTATTTCCGCTAATAAGTTTGCAAAAAACAACCAAAATGCTCAAATAAAAGCGTTTTCATTCAGACACAGATGCTGTGTCGCTCCGATCTGCAGCTCACAGGGCTTAACGCGCTAGAATAAACATCATCTCGGTGTCAACATGAACTGTCACGTGATTATCACTCACCCAATCACCTGCTTTGATGTCATTTAGCCGCAAAATGTAGTTCTTTGTAGTCCCAGTCTTTCGTTTTTTTCTTGTGCTTTTTCACAATAATGCAAACAAATCCTACACACATCACACACCACTACACACCAATATTTAACATTATTATGTTAGACTCCTGCAAATTATTATTATTTATGTTTTCGTTTTTGTTACACTTTACATAAATGAGTGTATCTCCAACTAAATTATGGAAACACTTCAAATAAATGAGTGGTTGTTTGAAAGGATTGTGTGAAACTTTTTTCCATTGGCAGTTTTGAGGCATTTCTGTATAATGAAAAATGTAAAGGAGTTAATTTACATCTAATTAAGGACCTGTAAGACATCAGATTCCATAGTAAATATGAAATCAATCTTACGGACCGTTGGGTTATTTTAACCAGAAGATTGGAACTTTTTATTGAAGGGATTATGGAACACTTGTATTAACTGAGAGACAAGAGAAGAGAGAGTCACCTTTAAAACGTTTAAGGAGATTTATTTCTAAACAATTTTAAACAAGACTAACTCTAAACTCTTAAGTGATGAATGGATCTGGTGTGAATGAGACGTGAGATGAATGGTGCGTGTGTGAGATGTTGTCATCAGAACTCTCGTATCCGGAGAAGCAAGTCTGAATGATGTTGTGATGTTTTGCTTTTAGCTATAATCAGAGTTTCATAAACACATGAGACGCCATATTATCACTCATACCCTTGATGAGACCTCCATACAGATCCAGAATGCCAGGTCCTCGAACCCCCCTTTCGGTACTGGAGCCGATGAAACAGCGTCAGCAGTACGACAGACTAGTCTTTGGATTGTCTCCAGGAAAAAAGCGATAGTTGGTTGACAGCGTCAGATGGACCCCCCTTGGGTCAGCGAGTTCAGCTTTTATTCTGAAAGGAATCATTGCTTGGTTGGTAAAATGCAACAGATTTTATCCAGCTTGTTGGTTCTTTTGCTTAAAAAGGAAGTTCTGGTGGCCGGTTCGATACTTCTCTTAGAATGCGGTGAACTGTAGAGAACTCAGAGAACTGAACTAAGATGGCGTGGGAACTGGTTAATTAATCTGGATGTTTTGATTTCTGGTTGAATCAAAGTTGGCAGATTTATAAACACCACCGAGACTATGCCACGCTTCAGAAAGGAAGGTTCTGATTGGATCAGTGAAAGCAATGTGTCCTGCGTTTACATTACGTGTAGTCAGAATGTCTAGTGCAGCTAGATTAAAGTCATATTACTTATTAAAGCATATTAATCATAACATTGTCATTTCACAGATTGGTCAACATTATATTATTGACTAACACTTTGTTTGATTCGTTTTATTAGAAATAGAGTTCTTTGATTTATTAAAAGGAAAGAGTCCTTTGTCTTCATTCTTCTCTTGAGCTGGAAAGGGAGCAGTTTAGAAGCAAATGCATGACCTTGAGGCAGTTTCATGCAGCTTAGTACTGTGTCAGAGGCATCTGTGGAGAGAGGTTAATAACCTTCCGTGGAATGGCACCTCTGTCACGTTACAAAAAAAAACAAAACGATTTTTCACAGCATGTAAAAATGTAAATATAAGTTCTGGCGAACTTGTTCTATGGCAGGTCTTAAAGGATTAAATCCTGCAAGGCTGCTGTGATATTAGCATGAATCCACATGCTAACTTAGAGGATTTAAAATTGCGTAAACATCCCGTTTTATCCGTAAACAAAACTTTTGTCCTGTAGAGATTCCGAAGCCGTCATCCCCAGCATATTCTTCTTCCTGGTGCTGCTGTCGTACGAACGCTACCACTCCAAGCAGATTATCAGCATTCCCAAGATCATCCAGCTGTGTGACGGCATCATGGCCAGCGGCAGGAAGGCGGTCACCCACGGTGAGAAGACAGTCATGACGGTTGGGCCCCCTCTCCAGGATGAGCGATGCTGATGCTGATGACCTTTATTCCTCCACAGCCATCCCGGCCCTGCAGCCCATCGTTTATGACCTGTTTGTGTTGAGGGGCTCGAACAAAGCCGACGCAGGGAAAGAGCTGGAAACGCAGAAGGAAGTGGTGGTCTCCATGCTGCTCCGACTGGTGCAGCACCATCAGGTGTGTCTGCAGTCCGCCTCGCGCCAAGTAGACGTTCCTGGTCCTCGGACTCATTTCTTAATGCGTGTTTCTTAAAGGTGTTGGAGATGTTCATCCTCGTACTGCAGCAGTGTCACAAAGAAAACGAAGACAAGTGGAAGAGGCTGTCCAGGCAGATCGCTGATGTCATACTCCCCATGATTTCTAAGCAGCAGGTTGTTATACGTTTATGTTTGAATCTGGCGTTTATTTCAAATTTTGATCCCCGTTTGTTTCTCCTCAGATGCACCTGGACTCTCCGGAGGCTTTAGGAGTTTTGAACACCTTGTTTGAGACGGTGGCGCCCTCGTCTCTCAGACCTGTAGACATGCTGCTCAAGAGCATGTTCACCGTCCCGGCCACTATGGTGGGACCCGTCTTTTCTTCTGTGAACGTAGTTAGAAATGAACAGAATGGGCCATGAATCAAATGTTCTTCCCTCCAGGCGTCCGTCGCTACAGTCCAGCTGTGGGTGTCTGGTATCCTGGCGGTGCTTCGAGTTTTAGTCTCTCAGTCCACTGAGGACATTGTCCTGTCCAGGGTCCACGAGCTGTCCCTCTCCCCACATCTCCTGTCCTGCATCGCCATCCGCCGCCTGCATCAGCCGAAGCCCTCCCCCAACGACCCGCCTGCTACCGACCCGGTTTCTAACCAGGAGGCTAATGGTGAGGCTCAAAAGGTTCCGCCTGAGGAAACGTTCGCCAGGTGTGTCATCACTACCTTTATTTTCTCTGGAGGTTTCTCCCTTCCAGGAACTGTTCACGATTTTATTTCTTTATAGGGATGGGTACCTTTGAAATTTGAATCAATTCGGTACTAATTCCCGGTACCTAGGAATCGATACCGGTACTTAACGGTACCAATTTTAGATACTTTTGAGTGTTTAATATTTTAATTCTCTTTTATAATTAAATATATATTTTTCTCAATATATAACCATATTTGATAAATATCACGATAAATAACATACAACTGTTTGTATGTTAACATCGTCCTTGTAGTTTTATAAGCTGATAATTAAACTGAAGCAAACATCTTTACTGTGAACTAAATTTACTGTGTATCTTCATTCCTTTTGCCGTCCTTTTTCTTGGATTTTTCCTACTAGGAAGTTAGAATTTCCAAGGAGAAAGCGAACGCATCATTAGCTGATAACAATGGTGGCAGTGGAAGCTAATTTATCAAGCTGACGTTATCTTAAACAGTTTATTTAGCTGCTGGAGCAGATTAAAACAATGATGCCTCACACTTAGATCGTTGTCGCTGGTTTCATCTTCACCCAATCACCCATCGCATTTAGTACACTTAAGCCAAACTTTAGAGCGCGTTCATGTTCTTCTAGTCGGAAATTCTGAGTTCCGAGGAGAAAGCGAACGCACCAATAGCGGACCGGAAGCTAACATATCAAGCTAACGTTATCTTAAACATTTTATTTACCTACCGGAGCAGATTAAGATGAGGATGTCTTACTTAGATCGTTGTCGCTGGTTTCATCATCACCCAGTTACCCATCACATTTAGTGAAGTGGACCCAAGCTTTAGCGTGCGTTCTTTCTACCATGCTGCTCTGTTTTCAACTCACTCGCAGGGACCGACGACATAACTAGTCAGTGACTTGATGCAATTTCCTGGGTTCCTTATATAGGAAACATTTCTGATTGGCTTAATGACCTGACCTGAATTGGAATGTTTATTATGTGAAGTGCCTTGAGACGACTCTTGTCGTGATTTGTCGCTTTATAAATAAACTTGAATTGAATTGAATAACGCTCTTGCGCATGCGCAGCTGTCCAGGCAAGTTCTCGTTATGAAGGACGGGTACCGAAACGAGGCACCGTTTCAAACGACGTGAATCGGTGCTCAGTCGGTACTATGGAATTCGGTCGGTACCTTAAAAAGTACCGAATTCGGTCCCCATCGCTATTTAGAAATCTGTAAAAGTGGTGGTCGTATGTCGGGCTGGGCGATGGAGGCTCTGATGCATATCACAATATATCGAGTGATTAATCTCCATGACGATAAGTGGACTATAACTACCCGTGTAGCGGCAGTTAGAGGGAGCGGTGGTCGAGGAGAAGCTACAAAAATCCTTCCTACTTCAATATTTGCATCATGGGGTGGAGTCACGTGACTCCGCCCCATGATGATGACAGCATCTTAAAGGAACGTGAACAGAAGCAACTCGCACAACTTTTCTTTTTTCCTGGATATCTAGTGTATTGACACGGCAAAATGACGTCGGTAATAGACGTAGAATTCGATATCGGTAAGTTTTTGGTGTATCGCCCACCTCTAGTCTCGCCCTGTACTGTGTCCCCCCCCCGTCCCATAGAACCGGCGCCATTTTACCTGAGCGCCATTCAGCATCGGCCAGTAGCGTTGGACATCCGCCAGCGTTTGAGGACGTACTTAGACCGATGTGGAATTGGCCGCATTTCATATTTATAATAAGGTCTTTAAAATATTTATATGAATAATTGTAAAACGATGTTCTGGCATGCTAGAATGAGAGGCGCCGCGTGGGCCGGAAATATGGGGAGGGGCTTGAGGTACGATATGTGTTTCTGCCTCTAGGTGGTGCCCTCTGAGGAGAACTCTGGATTTCTGCTTTAAGGGAAAAGTAAAATACAGAAAACATAAATCATGTGGTTCTTTTGTCATGAGTCATGTCTTTAAAGCCCCAGTGTGTAATATTTTTACCAGTTTACTATCAAATCTTGTGTTTCCAGTTCACAAACTTGTCCTTTTTCACTAACATTTCTCACCAACATCAATTCTAATTATTTCTCTCAACTTGAAATTATACATTTTTAAATACATAAACTGTGGTCTACAGTCCGTGGTCATCCACCATCTTAAAGTACAGTAGCTGTTTAGGGACATACGCGCTCCACGTTACCGTGTGGACTGTGACTGTAACCTGAAAGAAGCAGCAGAGGGCAGCAGTGCGCCCTGGAGGCATGGAGTCTAATTCATCTAAGAAGTAGAAGAGAATAGCTACAGTGTTGCTCTACTTGTTAGTTTGAATTAAAAACAATTAAATAAAAAAAACACAATATGTGTCGGTTCGTCATCTTGTCTGACACAAAGAAGCTGCACATGTTCAGACCCGCGCCCGCTATTAGCTGCACGCCGGCCTCCGATTAGTGTCTCTCACTCCAAACTCACCTCAACTTGATCATCCGTCTTTTCCAAGTGCCAGAACTCCCGAACCGGTCCCGTACCAGAACTCCTGATCCGGACCCAACATGTCCGTGCCAGATCTCCCGATCCGGTCCAAACGTGTCCGTACCAGAACTCCTGACCCGGTCCCATCGTGTCAGTACCAGAACTCCCGACCCGGTCCTTACGTCTCAGTACCAGAACTCTCGACCCGGTCCCAACGTCTCAGTACCAGAACTCTCGACCCGGTCCCAACGTCTCAGTACCAGAACTCTCGACCCGGTCCCAAAGTGTCAGTACCAGAACTCCCGATCCGGTCCCAACGTCTCAGTACCAGAACTGCCGACCCGGTCCCATCGTGTCAGTGCCAGAACTCCCGACCCGGTCCCATCGTGTCAGTACCAGAACTCCCGACACGGTCCTTACGTCTCAGTACCAGAACTGCCGACCCGGTCCCATCTTGTCAGTACCAGAACTCCCGATCCGGTCCCATCGTGTCAGTACCAGAACTCCCGACCCGGTCCTTACGTCTCAGTACCAGAACTCTCGACCCGGTCCCAACATCTCAGTACCAGAACTCGCAAACCGGTTTCAACGTCTCAGTACCAGAACTCCTGATCCGGACCCAACATGTCCGTGCCAGAACTCCCAAACCGGTTTCAACGTCTCAGTACCAGAACTCCTGACCCGGTCCCAACGTGTCCGTACCAGAACTCCCGACCCGGTCCCAACGTGTCCGTTCCAAAGTCCTTCTACTCAAGTCTCCTCTCTTCCTGCAGCCTGCCATCTCTCCCAACACGCTCGTCCGCTAGCCAGTGGCTAAATCAGCGTTGTTTACTTTATCTCCACAACACTTTACTAACAGCGATGTAGTTCTCCACGCGTTACTGAGACTCTCTGACGGCTTCTTCTCAAACGTTACCTTTAGACTTGGGTCTCCTTTTGCTGGTAATCCGTGGGAGTTTACACGCAGCGTCTCCCCGGCTCTAGCTGTGGCTAACGAGTAGCTCGTGGCGCCCATCTCCACCACACCAGCCGTGGGCCACGATTAGCTGGTTGCTAAGTCAGCATTGTTTACTTGATCTCCAGCGTGTCCCAGCCGTGGCTAACGAACAGCCAGTGATCGCTCCACATCCATATAAGCTGGTAGCGGCAGCCAGTTTGTTTACATCAAGGTACCATGATCCACATAAAACGGGTGTTGTGGGAAATTATGTTCCCCTGAAATATTCTGTTTCCCTTAGGCAGTCAAGAGCAAATATTTCCAAATTCACAGAACTTATTATGAGGACTAAACTAGCTCAAATAAAAGATGTTAAACTGAGTGAGATCACATCTTCTTACATATCTTTCTAAATGATAAATAAACTTGCTGCAAAAGAGCGAACAAGAATGTTTTTACTGTATCTTTTTATTGTTTTTAGGAGGAAATATAGATAAAAATCACAAGCATAACATTATTACATTACATGACATCATTTTCCCGTAAAGGTTTATCACAAATGTTGTGAAAATAGCCTGAAGTGTGATCTCCCGACACAGGGGAACACAATTTCTCACAACACCTGACCTCCCGGCTGACCCCCCCCCCCCCCCCCCCCCCCCCCCCCCCCCCCCCCCCCCCCCCCCCCCTCCTCCGTGTGTGAATGGTGACCGCTTTAACAGAACTAGCTTGCTTCCTTCAGAACTGGTAGGCTATTAAAACAATCATAATTATAAATGCTTTTTTAAAGAGGTCGAGTAGCTCGTTTTAAGCTTTGTGGGGGTTAGGCTACACAGGCCACAGTAGTTGCAATACCTTCTCTGACCAGCACAGCGCTAAAGAGTTGCATTTTTTCATCTGATTTCAATGATTTCACACACGGGGCCTTTTAACTTGTTAGAAGATTTAAAAGACGGGTTTTGGTTGTGTGGTATCGGCGTTTCAGGAGCTATTAAATGTTTTAAACCTCAGGAGTAACGGTTGTTTAATTTTTATTTTTTTGTTTTACTGTAGTTTTTCTCGCCTAATTTCTGCTTTTCCTTTCGCCTGCCTTATCCCTCCAGGTTCCTCCTCCAGCTGGTCGGCGTGCTGCTGGAGGACATCTCCAGCAGGCGCGTTAAAGTGGACATCGGTGAGCAGCAGCACACCTTCTACTGCCAGCAGCTGGGCACGCTGCTCATGTGTCTCATCCACGTCTTCAAAAGCGGTGAGCTCCTGTTGTGTCAGACTAGCTATAAGAAACGTGACTTTGATTTTTAAAGTCATCGATGCGAAATTTGTTTTTCCTCTCAGGAATGTTTCGCCGCATCACCGCTGCAGCCGGCCGTCTCCTGAAGGGCGAGGGCTCCGGTGGACAGACGAGTGCCGAAGCTGGTCTCTTCTATCAGTTAGAAGGACTCAACAGCATGGTGCAGTCCCTCGTCACCACCCACCCGTCTCTGGTGCTGCTGTGGTGTCAGGTTCTCCTCATAATCAACTACACCAACTACTCGTGGTGGGCTGAAGTTAACCAGACACCCAGGTACCGACTCGGGGTCCAGAAGAAAGGGCTTAGGGTTTTTAATCCTGGGGTGTTTCTCAATGCCGAGGAACCTTGCCTTGATGTCTTGGCCCCGCCCCGGTTACCTAGGAGATACGTCATCGAGAGCCGCCAAGACGTGTTCCAACGTTCATGTTCTACCGCGGCGTGTGTTTTCAGTTTGTTAGCCGTTTAGCTAGCTGAGCGAGGATACACGGGAGGTGTCTTGTAGCCTAGCCTTGGTCAAAAATTACCCACAATGCACCGCGGTATTTTCAAAAAGATGGTGGATCAGAGGCCGGCAGCTACTTCGGGGACAAATTTCAAGTTTAAAAGTAAGTCAGCTAATTAAAAATGTTTTTTTTAGATCCAAACAAGTTATCTATGGTTGGTTAGTTGCTTAGTAGTTGCAGCTTCGGTGGCTAGCGGGTAGTAACTCACTTATATTTTTAATTTAATAAACATACACACAATTTAAAAATTAAAAGGCTCGTTATATATTTATATTGAAACTAATACGTATAAAATATAACGTTATCTCCCGTGTCACGTGACGTTGCGTGACCGCCGTGGAAGCCGCGGTCACGTGATGCTAGTCTGTTCCATTTAACCGTTTTCTTTGACCAAGGAAGGACCGTGTCCTCGCAAGGCCAGGCGCCTTGACATTGAGAAACACCCCTGGTGTTTCTTATTATTGTTTTAAAAATGGCTGCTTTTGTCTTCTACTTCCTGCCAGAGGACACAGCCTGTCCTCCACAAAGCTGCTGAGTCCTCACTCCTCAGGGGAAGAGGAAGAAGAAAACCCAGAGTCCCAGTTAGCCATGGTCAACCGGGAGATCGTACGCAGAGGAGCCTTAATTCTCTTCTGTGATTACGTGGTGAGACTTACACATGTGGAAGAGATTCGAATTTCCCGCCAGGATGAAGGTGAAGCAACTTTAACATGAAGTCTTTTACTTTTAGTGTCAGAACCTCCACGACTCGGAGCATCTGACCTGGCTGATTGTCAACCACGTCCGTGACCTCATCAGCCTTTCCCACGAGCCCCCTGTCCAGGATTTCATCAGCGCTGTTCACCGTAACTCAGCCGCCAGCGGCCTCTTCATCCAGGCCATCCAGTCCCGCTGCGACAACCTCGCCACGGTATGGCGACTTCTAACTCCTTACCTCCCTGTCGTCCCAGAGTCCTTCACTGATGTGTGTGTGTGTGTGTGTGTGTGTGTGTGTGTGTGTGTGTGTGTGCAGCCCACCATGTTAAAGAAGACGCTGCAGTGTCTGGAAGGCATCCACCTGAGTCAGTCCGGATCTCTGCTCATGCTCTATGTGGACAAGCTGCTCAGGACTCCCTTCAGGGTGCTAGCTCGCATGGTCGACACGCTGGCGTGTCGCCGAGTCGAGATGCTGCTGGCGGAGACGCTGCAGGTAAGGCTCACCAGGTTGTCCGATGGATTGTGCTAGTGGTCTGGAATACATCCCACCAGTGAAACTGAAAGTCAGCGTTGATCTTTTAGAACAGCGTCGCCCAGCTTCCTGTGGAGGAGCTGGAAAGAATCCAGGAATATCTCCAGACCAGCGGTTTGGCCCAGAGGTATCCTCCCAGAACGTCGGTTCTGGATCAGAGCGTCTCTGCTGATTATTTTTGTGCTCAAACTCAAAAATGACAGAATATGTTGTCTTCTGCCCGTCTTCGCCAGGCATCAGAGGTTCTACTCCCTGCTGGACAGGTTCAGAGCCACTGTGACCGACACCGCTAGCCCCGCCCCTCCAGTTACACCACACCCCTTAGACGGGGAGCCACCCCCCGCCCCGGAAAAGATCGTGGCTGACAAGGTGAGGATTCAGATTCTGGACGGAGCAACAAATCTGCAGAATGAGTTGTGGAGCATCCAGGGAACAGTGATCCTGGGAAAAGAGGAAAACTGTGCAGCTTTGTATTTTTCACTTTGGAATGAGAACAGTCAAACTGGGCTGCTGTTGTGATTTTATTTAGGAATGGTACGTGGCCCTTGTGAAGTCCCAGTGCTGTCTCCGCGGAGACGTTTGTCTTTTGGAGACAACCGAACTTCTGACTAAACTACCTCCTCCGGACCTCCTGAGCACCATGAGCTGCAAGGTGACGTGGAAACGGGCGGATCGGAACACTTCCTGGTGTTTAGTTTTGTTTGTAATGATTCTTAATGAACGCAGGATTTCAACCCGAGCCTGTTGTGTCCGAGCCTGAGCGTGGGCTTGCAGAGGTTAACGCGGGGCCAGGGGTCACTCCTGTTGGACACGGCCTTGCAGGTGACCCTTGAGCAACTAGCAGAGGTCACGGGGTCACTTCCTGTTCCACACCAGCCTTTCCTGCCACCACCGGAACCTCAGCCTTACTGGAACCAGCTGGGTGGCGTGTACGGTGAGAGTGAGGAGGCGGAGCAATAAGACTCAAGATGAATGAAGGAAAGAACAAACGGGAATTTCCTTTTTATCCTTTTGTTTCCAGATGATCCCAGTTTTTATCCCAAGGTTCTGTCGCTCTGCCGAGCGTTGTCCCAGTACCTGCTGGGCGTCGGCCAGCTGCCGCCATCGTTGCAGATCCCCCCCGATAAGGAGCAGCTCATCACCACGTTCACCTGCACGGCTGCTGAGGTAAACCGGCTGGGGTCGGGCCGCCAGTAGCACACGGTGGTGATTCGCTAATGAGACGGGTTTACGGCTGTGGGCGAAATGGTCCAAAACATTTATCACGATGTTTCTGAGCGTTCTGGTGTGGCGATGAACCGGACGCCGTAACAAGTAACATCATTATTGCTCCAGGTCCTGATCACATCCTCTATTTATTCCCAAATTCCACTTTTTCAGCTTTTATTTTTCTAACTTCCACATTTCCACGCTAACTGTGGTTATTAGCCCGACGGGTGTGATAAAACAGTTGAATCTTAGTCAGAATTCAAAATGTAACAAACTTTCACAAACAGTCGTCCCTCATGAACTCATTCGCTGCCAGCGTTTCTCACCGTTTTTACTGCTTTTTTAAGAGTCACAGAACGTTGCGCGCTAGGATGACGTCGATGCCAAAACAACCAAAACAAAGCGGAGACTCACCTCTTACATCAGGAAGAATCCACGTGTTTCGAGCGTTAACCGTTCTTCCATAATCCGTTGTTGAATTGTGATCGGCAGAAGCTTTTCCGGTTCGCGCCTCACTTATTTACAGAAGCGGCCCAAAACGATCTCCTAACACGTGGATGTTCTGCTTCCTGATCACGTGACGTGTGATGCGGATGATCGGCTTTAGAGCGGAGATGTTTGTTCTCACGGTGCGGGGGCTCGTCCGACGCCCACACAATAAAAAAAAATCATCATTGGAGTTGTAGGGTTAGAGAAATTGAGTGCTTTAAGAGCTCAATATATATATTACCTCTACTTATGACCAATAAGCTGTGATACTCTATGTAAACATAGAATATCACCCTGCCTGGTCTTTACTGTGTTTTAATCAGAAGATTCTAGGATTCTTTGTTTATTAGGGGATTGTAAACACTTTGTTTTGATTCAGAAAAAAGTCAGGTTTAATAAAAGTAAGAATTATTTGACAAACAATTAAAACATGACAGGTTCACCAATATTTACTGTGACGGATGGGACTAGATGTGATGTATGAAACTTGTGTGAATGCGATGTTATCAGAACTTCCGTATCTAAGAGAGCTGAGTTCTGGATGTAAAAGAATTTGGTTTGCGTTAAGCTATGAAGTTGATTATTATCAAAACCACATCAGACGCAATCTGTCATGTCTACATACCCACTCGAAGACCCTCGTGATAGATCCGGAATGTCGAAGTCCTCGAACTTCCAGGCACCGAGGTCCGTAGAAAAAACTGCGGCGCTACTAGACCGGTCTTAGAGTTGTCTCCAGGTCACAACAGACGGATGGAACCACGCGCTGGGACTCTTAAGGAGTCTGAACAATATCAGCTTGTTCTGCAGGAACTGTTTGCTGTAAGATGTCTGACTTCCATGCAGAAGTCCTGGGTTCGATTCTGGATGTGAACATAGTTTATTTAGAGTTTCTTTTTTACATTAATGGTTTATTTTTTTACAGTAAGATGCCCAAATTTTTATTTGAGACTCGCCGAACGGCATTGAATTCACAGATAAAAAAGATGTGGGTTCAACTTTCATTTTGGAACAATTTTTCAAGCAAGGGAAGGGAATGATCTGAGCATGCAGGAGGACTGACCCATCATAAACCTTTGTCGGCTGTGCTGAAGAGAAAGGTACAGAACCAAATTATTTAATTAATTAGCTGCGCGTTCTCCTGTCCTCTGGGCCACACACACACACACACGCACGCACGCGCACACACACACACACACACAAGGAACTGTCTCAGCTGTTATTTTCATTAAGGAGTGTGCACGTACAGCATGCGTGCCTCGCGCACGAGCCTACTATTGAAGCTACCGTTACGCTTTTGGCCTGAGGGGGCAATCGCGAGCAAAAAAATTCAAAACTTCGTAAAGTCCCTTTAATGATTATCTAGCTTATAAGTTGTAGAAGTTCATATTTAATTTAAGAAATCATTCTTTGATTTAGTAACTAATCCGAGCTACTAGTGTTCCTTATTTGGAGGCATGAAGAGTCCTGTAGGACGATAAGGGAAGCTGGACCTTGAGGAGAGAACATCATTGTTGACAATTCGTTATGTGTTCAGAGCTGCAGAGAGGCTCTGAGCTTCAGCTGATGGGATGAATGCAGGCCGATTTAAAGGAAACGCATGCAGTCTCGTGTCTCCATTTTGACCAGATGTTGAATGGTCAAACTGTACCTAAAAACTGACCATTGCTGGACATTACACAGTGAATGAGTTAATGGCAGGAGTTACGTCCAGGGTCCGAAATTAACACTCGCCAATCGCCAAATGCGAGCAAATTGCTCAATTTGGCGAGTAAATTTTTGAGCTCTATCTGCCACATGGCGAGTAAATGTTTGCACCAAATTAGTTATGTTTATCAGTCATCTTCCATAGATTTCTGATACTCCTCTCGTCTGCATGCAACATACACAAACATACGCGATACGTGAGCGCCGCATCCAACGTCATTTCCACCTATCCCATTCAATCAGTTTATCAAGTTAGCAGTTAGCTTCGTGTTAAAACTAGCGGTGAAATGTGGCGGTTTTTAACTGGAGTCAGCCAGCCTTCCAAAAGAAAACTATTCGAACTGGAAGAACAACCACCAGGACCAGTGGCAACCAGAAGATTTTGTGAAAAAGTGGCGAAGCGGAGACGGCGGAGTCGTGAGACAATGGCTACATTATGATGGCCACGTAGCGTTGCTGCCTTTCACAGACAACTGTCCCTCGGCATTCTTCAAATATCCAAAAAATGCCCATACTTCCCACTTTTCTTTGAGGGATAATAAATGTCCTGAGCGCTGCCGTCTTCTCCTTTGGCCATTATTTCAGCTTTAGCTTCAAGAAAGTTTTGGTCGTAAACAACACAGTGCGCATGTGCCGCCAACAACTTCCAGATGATACGCTGGCTGGTAAGGGTCACCGCGCCTACACCGCAGCCACGGTAATCCACCGAGATAATTAAAAAAAAAAAACAAGACGGTTATTATTATTGTCAACTTCTTTACCGGGGTTTACCGCTACACCGGTTACCGTGACAACCCTTTCAGATATTCTCATGGTGCAGCCGTGTTCTCCAGAGATCAAGGACTATGACCCAAATGAGGCTGTAATGCTTTGGCACAAAGACGGTGTCAGAAGCAGGAGGCCAGACTTCATGGACAGAGAAAACAAGGAGTCTGACTAGATTTCAGTGAAAGAGTTCATAAAAACATCTCTAAAAATAAATAAATAAATAGTAAAAATGACAAAAGAGTTGTTTTTCTTATTAATTGATGTTTTAATTTGTTTGTCACTCTGTTTGGAATCAACATAATATAGAATTACATGCTTTAGGTAGATCTAAATCATTTAGAATTTTGGCCGGTAAAAAATATGTTTGGCCGGTAGATTTTCATCATCTACCAGCCAACTTGGCCGGTGAGTAAAAAATTTAATTTCGGACCCTGGTTACGTCCTAAAATTAACCCACAAAAGGAGAAATCCACAAAGTAGTCGGCTTTATTTTTTACAATTATTACAGATGTTTCAAGGCTGGAAAAGCCCTCAGGACCAACTTTCTACACTTTTCTCAGACGGGCGTGAGCATTTTCACTTTTCTCTCTCGTTTAAACACTCTCAGTAGTCCAGCATCACAGAATGAACCCGACGACTGAAACCCGTCTTCAGGCCCAAACATCTGGCCCAGATCCAAACGTTTGCCTTTAAATAATAATGATGGATTCTAGAACTAATTCAGTTTTAAAGAGCAAGTCACCCCCTACCTGAGTATTACTCCGCTCCCACTTCCTGTTTGAAAAATGCAACAAATGCTATTGCCTAGCTGACTGAGAGGGCGGAGCCATTAACAAATACACACACACAAGCTCATGACATTGTGACATCATATGGTACCAGCTAGATCTATAGCGACGCATCGTTGACGGCTCGATTCTAAAAATTTGTCGACGTCAGATCCGGTAGTCGACGCACCACGCCCACTTGTTGCATCCCCAGGAGTTTGTAAATAGAGGAGGAATCTTCCTGTTTTTCCTCTAGTTCGCCCTCTTCTCCGCCTTCACTAACATCTCCACCAAATACTGAAGACCCGGAACAATGTCCGTCCGCTACTAGTTTCCTTTCCTGTTTTGCCCGCCTTCGTCTCCCGGCAACAGACAACAACTTCCAGGGTCAGATGCGCTGCTCCGTCTCTACCGCAGATGTAGAAAATCACCGGGAGCGTTTCTCCCTTCATAAAGGAGCTTCTTTCAGACATTAGGAGAGCTGTTTTGGTGGTAGCAGTCTCTCCTCCATGCTGGCCTGTTTGCTGCTGGGTGTTTTTGGTTTATTTAAACTTGGTAACTTGAACTTAACGTTGGTAAAGCTACTGTTAGCATTTTCGCTAACAGCTTCTTGAGTTAGGATAAGCTGTTACGTTTTGGTTTAGAGTTCGTCTTTTTGTGGTGTAGATCTCCCTTTTATTACATTTAGAGTGTTGTGGGTTTTCGGTTTAGTTTAAAATATCACCTTGAGTTTGGTTTAACCGCCCAGTTTAGAGTTTGGACCTTTGGAGATCCTTATTTTGGTCCAGAACCCTGTAATCTTAGCCCAGTGGGACATCCCTACTTATTTGTACTTTTGTTTTAATTCCCCACAGGCAGAATTAGTTTTATTATTCCCAACCTTTGTAGTTGTAAATAAACCTGATCATCATTTTAACTTTTAAATCCCGCGTTATTGTCCCTTCCTTTTTGCACACGAGCCAAACTCCCCAGGAAGGGTCGTAACACCACTCGCCTCACGCACATAAGTGACCAAAACAAAGCAGCATGGAGACACTCCGTCTTCAACCACCTCTCAGGCAGCAGCCTGCACTCCCAAGTTCTACATGTCACCAGAACATAACCAACCAACACAATAAAAGCAGTGTTATACAAAATGGAAGGCCTGTAGTGTTTATTCTCTTACAGTAACCATTTATCAACCTTTTTTTGAGGAATTTTTTTAGATTTTTTTGGTTTTAATTAACTTTGCAATAGAAAAATAATCATTAGATTAATTGTCTAAATAGTCGTTAGAATAGTCGACTAATAATTGTTTACCCCCAGCCCTAGTACTAGTTAACGTTCTAGGGTACCTCTTATCCAATAGCGATGGCAGATTTAAATTCAAATGCAGTGCAGAGTTTTTACCTGACAACGGCACAACACTGACAGTTTTAGGCAGAAAATGAACATTTTATCTAAAATGCACTATAGTGCAAAACTATTAACTACACGTGTCTGCAGCACGATTAGACACACATTTATATTAGTTTATCAGGAATATAAAGCTGATTTGGGGGTGACTTGCTCTTTAAAGACCGAACTACAACGTTGGACTCATAAGGAGTTGTTAATATTGACTCATGAGTATTTCAGTTTTCTCTGACCGTGTTTCTTCGTCCTGACATCGCTTGGCTGTAGCGTATCTTTCCACTGAAGGCCTACAGCCAATCGGGGCCATCCATTGATTCTGGTCCTAACGTGTTTGGTAGGTGGTGGCGTGGCGGCTGCTCCAGGACCGGCTGCCCCTGAGTGTGGACCTGCAGTGGGCTCTGTCGTGCTTGTGTCTGGCCCTGCAGCAGCCCTGCATCTGGAACAAGCTCTCAACCCCCGAGTACACCACCTACACCTGCTCCCTCATCTACTGCCTACACCACATTATCACTGCTGGTAAAGACGGCGGCATTAAGGCTTTTGGGTTATTAGTTACTTTTGGCCTTTAAATGCTTTTTCCTCCTGCCTCTCAGTGGCTGTGAGTCCTGGTAACCAGCTGCTGCATCCAGAGAAGAAGCAGAAACATGGAGATGCTGAAGGAGACCAAGTGGACCTGGGTCATGCCAGCAGTGAGGACTCCTTTAGAAACATGCAGAACTGTTTTCCACTTGATGCTGGTGAAGGCATTCTTCAGCGGACGTGTGTTTGTTCCAGACGAGTGCGAATGGCGAGCATGTGAGATCATGGCCGAGCTGGTGGAAGGGATGCAGAGCATCCTTTCTTTGGGTCACCCGCGAAACTCTTCGTTTCCCGCTTTCCTCACACCGACGTTGGGCAACATCGTCATCAGCCTGTCCCGTCTACCTCTGGTCAACAGCTACACCAGAGTTCCTCCACTGGTTGGTGTCTGGAGAAGGAGTGAAGCTCTTCTGGTGTGTCGGCGTGTTGGTTCAAACGCTGTTTCCTGTTTAGGTCTGGAAGCTGGGCTGGTCCCCGCAGCCTGGCGGAGAGTTTGGCACCACTCTGCCCGAGATCCCTGTGGACTTCCTGCAGGAAAAGGATGTCTTCAGAGAGTTTCTGTACCGCATCAACACGCTGGGTACAGAAACATACACGTCTGTGTCCGTAAGACGGGTTTTACTGAGGAATGGCCCAGATGATCCTTTTGGTCGCTGTGTTTTCAGGCTGGAGCAGCAGGACTCAGTTTGAGGAGACCTGGGCCACTCTGCTGGGGGTGCTGGTCACCCAGCCCATCACGATGGAGCAGCAGGAGGAGACGCATCAGGAGGTAAACGCTAATCCACAGAAGGATCAGAGACAGGCTGTAAATAGTGTTAAAAGGAACCTAAGCCACGCCCATCTACTTTAGGACCGTAACTCCCCAAAGAGGACCAGGAAATAACTTTTATAGCCCCGTTCAGGTACCCATGAGCCGACCGGAAGGGGAAGAGCCTCAGGCACCCTACATCACCTGATCGTGTGTGTGTGTGTGTGTGTGTGTGTGTGTGTGTGTGTGTGTGTGTGTGCGCGCGCGCGCACGTCAGGAGTATTGAGAAGTGGCATGCCCATGTGGAACATTGTTTACAAAAGCTCATTAGCTCGCTTAGAAACCACCTTTTCCAGAACTTACCCCACAGGTTTTGTACCCTTCTGTGATGACGCGTGTTTCACCATCTTACATTGGTGATCTTCTCAGTACCTACATCCCCAGCAGGTCCCTGAGGTCCAGTGATCAAAGCCTACTGGTTGTGCAGCACCAGGCTAAAGGTCAAAGGTGACAGATTATCTGCTGCTGTGGTCCCCAGACTCTGGACCTCTCTCCCCCTGAGCCTGAGATCAGTGGACTCAGTGGTCTCCTTTAAACTCACCTGTTCAGACTTTGGTGGGACCTTCATCACCTCCCTCTCCTTGTTCTGCTCTTATTCCGTCTTTCCCAGGATCCACTGATTTCCCTCTTTCCTATAAATTTTCTCTCTCTCTTTCCTTGTGTTAAATCTTTTCTCATTTTAAACATATTTTTAATCATTTTTTTAAATCTATTATTTTTTTTACCTTTTTTTTGTGAAGCACCTCGTAGCGGTTTTATGACTTTATTTATTTTAAAGTCGACAGTCAAGTAATGAAAATCGAGTCGACTTTGACTAGTCATTGATGATGTCGTACAGCTGAAGCGGGTTGGTTCGCTGGAGTTTTTGACAGTTAAAGTTGCGCCCACATTGTCTAACTTCAACATCTCTTTCAACAACGCTAGTTTCTGCTTCAGCCCTCTCCCCCTCCCCCTGCACAGCGGCCGCAAACTCACTGATGCTCCTGCAGCCTCGGAGTTCCTGCTGCTCTAAACATTAAAATAATTATTTCATATCCTGTTCCTCACTTCTGATTAGGGCTGGGCGATATGGCAAAAGTAGAATATCACGATTTTTCCAATATTTTATCACGATTTCGATTTTATCACGATTTTTTATCCATGAATAGCATAACTTCAATTGCGTATTAAAGAAGAGAAACATTGAATAAATAAACATTTATTCATATTAGGGATAATCAACACAGTGCTAACACACTTATATTTTAAACTCACACCAGAGATGATAAAAGCCCTGAGAGAAACAATTACAAAAATCAGTTTTTCTCGTTTTTCAAGTAACTTAACATAAATTAAAATCGTAAACATATTTAAAGTGCAAACACGTCAATTGCAAACGTATTGTGCAAACATTAACTTGTTCAAAATACTATGTAGCTCCCAGTTGCTCATGTAGTGGATAGTTAAGCTCAAATATGGCTCTGATGTGTGGCTGGACCAGAGATCGCTTGTGGTAGCAAAAAACTGCGCATTCTGAATATTTTCTGCAACAAGTCTCTAAATAAAGTAAAATTTTCCAGTGCAGATTGGAGACAACCCATAGAAGCACTGATTTGATCTCATTTCAGAGATAAATAGAAAAAATAGAACAGGTTAGATGCACCTAATAAATAAAATTACTAACAAACTCAGGAATCTTTCTTTGCTTCACTGTTCTGGTGCTGAAAATATCGCTAATGCGGATCAAAGGAGATACACAGATGAGTGCACCTCTTATTATTTGGAGACTACATTTACTGCAGCTGGCAGAGGCAGAGATTGTTTCTATTGATACACGGAGTTTACAGAATCATTTTAAATGTTAATAGGGGAAGACTGCAGGAGGAGCGGTAAAATACAGGGGGTCCCAGCATAAACAAGAAACTACGAGTCTGATGAAACCCGCTGGTTTTCCATCAGCCAGTCACGGGGCAGCTCCAGCGACCGAGCTCAGTCCGGTACCGACACCGGCTCGGCAGAGGGTGAACGAGCCGAGGCGACATCGTGCTCTGCTTAAGAAGCGGTGTTATTTTCCTGCTTCAGAAGAAGCGTCCAACGTGTTTTTACGCTTTCTCCGAGACATGTCACGTCACTAAGTTGTTAGCGCCGCGCGCTAAGGAAACTCTGCGTTCCTCTTCGGAACAAAAACCTTGTCGCTCTCAGCCGCGGCCGAAGCCACGTTTGTTCACTGCGGGGCACTAATATATTACTATGACTCACTCTGATTGGTTCAGGGTCAAACAAAGGCGTGTCATTCGCCTGAGGTAAGTTCCCTTTTCATTCAGAGGCAGAAATTCAACAGCAGAGCTGTGAATCGTGATAAAAAGGTCTCTCAAAAATGACAGACCGTCAGATGTGTAGATCGTAAAACGGTCTAAAATCGTCATATCGCCCAGCCCTACTTCTGATTACCTTCAGTGGTGTCTGTTTGTTGCAACCACCAGGTACAATAACTAACTTGTTTTTATTTGACTCTTTTTCTGTCCTGCCTGTTTATTATCTTCCTGCATCTCCTCTCAATCCTAAAGAAAAACTGCTACCTGGCTTCATATATATTCACCTCATGAGTTACCTTTGAACTGCAGTTCTAAAAGATCTACCGACCGCAAAAACAGCAGAGTGCTCGCCGGCCGCACCAGTGAGGTGCGTCACCGGAGGACAAAACAGGTGATGCGCCCCGATCCACAGCAGCGAAACTCATCAGGCACAAATAAAAGACAGAAAACATGAAAGGAAATGAGCCGACATGAACGATCGCGTGTTTAATTAGTTTTTGAGGTGGAGACACCTGATTTGATAATGTTACTGTGGCCGTGCTCAGGACGTAGATGTCTGGAGCACGTCAGTGATCAGATCTTTGAATGTGCAAGCTGGTTAAGGTTAGGGTGTGGGTGAGACGAAGGTTAAATTGCAAGAGGGTAAAGGTCACAATTTGGTCAAATGTCCGTTTTACGGCGGGCGTCAGATACCGACGCTCTGGCACAGCGCATCACCTTCCGACGCGCAGGGGCTCGTCACCTGCTGTGTTTTCCGAGGACTCCCATCTTGTCGGTCATTATCACGTGACAGCGACTAGTCGATGAAAGGCATAAAAAGTCACTACAGAGCGGTGAAGTCGACTAGTCGATACAACCCCTGGCGCCTCGGTATTTTTATCGTGAGAGGCGCTATATAAAAGATGGTTATTGATTTTTCTTGTTTTGGAGTAGCTTTCCTGTAGTTCTGATGCACGGAAACCGTTTCTTCTGTACCCGGCACGGCGAAGAAGGCGTTCCCATCAGCAGCGTGATGCAAAGGGTCGACATCTGCATCTGTGTGAGTGCCTTTCATGTCTCTCTCCAGGAGGACTTGGAGCGTACCCAGCTAAACGTGTTAGCAGTGCAGGCTATCACCAGCCTGGTGCTGAGTGCCATGACCCTTCCCGCCGCTGGCAACCCTGCGGTCAGCTGTCTGGAGCAGCAGCCTCGCAACAAGAGCCTGAAAGCGCTGGAGACGCGGTAGCTATGCAGCCATCGCCTGTCTGAGTGGGAGAGTGATCAGACGTGTTACCGGTAGAGCTTCAGAGGGGAATTTGTGTGTTTCCAGGTTTGGGAGGAAACTGGCTGTGATTAGGGGCGAAGTGGAGAGAGAGATTCAGGCTCTTGTGTCAAAAAGAGACAACGTCCACACACATCACCCGTACCACGCCTGGGACCCCGTTCCCTCGCTGTCCGCAGCCTCCACAGGTAACTAGCTCCTCCTCTGCATCTCTGACACGCAAAGGCTTCAATAAAGCACGCTATGCTAACTGGTTTCAGCAGGTACGCTGATCAGCCACGAGAAGCTGCTGCTTCAGATCAACACGGAGAGGGAGCTGGGCAACATGGATTACAAGCTGGGGCAGGTGAGAGGCGCTCTGACGTGAAGTCAGAGGAACAGGATGATCCATGCAGCAGCTAACGTTAGCATCACCTGCAGGTCTCCATCCATTCTGTGTGGCTGGGCAACAACATCACTCCCCTGAGGGAGGAAGAGTGGGGCGAGGATGAAGAAGACGAAGCAGACACTCCGGCGCCCGCTTCGCCACCTTTATCACCAATAAACTCCAGGTTGGACGACGCGGCTCCTCGCACGCCAACGCCATCTGCGCCTACCGATGTGGCATCAGCTGTTGGTGGTCTCCGATGATCAGCTGATGTTTGTGTTTTCAGGAAACACCGAGCAGGTGTGGACATTCACTCCTGCTCACAGTTCCTCCTGGAGCTTTACAGCCAGTGGCTGATCCCAGGCCCTCCCAGCAACAAGAGGACTCCGACCATCCTCATCAGTGAGGTGGTTCGCTCGGTGAGCTGCTGCTCCTGTTTTAGCTCCGCCTTTAGCCCGGTGATGTCACAGGAAATGAGCGGTCACTGTGTTGTTTCCGCAATAAAAGTAGATTACTTTGTCTGTTCAGTACCAGAGCGAGCTAAAAATGAGATGGAAACCGTTTCAGTCTGAATCCTTATTGTCTCACTTTTACAAATTAAAAGTAGTCCCATGGGAACTCGGGCTCTTAATCTGAAGGGTGGCGTTGATTGAACTGGTTAACGGTGATTGAAATGATTGACCCTTTTCAGCTGCTGGCCGTGTCGGACCTGTTCACTGAGAGGAACCAGTTCGACATGATGTTCTCCACCCTGATGGAGCTCCAGAAGCTTCACCCGCCAGAGGACGAAATCCTGAACCAGTACCTGGTTCCTGCCATCTGCAAGGCGGCGGCCGTGTTGGGCATGGTGAGAAAAAGGAGCTGGGACGCGCCGACGTGTGTTTTACGTGCCGTTTATCTGCTTCCTGATCCGGAGAATCCTTTCAACGTTCCCAGGACAAAGCCATAGCCGAGCCTGTGTGCCGCCTGTTGGAGACGACCCTGCGCAGCACCCACCTGCCCAGCCGCATGGGGGCCTTGCACGGCGTGCTATACGTGCTGGAGTGTGACCTGCTGGATGAAACGGCCAAGCAGCTCGTTCCGACGGTCTCAGAGTACCTTCTGTCGAACCTCAAGGCCATCGCTCAGTGAGTGGCGCTCACGTCTCCGGCACGCGCAGACGCTGACCTCATTTCACCTCCTAATGAGTTTAACTGGCAGTAAGACCAGCCTCAGGGAGCCCCCCTCCTCACACACACACACACACACACACACACACACACACACACACACACACACACACACACACACACACACACACACACACACACACTAAGAGCATCTGTTGTTCTGTTTGGTTCTTATCCAGCTTAAGGAAAGAGTGCAGTTCTTGTCTCTGCCTCTAGGTGCTGCTCTTGCCGCTTCACTCACATCCCTGCAGCATCTTTTAAACATCCCTGCTGCGTTTGCTGTGTTTCCCTCCTGCAGCTGTGTGAACCTGCACAACCAGCAACATGTGCTGGTGATGTGTGCCGTGGCCTTCTACCTGATGGAGAACTACCCTTTGGACGTCGGAGCCGAGTTTATAGCCGGAGTCATACAGGTGGGCTCAAGTCGTCAGTTCCTTTTACTCGCTCGGAGGTTGTGAGGACAGAAGCTGTTGAGATTGGACCCTCTCCCTCGTGTTTCCAGCTGTGTGGCGTGATGGTGTCGGCCAGCGAGGACTCCACCCCCTCCATTGTCTACCACTGCGTGCTGCGAGGACTGGAGCGCCTCCTGCTGTCGGAGCAGTTGTCCCGCGTGGACGGAGAAGCGTTGGTGAAACTCAGCGTGGACCGTGTCAACATGCCGTCTCCGCACCGCGCCATGGCCGCTCTGGGCCTCATGCTCACCTGCATGTACACCGGTGAGCACAAACACACCTTCTGGTTGCATGTTGGTTTGTTCTTCATGACTGGTGCTGCTTGCTTCTGTCACGGCTGACTCCTAAAATTCCTGCACAAGGCTGGCTAACTCGTCTGCATGAACATTCCTGCTGTGATGTGGTAACGCTTAGTTCATCCCTTTGCACGCGTCCCTGACTCCCTCCTTCCCAAAAGCATGGAGCGCCTCCACAAACACTAATGGTTCATCTGTGGTCTGATTTATGGGCCATTCCCATCTGTACCGGGTCGGCCCGGCCCGGGTAGCGTAGGTTGTTTACATATCTGGGTGGCCTGGTATTTTTCCGGGCCAACCAAGGCTCATTCTCAGCCCTCTTCTCGAGGGGGGCTGCTTCAGGCCGACCAGGGCCAACACACCCACTGCTGACAGCAAATTCACACCTTCCATTAGAGCAAGCCTCTGATTGGTGGGTAGAATCAGCCCACATGGGCTTAAGACAAGGATGTGTGGAATCAACCGGGCCAGGCTGGGGCCGACTGGGGCTACCCGGCCTGGGCCGACCCGGTACAGATGGGAATGGCCCAATAGAGACGAAGGCATGAGGAGTCCCGCTCTCGACTGTAATCATTAGCTCCTAGCTTAGCGAAGCAGTTAGCAGCAACTTAGAAAAGGAATGTCTTGTTTGAAAGTAATTCAAACTGAGCGTGATCGTAGTTGGTTTCTTAAGAAGGGTCTCCATATTGAAATATAGTTTAGTCCCTACAAGACTGAGGAGCTAATGGCTAGTTCCAGCTTGCTGCCGTCTTAAAATGACTCCAGTCTCCAAAACCTCCTGGCTTTTCATGCATCGTTTTATAAACTTTTAAAGATGTGGAACACAGATAAACCATTTTTAATGATTGTTTCAGATTCTCACATCTCGGCTGAACATAAAAATGGGTGTTAGTCAATGTCAAGGCGCCTGACCTCGTGAGGCGTTGTCTTGCGAGGCCAGGTGCCTTGCTCACGAGGACACGGTCCTTCCTTGGTCAAAGAAAACAGTTAAATGGAACAGACTTGTATCACGTGACCGCGGCTTCCACGGCGGTCACGTGATACGGGAGAAACTATATTTTATACGTATTAGTTTAAATATAAATATTTAACAAGACTTTTACTTTTTAAATTGTGTATATGTTTATTAAATTAAATATATAAGTGAGTTACTACGCGCTAGCCACCGAAGCTGCAACTACTAAGCAACTAACCAACCATAGATAAATTATTTGGATCTAAAAAAAACATTTTAAATTAGTTGACTTACTTTTAAACTTGAAATTGTCCCCGAAGTAGCTGCCGGCTTCTGATCAGCCGTCCTTTAGAAAATACTGCGGTGTATTCTGGGTAATTTTTGACCAAGGCTAGACTCCAAGACACCTCCCGTGTATCCTCGCTCAGCTAGCTAAACGGCTAAGAAACGGAGAACACACGCCTCGGTAGAACATGAACATTGGAACACGTCTTGGCGGCTCCTGATGACGTATCTCCTAGGCAACCGGGGCGGGGCCAAGACATCACGGCAAGGTTCCTTGGCATTGAGAAACCCTCATAGTCTCCTACACCTATCTCCTGCAGTAGCTTCTGATAGAAAACAGACGGTGAAACTCTAGGATAGAAAATCCTGACAGATCTACGTCACACCATCACTAACATTCATGGACTCGCCCATCCGGACTCATGACGGGGAGGGCTGTTGTTGGTTTAGCGTCCAGGAAGCAGCAGAGAACGCCTCAGCTAGTAGAAGCTAACTGTTAGCATTAGCAACTCCAGAAACGGGCGCACCGGAGCTTTTTTTCCCCCAGAGTACGACTTACAAGGCATTCATTCCTATTAGACCACCTGTGTGCAACACCTTTAAACCACATCAGACAGGTGTTGACGGGACCAGCTCTGGTGCACCAGCCCTCGTGCCCAGCATGAAGGTTTATAAAATAGTGGAGGTTGTTTTAAGACGGCAGCGATCCATTTTGGAGCTGACCACTAAATAAATGTGATTTTATAATTATTAACAATCTGCAAACACGCAATAACATCTCATCGCTTCACAGCGACAGAAGTAAAAGATTAACAGAAGTAAAAGATTAGAAGTTAGGAAAGGAGCCCGGCAGCTTCTCGTTGGTTTCCCCTTCCTTCTCCCTCTCATGTCTGCACCGTCTCTGAAGCTCCGTATGATTACGTGTCTGTTTATTCAGCTCAGGCCTGTTCCAAAAGTCCAAAGGACAGAAGTGTTCGCAGCTGCATTGTTCCTTAAAACTGCTCATGAGCAGAACCTTTTCTAAATGGAACGCAGCCGTCTGAAGCTCAGGCGCCTGCTGTGCTTTAGGCTGATGGGGCTCACCTGCCTGCTCCCTGCACCTGTGATGTAGCCTACCTCTAACCCTACCTGGCCCTACTAACCACAGCGCTAGTGTGTAGCTCTTCGTATCCTAATGCCCCTCCTGCTCAAGAGTTGGCCTGCAGACCCTTTGGCCCTTTTCAAAAATGCAAACCGACTTCCTGCGTTTCTCGTGTGCCGAATGTGCGGCTGAAGCTCATTCTGGTCACAGGAGAACCCATTTCACCGAAACCACGTCTCTAAAAACGCCTCCAGCACCAGTCAGACACCACCTGATTAAACTTCCTGTTTGTGGTTTTTAAAGTTCTAATCTGAGTCATGTGATGCGACCCCCTCCCCCCAACCTTTACCCCACTGGTCCGACCGGCGCCGCCATCCTTCTCATCTTCTCAGCGGTTCTTGCGTCAGGCTCAGATGCCACAGGGGTTAGAGGTCAGGCTGACTCTGGCTCTGCTGTAGCCGAGGCGGTTGGCGTCACAGCGGGTCATGTTGGTTTCTCCTCAGGCAAGGAGAAAGCCCACCCTGACCCCCAAGCCCCAGACAGCGAGTCGGTCATCGTCGCCATGGAGAGGGTTTCCGTGCTCTTCGACAGGTAAAGCCTCACCTCAGAACTCGGTCACGCGGTCATCATTCCAGGTTTTTATTTTAAAGGTCGAAGTGGTGAGAAAAGACAGGAAGTTGTTTTTTGTGTCCTAACTATCATGCCGGGGTTTCCTGTTCCTGCAGGATCAGGAAAGGTTTACCCAGCGAGGCTCGGGTCGTGTCCAGGATTCTGCCCCAGTTCCTGGACGACTTCTTCCCTCCGCAGGACGTCATGAACAAAGTCATCGGCGAGTTCCTGTCCAATCAGCAGCCGTACCCGCAGTTCATGGCCACTGTGGTTTACAAGGTCAGCAGCAGCCCCGAAACAAGAGAAAAGCAGTCCGAGCTGTTGTTTATATAGACTCCTCCCTTCTGTGCACGCCCACCCAGGTGTTCCAGACGCTCCACGCCACGGGCCAGTCCTCAATGGTGCGAGACTGGGTGCTGCTGTCCTTGTCCAACTTCACTCAGAGGACACCAGTGGCCATGGCTATGTGGAGCCTCTCCTGCTTCTTTGTCTCTGCGTCCACCTCCCAGTGGATTTCTGCTCTGTATCCTTACATGATCCATGAGCAAGGCAGCGATCGGCCTCTTTCTTTTATTTAGCAGCATGTAGAGGGGAAGCAGAAGATCCAGGGCGAGTCGTCAGGTTGAAGTCTGTTGGTGACGCGGAGACCCACGGGGAGCTCCTACAACATTTAAACTAGATAATCTTGTAGGGATGATCGGTGCTACCAAAATCTCTAATCCCAACAGAGGTCGTCTCAATCCCAATTTAATGCTAAACTCACCTCTTCCTTCCTTTTTGAGCTGATGTCGTCTGCCTCCATAAAAAAAATCCATCCATCTGTTTTCTGTCAGCGATCGGTTTTAGGAATTGTGTAACTAAAACAGGGCTGGGCGATACGGGCTAAAATCAATATCACGATATACTGAGGATTTAACTTGGATAACGATAAATGGACGATGGCTACAGGTGTGCGCAGAAACAACAGTTGTCCACTAGATGGAGCTGTCACGTGTGTTACGTCCAGTCACATTTTTAGCGACCTAAGGTGGTGCAGCTTCATGAATGTTGCCAACCGACACACACATCTTTTCATTTTTTTTTTTTAATTATCAAATGGCTTGACATGGGAAAAATTATCTCAATGGGAGTCAGAAAATTCGATGATGATAAATTTTCGATTTATTGCCCAGCCCTAACCTAAAACAAGCCATTTCAAAATGTCCACATTTGTGATGTCACAACTGGGAAAACTAGCATAGAACCTCCTCCAACCTCTCCAGGGTGGAGGAGCAGCAACAGCTCTATTCCAAGCCCCTCCTATTGGAGCTTCTCGGCTTATTGACCCTTTGCACGTGGCGTCACGCCACTCATGTGACGGCCCCCTTCGCCATGATGGATGGCAAAAAGACCGTTTACACCCGTAGAAACTCCAGTGAAGCTAGTCAAAACAAGCCAGTTTGTAGTTTTTTATCACTTTTATTTAGTTGATTTGACAGTAAAATGGTTTCAGCTTGCTGCATGGTCGGCTGCACTAAGAGACAAGGACGTAAACTCAACTCGTTTTTTCTTTTTAATAACTTTGATGGAGACTGAGGACGGAGATGAACTGCAGCGATCCATCAAGCGGACTAGCAGCCCTCAGATTAGCAGCGAGCATGTTTTTACCGGGTACGATTAACATTCATTTATTTCACGAGGAAGACAGGGACAGGGATAAATGTGATGTGTTTGTTTTAGGGCTGCACGATACTGGGAAAACCTGCGATATTCGATAACAGTGCTTAATATTGCGATATCGATATTACTCGCGATGAATGAACAAATACTAAATTATGCAGTGTTGATGTCGTCTGGCGTGTGACGTCTGCTCTGGGCTCAAAGCAAACAAAAACGAATGCATGAATTCCATTACAACATAAAATTTTTATTGTAAAAACATGCAGCTGCACCTGCTTCTGTCTTAGCAGCTGCACCTGCTACTGTCTTAGCAGCTGCACCTGCTACTGCATTAGCAGCTGCACCTGCTACTGTATTAGCGGCTGCACCTGCTACTGTATTAGCGGCTGCACCTGCTACTGTATTAGCGGCTGCACCTGCTACTGTATTAGCGGCTGCACCTGCTACTGTATTAGCGCTGCACCTGCTACTGTATTAGCAGCTGCACCTGCTACTGTATTAGCAGCAAAACAACAAACTGCATGCATGCAGTTTCTCAGTGACTTTAAAACATCGCCTCCACCATAAAACTTTTTCTGATGCTCCATATACAGAAAAACATCCCTTACCAGGGTTTTTAGAATAAATAGTTTAAATGTTAAATAATAGTTAACATCACTTAAATGCAACAAACAGCAAATTCTCTCACTGCTACTGAACGTTTTCTCCACTTATGTGGTTATGATATAAGGCTGTTGCTGTAATGGGGAAGTGAACTGTGCTGGGCCAAACTAGGAGAATATTAAGATTTTCTGAGGGAAAGAGAAAAACAATCGTCTACCTTTCAGAAGAGGAACTGGCAAAAAAACTACATGGAAAATATGTGAAAACGTTTGTTTTTAACCCCAAATTGAAAAAGTTTACCTAGATCTTAAAAAGCAGCTCAGATGATGAAACTGCAACTATGATTCTGATAACAAGCTAACAAATTGAACTAGCTCCTCTAAGACACCTGGCTAGCTGAGCTTCTGACTGACAGTTTATGTGCAGCAGCAAATCAACTATCCTGGTTAACAAGGTTATAGAAGCTCATAAATGAAAAATCACTTTGATGTGTGGGGGAACTTTTCCAGGCCCTCTTTAGCAGGGTGGGACTGGGAGGAGAGTGCTGTAGCCTTTTAGCTGGAAGCTAACCGGAACCTGGGGCTAACGTCACCACCCGGTGGAACACTAGCGACATGAAGGTGGGTTGGTTCACCGGGACGTGTCGGAGTCAGCCCGGTTAAAATGATTAACGACACCGAGTGGACTCACGTTCACGTTTGAAAGCAGCGCTGATTCCAGAAACCTCAGCACAATGTGCGTTCGTTGCTCTGAGCCAGCATGACGAACAAGGAGGGCGAACGGCGCTGCTAACTCTGTTCAGGTATTGCTTAAGGGTCTACGCAGGGGGCGGGCGTATTACGTGAACGGAACCATCTGATTGGCCGCATATCAGAAGGACTACATTAGATTGGTCAAATAATACTTCCGCGTAAAAAACAGAGCTGGTTTACAAAAAGTTGATGTATGACACGGATGGAAATGTTGAACCAAATATTTATCGCCGTTTTTGATGTGCTTTGCGATGGGCCTATCGCACGTCCTGTTATCGCGATGACGATAATTTTTCGATATATTGTGCAGCCCTAGTTTGTTTATACTAGTTATTGATAATCCTGATGGACGGTATTTCACCACAGAGGCTGCGCTCCGTCCACTGTAGTGTAAAGCGAGACAATTATTAACAATATCAAAGCTTTGATGTATGATTACGTGTGTTAAAATGACGTTATTTATTTATATGAGCGTCGCCATTCAGAGATCTTCTCATTCCGGTGTGAGAGCAGCAGCTGAACCCGGTAACACCACCAGCAACAGAAGCTGGTAGGGATCCGGACTTTTTAACAATCAGCTTTAGTTTAAAGTGAAACGCTGTTTATAACATAAAGTTATAAATCCAGCGGGGTGAATTTAGGCAAAGTCAGCAACATGTTTACATCGTGAACAGCTGCAGAGAGAACGTAAGCTAACGCTGGTAAGCTAGTTAACATACCGCTCTCTATGAGCCCCGCTAGATGCGCTACTTCTTCTGATAACTGAACTGGGCATGAACTAGTTGAAGGAATGCTGGAGGAGTTTTGTTTTTGTTTTGATCGCAAAAACAATTTCAGGCTCCTCCCTTTTGTTTAGTACTCGTGTCGCTCACTGTTTACATGCTTTTGCCGTTCACCATGGTGGGCCCACGTGATTAGGTGACGTCGGCTCAAAGGGTCAATAGTAGCCTGAGGCAGTGGGGGGAGGTGGGCGTGGCCAGATCTAGCTTGTTTTTTAAAGTGACAGAACCCTGAAACGGCTCATTCTGGAAGGTACTGAAACTGAGTGGGATTTAGCGCAACGAACCTCTTAACCTTGTTTTGTATTGACCATAGAACCATATAACTTAAGGAAAGTCATAATGTCTCCTTAAAACACAATCGAGCCCATTTTCTGTTCATTCTGCTGATGTGCTTTCATGCGGAAGAGTTAGCCCAAAGGGAGGCTAACGCTAGCACATTTTTAACAGTAAGGTGGTTCCTGGTGATTAGCTTGATTAGGGGATGAAGTAAAAACACGTGAAAACACTGGCAGCTCTGAACAGACGGGCCGACATGTAAAAGCTTCGCAGTCTGGACGTTTGTTCCAGATGAGAGGAGCATCGAAGCTGAAAGCTGCTGCTCCATGCTTGGTTCTGGTTCTGCAGAGTAGGCTGGAGTAAGAGAACCTGAGTGGTCTGGGGGGTTGGCGTAGTGACAGTAGAGCTTCACCGGTGCGAGGCCATTCAGTCATTAACTAGTAGGAGTAGTCTGAAGTCTATTCTCGGAGCTACAGGAAGCCGGTGCAGGAACGGGGCGATGCGCTCTACTCTCGTAGTTCTGGTGAGCATCAGCACTCTGGATCAGCTGTGAGAGCGGTGCTGCAGTAATCCATCAGACTAAAGGCTGACCTTTATGTGACCCTTGAGGTTCTGGACTTCAGGCCTGGTCGGAACTTTCTAGCTGTGTTAACTGAAGCTGTGGGCGAACTGAACAGCTGTTGAGGTCCAAAAATAATGACTTCAGCTCACTTCCCCTCCTTTCTGGTCCGATGTTTGTTGTTTGCATTTCCAGTCAGCCGAGCACCAACGAGCTTTCTGAAAGGTTTTCCCCTGAAACAGTACATTTGATCTGATTCTGCTTTAACGTGTTGAGTGATGGAAACCCGCTGCAGCCCCCCTCCCCTCCACACGTTCCCTCACTCGCAGAACCAGTTATAAAGCAGAATATTAAAGAAATAACACATTCCAGGAAGTTTCTCCTTGTTTAGGAATCGGCGCCTTGATTTGTTTTGGCCGGTTCTGTGTTGCTCTGAGCCTGCCAACGCTCCTCTAACCTGATCAGAACATCGTCTGTTCGTCCTTATCGTCCCTCCCCGATGACCAGACTTCCACACGTGATCAGCCGAATGGGCTCCAGCGAGATCGTGGACATCAACCTGTTCTGCCTCGTGGCCATGGACTTCTACCGGCACCAGATCGACGAGGAGCTGGACCGCAGGGCGTTTCAGTCCGTCTTCGAGACCGTGGCCTCGCCAGGCAGCCCTTATCACCAGCTGCTGGGCTGCCTGCAGTCAATCCACCAGGACGCGTCCCTCTGAAGGCAGCGCAGCGGGAGCGCCACCGCGGGGGCCAGAGGGACAAAATAAATTAGAGAGATGTCATTAGACCTACCGCTCACAGACGAGTTTCATCTCGTCGCCGATGTGAGGGAGCTACTGAACAGGGAGGAGATCAGAAAGGCGAGCAAGGGTGGAGGAAAGTTTCTGTCCGAATGCACTTATGAAGGACACAAGCTGCTGTCCACCCGTCTGCAGCCTCCTCACTTAGTTGATGTTCCCCTGAGGGCGTGTTCATATTGTGATGTCAGTAACGTACAATAGAAATGAAGTATTTACTGTATATAAGGCTCCATGCGTTTATTTTTCTGTGACACCGGGATGATGCAAATACGCCAGAGACGAGACTGGGAAAGCGTAAATGTAACGCCGTGATCGTGACCGCGGAGCTGCAGAGGTGCTCCGTTCTGAGAGGATGAGCCTCTCAGAACGGAGCACCGCTCTCAACCGTTTAGGAGCCTGAACCGCGTCTGCACCAGAATTCTGCGAACGATCGTGACAAAATACCAAACTCAGTGCTTTTCTCTGCTTTTTTAAATATCCGGTAGCCGAGCTGTTTCTCCCGTGGTTTTATTTGAACAACGAGCTCGTCTCTGTCCCACTGCAGCCCGTTCGCGCCCTTATGCAGAGTAATGGATTCATCTAGATCTTGTACTTTTTTAATTCTCAGGATATTCGACTTTATTATTGTTGTTGAAAGACTGGAAAAGGTTAACGGTCTTAATGGAGCACCTTCGTATGTTGTAAAAATTAAATAAATTGTACAGTAAAATGTAAAGTGATGCATGATGAAATGTGAGGGTGTGTGATGTGTCGCCATCTTTCGTTTGTTGTCTCACACACACACACACACACACACTATGAGCTTCTAGTGTTTGGGGCTAGCTGGACTCTGTTCCTCTGTGCGCCTGCCTCCGATGACCAACATGTATGTTCTGTACACTGAAGCATGTTTAGCTTTTACTCCTGTTATCTGGCTTCCTGTTGAATTCTGCGTTTCTGTGGCGGCTGTTGCCGTGAAGAGAAGCGATGGAGTCCAGAGGAAGCCCAGTGACCTTAGCAACCAGCAGCAGCTTCGACAAATCGCCCGATCAAGAGGAGGCGTAGCAACGCCGCATCACATCAGTTCTTATTTTCTTCAGCTTTTAATATAATTTTGTCTGAAAAAAAAACATAAACAGGCAAATATGACATCGATGTCTGTGTGCAGAACAATAAACACACTCAGCACTTCAAATGTTCTCATTTGTCTTTAATGCCTTGTTAAAGAGTAAGTCACCCCCTCCCAGAGTATTACTCCGCTCCCACTTCCTGTTTGAAAAATGCAACAAATGCTGTTCCATAGCAGACCGAGGGGGCGGAGCCGCTAACAAACACACACACACACACACACACACACACACAGGCTCACAACGACATTGTGACATATGGTACCAGCTAACGTTCTAGGGTACCTCTTAGCCAATAGCGATGGCAGATTTAAATTCAAATGCAGTGCAGAGTTTTTACCTGACAACGACGCAACACTGACAGTTTAAGGCAGAAAATTTAAATTTTAACTAAAATGCACTAAAGTGCAAAACTGTTGACTACACGTGTCTGCAGCACGATTAGACACACATTTATATAGTTTATCAGAAAAAAAGTAGATTTGGGGGTGACTTGCTCTTTAAAATAAGGTTTTGGCGTTTCAGCCGTCTGCAGCTGTCGTGATTTCTAACGCGAGGCCTCGCTGCAGGAGTTCGTGTGGTTGGGGTCGGGGAGAAGAATGTTTTTATCTCAGTGGAATTAGAAGAGCAAAGACTTCAGCAGGGGGTAAGAAGATTTATTCTAAAACCTTTATTGGCTTTTTATTTATCTTGAACAAAATGTGCAGATTGAATCTTTTGTTTTTTCTCTGAATGAAAAACGTCCCTTTGATTAATTTTCAGGTGATTTAACTGGTTTAAATTGGTTAATTTGTGCTTTTTGTTTTCTTAAATTTTATCTTTATGTGGCACGTTCCAACTGCCAAGAGGCGAACCAAAGGGCCGTGCGCGCATAAAACAAACATCTCTGACCCATACAATGACAGACTAAAATATTTTTAATAAAATTTTGTCACAATTATTGCATATGTCTATTTTGAGTACCAATACAAGAAGTCACTATGAAATATTTGCTTTTAGGGAATAAATAGATCCCATTTTTTGTGGCCCACGAGGTCCAGGGTTTGACAACTCCCTTCGAGAGCTGGTATCCAGCATGTTTTAGTTGTTTTCCTGCTTCATCACACCTTATTTTAATCAGCAGGTGATTAACAGGCTTCTGCAGAGCCTGATGAGCTGCTGCACAGGTGAATGAAGTGTGTTGGAGCAGGGAAACGGCTAAAACATACTGGATACAAACCCTTGGGGCCAAACCCAAGTCTGTTCTAGTTAACTGGAGTAATGTGTTCATTTAACATAAACTCTTTACATAACAATTATGTTTTCACATTTATCACATTTCCCTTTTCTCGTTAAGATTGCAGCTCATTCTTCACAGACCAAACCGCACACGGTTGCTTCATGGCGCCCATTAGCGTGTGTGGTCTGATTAAGGCATTAGCAGGATTACAAAGCAGCTGCCATATGGTTCATGAGGCTCTAAAACAAGGAGGGCAATAAATTTAAGATTAAATTCAGACCTCTGGAAATGTGAAACTAAAGTTTCACAGACGTCGGCGTGTTTCTGGTTAGAAGAAATAACTTATTTAATCAAAAGGACATCCCAAATGTACGGAAGCATAGAGCTGCCACCCACAAAATAAAATTAGAGCAACGTCACGTTATAACTTTAGTGTTCCAACAATATAACATTCACATTTTTACAATAAACTTTTCAAATTTGTACAGTTAACATATTTATAATGTTTGTACGATATAACGTCACGTTCTTACTACAAACATGAAAATATGGTAAAAATAAGAATATTAGACATTAAGTTATATAGATGGAGCAACAAAGTTTTGTTATAAATGTGAAAATGCTCTGATTTTATTTTTGGGTGGGTGGCAGCAACGGTAATCTTTTATCATACATTGTGCTTTTGTTGCTGTGGAGGGAATAACAGTGTGACGCAGGCCCTTTAAAACAGCTGCATGTTACTTTGTAGGACTAAATTTAAATGACGTTGTTTAATAAGAGTTATGTGTTGCAGAAGCTGCCTGAATGATTAAAAATTCACAATAATTCTACAGGAATAACCATGTTTTTTTAATGTATTACAATCTAAAGCATTTTTAACTGAGGTTTTATGTGTGACTCATCTTGATTTCTCTAAACTGAGGCAGGTAAAGACATAAAATGTGCGCTTATTTTCACACATTCCCACTTTGAAATCAATGAAAACATTATTTCACAAAGTCCTAGGGCCCTGCGCCCACATATGTGGACATTAAATCCTATTTTTTTTACTTAACTTTTTTGTTATTTATAGACACTTGATGTTGACTTTAAAGAGCAAGTCACCCCCTACTAGATTCTTACCCCACTCCCACTTCCTGTTTGAAAAATGCAACAAATGCTGTTGCCTAGCAGACCGAGAGGGCGGAGCCGCTAACAAATACACACACACACACACAGGCCTTGTTCGAGTTGAGCAGCGCCTCGCCTAGAAAACAGACGAGAGCAGACGGACGCAGCAGGGGGAGTGGCTGAAAGCCGGCATTTAAGTCGGGCAGATTTCCCTACATGTGTAGCTCGCGGGTGACGATAGATGAAGATATCGCGTTCATACTTGTTTAATTATTTATTTTAATTCTGGTGCCTGTTAGCAACCGAAACACATCCTCACGTGCTTGTGGATATCATATATTGTATATGGAGACCTGACTGTAATAATAAGTAAAGGTTATCAGCTGTAGCTTTAGTGTGCTCATAGGAAACGTGACAAAATAACACAAATCACATTCCTCTTTGTGGCCTATGTAGTTGTCATCATCAACGTTACATGATTTAAAGATGTGACCAACTAACATTTTGCATTCAACCACCGGATGTTTGGATCAAAATGTGAACCAATCAGATCTTAGATCAGGTGAGAGTCAGGCGTTTCCCGTCATGCCCTAGGTTTTGCAGCCGGTGGAGAGCAACTGCAGCGCCTTGCTCCAAAATCTGCGGCTGCCTTGATCTCGCGAGGTTATCGTTGCCTACGTATGCATGACGTCAGCAAGTCGAACACAAATCTATCCGGCTAGCACTGCGCGCCGATCACCGGTGATTTAATCTGCGTAGAACTGGCTCATCTCGAACACAGCCATTGTGACATCATATGGTACCAGCTAACGTCTTAGGGTACTTGTTGGCCAATAGCGATGGCAGATTTAAATTCAAATGCAGTGCAGAGTTTTTACCTGACAACGGCGCAACACTGACAGTTTTAGGCAGAAAATTTAAATTTTAACTAAAATGCACTTAAGTGCAAAACTATTGACTACACGTGTCTGCAGCACGATTAGACACACATTTATGTAGTTTATCAGGAAAAAATAGTTGATTTGGGGGTGACTTGCTCTTTAAGTTTACTTTCTTTTGCTGTCTTTCTATTTTGTGTAAGTTTTACATTTTTATTCGATTATATTTTACGTTCTTTAAATGTTTGTAATTTAGTTTCCATTCATTAGAGTAGACTAAGCTGTACACGCTAGATGTGTTTTTTAAACCACACCATGCACAAGTTTGGGAGGTTAGGGTTAATTCGGATAAATGATGTTTATGTATAAACATGAACATGAAATGAAAATGTTAAACTACGTTTGGTTGGTAGAAGATCCAGCAGCAGCAGAACGAGCGGAATGCATGAAGGCAGTAAAACTTTGGTCCATCCGAGGGTCCCGTGTTTGCTCTGCCCACTCTAAACACCTCCTCTCCCCCAGACCTCCTCCTCCTCCGGGCCACTCCGCCAGATGGTGCGGTCTTTTCTTTTGTTTACTCATCGCCCCCTGAGTTTACCTAACGACCCAAACGACTGAACTACGTAGTCGTCCGGAGCTACATCACCGCTCAACACCGACAAGTAAGCCATTTTCTTACTTCCAGCTGAGAGAATCCGCTGCAGAAAACATCATTAAAAAGACATCCATCCATCCTTTTTTTTTTTCTTTTTTACTTTTTACAACTCGGACGTGTTTCAGCCGGCTGCTGTCTTTTCTTTAAAGTTTGTTGACTAGTCCAAGTGCTTTTACCTGCACTCTGCTTTCGTAAACACACACTAAAGCTGTAAGAAGCCGCTAGCGGAACCGAACCTGCCCCGCGGTTTGACACCTGTGGAAATGGTTACCGTTAGAAGTTTAACCAGTGATTTCTCAAGCTAACTTTTAACTTTTTGCTCCACTTCATCAGTACGCTGCTTTGATTGACAGCCAGGGAGAGCCAATGATCGAGAAGGAAACTATCTGTGTACACTACCGTTACTATGGCTACGGACCGACATTCCATAGATATGGAGCTCGAGGGGTGGGACCGCCGCGCCTAGCATGTGTGGTTGCGCGGCCAAAAGACTAAACTCACGGCTAGAAAACTTTATGAAACTTTAAATAGGCTAATCAAACGCGCCGTTGTCAGCGTCACGTGATAACCGACCTGCTTGGTGGTTTCTTTCACCTGTAGCAATTCTACAAACGGTGCTAACGTTGCTAGCGTGGTGTGCTACCGAATGAAGCTAACGCTCCTACGTCAGCGAGTTTGTAATTTAAAGAGGTGTCTAACATTAACTAAACACCACTTGTGCCACGTGCTTTACCTGGCCTCCAGGTGTGTCAGTCTTTTCTCTTCCACTTTGTGTCTAATAAATATGAACATTTATTGTGTTGTATTTACAAAACTAGCATGTTTTCAGTCCCATGAGATCATTTTAACGTTTTCCTCCTGAAATTCATATTTATGCTTTTGTTTTTCAGAGTCAACAGTTTAGATCAAGTGTGACAGTCAGAAGTGTGAAATCTGAACGCGCGCTGAAAAATAAGATTAAAACTGATTTAATGTGATGAATTGAAACCCACAATAAAGCGGTAATCTGTGACTTTGTGTCTCAGACATCTTCCCTGGACGGCAGCAGGACTGACACCAGGATGGGACCGCCAGAGGCCTGGTTTTCACCCATGTGCTGCATTCTGAGCCGCTGCTCCTGGTTTCGAAGCAGACTGACACCACAGCTGATGTAGACGCCCACTAAAGCCTTGTGCTCTCGCTGGAGCAGGATCTAAATGTTTAAAATGGCAAATTAAAAATCTGTCTGATAAATGGACAAAAAGAGGTTTCCTGGTACAATGTCCAGGCAGATGGATACATCCTCCAAGAGACGCCCGTGTGTTGGAAGTGGCTTCCCCCAGCCCCCTCCAACTTCCATCCAGTATGGTCGCATCAAGGCGGTGGAAGTAGCGAGAGGGAGGACGGGCTATGGGTTCACGTTGACGGGCCAAAGCCCGTGTGTCCTCAGCTGCATCCTGAAAGGAAGTCCTGCAGACTATGTGGGCTTACGCTCGGGAGACTACATCCTCTCTGTCAACGATATAAACGTCTCCAACGCTTCTCACGAGGATGTGGTCAAACTGATCGGACGATGCTCCGGCGTTCTGAAGCTGGTCATTGCAGAGGGAGACCATCACAGACGCCAGCGCCACCAGCGAACCGCCAACAGCCGTCACCACAGCAACAACACGGTGGCAGCATCGTACCTGGACTCTTGCTCTAGTGACGATGAGCTGGATGGTTACTATGACAGCGGCATCAATAACAGCAGGTCGGGGTGTGGAGCCCGGGGAGGATGGTACAAACCCAAACTGGACTCGAAGCAGATGGGCATCAATAGAGCAGAGAGAGTTGTGGCTGAGTTGCAGTCCGGGGGGATTTTTAACATGATCTTTGAGAACTCCAGTCACTCCTCCAGCAGCTCGGACAAGGACAGACCCGGGGTGGGCTCGTCCTCCAAGCCCCGGCCGCTGTCTGATCCAGAATTCCCTACATACCGGAACTGCTCTCGCTCCCAGAGTAACCCCAACCTTCTCTCTGAGGAGGAGATGGCACAGGTTCTGAATGACGATTCAGTTTTCCTGGAGTCGGACTTTCAGCATCTCCGCATTCACCACCAAGAAGAGCAAGACATAGACGTAGGGGAAGGAGGCGACTTTGGCCTAGAGTCTGGCGAAGACATCCTGAATGTGGGGATGATTGTTGGATATCTAGGCTCCATCGAGCTCGCCTCCTCAGGAACCAACCTGGAAAACGACAGCCTGCAGGCCATCAGAGGGAGCATGAGGCGACTCAGGGCCGAGCAAAAGATTCATTCGTTAGTCCTCATGAAGGTGTGAAGGAATCTCTTTACCCTCCGCAGATAACCGCTGTTTTTCAACTCAGCTTTTGTATCGATCAGTAGTTGCACAATGTGCCAAGAGATGTAAAACATTTATATTATTATTATTATTATTAAGTTACAGATTGACCAAAATAAATACAGAGTAGAGAACAGCGTGGGAACCAGAGTCCCATTGGGCTGTTAGTAATCATAATGGCCTCATTTGTTTCAGGTGCTAACATACATCAATTATATTCATCCAGGTGATGCATGACAGCGTGCGCCTGTGCAGCGACCGAGGTCACGTCCTGGCCTCCTATCCTGCAGAAAAACTGGCTTTCAGCGCCTGTTGTCCTGACGACCGGCGATTCTTTGGCTTGGTCACGATGCAAGCATCAGATGACGACCATCCTTTCAGCAACGGGCAGGATGCGGAGGGGGGCCTGAGGACTTCATGTCACGTGTTCATCGTGGATCCAGAACTATGTCACCACCAGGTACAAACAATCCGTGATACAGTTAAAGTCCCATTAATTCATCGCACGCCGGTGACGTTCATCTCCGCATTTGACCCGTCCCGTGGGGAGTGGTGAGCTGCAGTGGTGGCGGCGCTCGGGAACTATTTGGTGGTTTACCCCCCCCAATACAACCCCTTAAAGCTTAGTGTCAGGCAGGGATGCATTAGGTCCCATTATTAACTCATTTGCTGCCAGCCGTTTCCTGATCGTTAAAGCCCTTCGCTGCCAGCGTTTCTCACCATTTTTACTGTTTTTTTAAGAGTGACAGAACGTTGCGCGCTAGGATGATGTCGACGCCAAAACAACCAAAACAAAGCAGAGACTCACCTCTTACATCAGGAAGAATCCGCACGTTTCGAGCGTTATCCGTTCTTTCATAATCCGTTGTTGAATTGTGATCGGCAGAAGCTTTTCCGGTTCGTGCCTCACTTTTTTTACAGCAGCGGCCCAAAACGATCTCCTAACACGTGGATGTTCTGCTTCCTGATCACGTGACGTGTGACGTATGCGGATGAAGATTGGCTTTAGAGCTGACATGTTTGTTCTCTCGGTTCGGGGGCTCGTCCGATGCCCACACAGTAAAAAAATGACGCACATGAGATAAAAGATCCATTTTATTGTTATTTTAAAAGGAAATGAAACATTTTGCTTTATTTGTAAAGATTATTCACTGTATTGTATCTTAACTGTTAGGGATGTAAGAAAATATCGATATGGCAATATATTGTGATATTTTTTCCTGCAGTATTATATCGATATTCAAAAGCCGTGTATAGTTGAAGAATTTACATGCAAAAAATTGTGTTTTTTCCTTTTCTTTTGGTGCACTTCAAACTCCGACCACTAGTTGGCAGGTTTTGTTTCCACCATTGATGTAAATCCTAGGGATGTCCCGATACAACTTTTTCACTTCCGATACGATACCGATATTGCGTCCTTCTGTATTGACAGATACCGATATCAATCCGATATGATATCAGCACAAATCATACATACCTATATCATAGTTTGGAATGTATGAAAGGCTTGATCAAGTGATATTACTCAATAGGAGAACAAGAGCCAATAACAGTAAGCATGAAAACAATGACAATTTTTTTAACCATTGGTTGCAAAAATGTGAACTTTTCAGGACTGCTTATATCGGAGATTTTTGATGGCGTCCAATATAATCCGATAGTGTTTTTGGACCGATATCAAATTATTTTCTATATTTATATTGGAACGGGACATCCCTAGTAAATCCCTCTATCAGATACCTCATGTTAAACATGTTAAGTATCAGTTTGGACTGTTTATTGAATTTCCCTACAATAAATTCTGTCTAAAAAAATCGCTAATATCGTCTGGCCGAATGTATCGCAATATATCGTGATATATCGTGTCGCCAGAATTTCACCAATCGCATCCTTTTTAACTGTCGTTAAAAAAAAAACCTGTCACGGCCTGCTGTAGCTAGCGCTAACAACAAACTAATGCTAACACAAGCCAACTGATGCTGAATAAGCTATCAAGTAAAAAGATCCACACCGTTGGGAAATAAATATTATTACTTACAAGTCCAGTAGCAACAAAGCCAGGTCACCATAACTCCGTGATTTTGTAGCCTCCTTTAGCTCCCTAAGCTAGCGTAGGCCACGTTGATGTTCCCTCTGGTTTAGCTCTTTGCTTTATTTCCACAGACATCACTTTCTTACTTTTACTTCCAGGCTCCGCCACGATGCCAACTGACAGAGAAAGCTCATTTATTTTTCCTCCTCCATTGCTCTTTATTGACGGTCGGCGAACTGAAAAAGCTAACTGTCTGCTAGCCCTCATATTAGCTAACTGCAGAGCAAACAGCTGTTGCCGTGAGGCAGGTAGAGACTAGTGTTCCCACCTGAACCACCAGTTTCTGGTCAGCAGGGGGCAGCAGAGTGCTGTCCGGTGTGAAGTTGGTCAAGTTTCTTCGTACAGAACCACTGAAACCAGCTGAAAGTGTTTTATTAGCTGCCCTCGCTGACTGCTTCTGCTGACCGGTTCTGCAGGTCCACCAGGGGGTTGCCAGGAGGTTCGGCTTTGAATGCACCCCCGACCCAGACACAGGAGGCTGCCTAGAATTTCCCCCCAGCTCCCAGCCTCTCCTCCAGTTCGTCTCTGTCCTCTATCGGGACATGGGAGACAACATCGAGGGTGTTCGGGCCCGGGCTTTCCACGACCCGGACAATGACGCACAGCAGAACCACAGCACCAGCAGCAACAGCGACAGCGGGATCGGCAACTTTTTACCTGAGGAGAAGAGCAATAGAGTGCTTTTAGTGGACCTGGGAGGCCCCCCCAATCACAACCACATGTCTGGAGGGACGCGGCACTGGGACAGCCCACCCTCGTCCCAGCAGGCCTGGAGTCCCACCCTAGGAACTGCAGCTGCGCCTCCTCCTCCTCCTCTTCCTCCACCTCCTATGCTGAGAAATGGCCACTATCTTCATGATCCTCATCTGGCTGACCTCCCTCATCCTCTCCCCCTGACTCACCCCGATGTCCCTGGCAGGCTTTCACGAGGCCTTCACCCTCCCCACTACTCCTCAGGGAAGCTGGGAGGAGCTGTTGGGGGAGGAGAAAGGAGAGGGGCCGGAGGAGCAGTTGGGGTGGAACCTCAGCGGTGGCTGCCTGTCCATGTGCTGAGAGACTGGCGTCAGCAGCACCACCACAGCCACCTCCAGGGTCTGAGCAGCGATCAGGAGTCCTACGCCGAGTCCACCGACGGATGGTCATCGGCCAACTGCAGCACCCTGCCCCCACCCATGAATAAGATCCCAGCAGACCGCTACCGGGCCCCGCTGGCCCCCGGGGACCACATGCATCCACCAGGTGGGAGCCAGCCTCCTCCTCCTGCCGCACTTCCTCACGGCCACCGGCTGCAGAAAGACGAGTGGGCCAAGAAGCTGTTTGGTGAGCGCGAGCGTAGCGCAGCACGGAGACACGACAGAGAGAAGAGGCACGCAGGAAACTCCAAAGAGGCGGAGAAAAAGGTACGTCCGTCACAAAGTCAGGTTAACGTTTGTTTTCCTCCACGTCTTTGAACTGATGGGATAAACTTTTTTGTAAACGGTGTGTGGGTTTGTGGCCTATGAGAGAGTTGTGTTAAAACTGACCGTGAGATGAGAAGCCGTCCCCACCACATCACACACTCTGACTAGTGTGTGTGTGTGTGTGTGTGTGTGTCTGCTGATTATTAAAACAATAAATCCACGGGGGCTCACTCCCCTTATTCACCACACACAAAGTCCTTCAGGTTCGGAAGTTTTTCTGCTGATTTGCGGCTTCTGAAGAAACGAAGATCAACCAGACTTCTGATACTTTGAATAATAAAAGTGTGAGCGTCCCACCTGGCCCGGTCCCCAGAGCTGGTAAACCTATCAGATCATGTTTTATGCACCAAGCAGACATCTGCCTTCACCTGAAAACCACCTGTTTACCCTCCTAAAGAGACTCTGGCAGCTGATTCACTAACCTCACAGCCATGTATTATGTTAGGATGATGAATTACAGGAAATGAAGTATTTAGTATTTAATTGATGGAGAAATGTCATTCACGTCTTTCATGACTGACGGGCTAACGGGTAGGCTGAGCCTCTGTCATAAAACTGCATCAGTCTCCAAAACTTCAGCGGTCGTGATGTTTCATGAATCAGTCATTTACAGCAAGTTCTGTGGTTATTTTTTGTAGACGTCGTTTATGTATTCACATTAAATCAGCGTACAAAACTAAATGACTAAAACCAAAATGAAAAGGGGACAGAAAGAAGAAAACGTCATATTTATGATAAAAAAAATCAAAAGAGGTGTGTTGCTACAAACTGCATAGGGTGAGGTCATGTGACTACGTAACGTCACGTGACTCCTCCCCATCCAGGTGAGTAAATGGAGGGTGATTTAAACATGGGCCTGGACGGTGGGTAGCAACCGGCGGAAGCTTGGGACAGCAACCAAATCCACCACCGCTCGCGCTAACCGCCGCTGTACGGGTAGATGTCAAACTGCTTGATAAATTGGAATGTTTGAGGTCGTGTCGTCCAGCCCGACATTCAAATGTCATTTTTTGAACCTTTACGCATATTTATACAGGAATAATAGGAAATTTCCATCAGTCTTGATCCCTGGACGCTCCAGAAAGGCCACATCTAGCTGCTGACGACATTTTCAGTGTGTGAATAACCACAGAATTTCCTGTAGACTGGATCACATTTGGGCTTTTCCAACAGCACTACTCGGCGTGACTCGGGTCGGTGTTTTTCCAACAGCACTACTCGGCTTGACTCGGGTCGGTGTTTTTCCAACAGCACGCTTTGGTATTTCCCTCAACCTTTCGATCCTTTCTTCGTTGCGGTTCCTAGCACACTGACCTGGGATGACATCATGACTGTCAGCCACTGATTGGCTAGGGGGTGGAGTCACTGGTTGGAGTTTTCTGGCTGTTGCCTGCACCCATTTCCTGGTTCAGAGTTTCTGTGTAGCATACAGGTCACCTCACACTGTTACTGATCACCACACACGCACACACGCACGCACGCACGCACACACACACACACACACACACATACACACACACCTCTGAAGGATGACCGACTGGTGCATTCGGTGTCTGATCTGTTGGTAACCAAACAGCTGTGAACCAGGCACCGGTGCACCTGTCTGTTTCCCTTAAACCGGCCTGATCCAGTGGGAGTTAGCCGACAGGCGTTCTGATGTTTGATACGATAAAACAAAAATCCGTCTTTCCTGCCTAAACGTTTGACCTACATGTTCCCCTTAGATGTGGAAAGTCTCGGCGACGCCAGAGCGCCATGATGCAGCCGTGATTGGCGTCTATGATTGTTGAAATATTCCTCTTTGCCTCCATCTGACCGCTCTGCGGCTCCCCGCTGCAGCAAAGCTGTGCTAAACCTTGATTTCAGTCCTGGTTGCCATGGTTACCTGTGAAATTTCCATTGATCAGTAGGCTTGTTTGCATGCGGATAATTTTAAAAGTGCTCTGCAATGACCATTTATGGCAGAAAGTGGGTGTGCAGGAGAAGAAACACCTGAGCTCATGTCCAGGAAGAGCGTGATTTATAAAGTGGGACTGGAGTGCTGGTGTGTGTACGTACGCCGTGTTTTATAGGTCGCTAAGTTTTACATATGACCAGCTCAGTGGCTTAGTGGTAGAGTGTCCACCCTGAGACTGGGAGATCAGGGTTCAATTCCTGGTCGGGTCATACCAAAGACTTTGAAAAAATGGGACCCAATGCCTCCCTGCTTGACACTCAGCATTAAGGGGTTGGATTGGGGGGTTAAACCACCAAATGGTTCCCGAGCGCGGCTGTGTCTGCAGCTCACCGCTCCCCCAGGGATGGGTCAAATGCGGGGAACAAATTTCGCACACACATTAGTGTGTGTGACAACTAATGGGACTTTAATATGAGGCCCCTGGTCCTGTGGCTCCGTGACAGGCCCA
>SSNQ01034548.1:42093-74052 GCA_006942095.1 Nothobranchius kuhntae | reverse complement strand
CCCCCCCCCCCCCCCCTCACACACACACACACACACACACACAAAATGTGTCTCCTCACATTACATGTCGAGTCCTTGGTTTGTGTCACCGTGGCAACACGTCCACTGATGTACAGAGCCATCTTATTAAAGCGGGGCTGCACAACATTTTTCTTATTCCAGAGGATCGTCTGAAGAGGAAAATATTAAACGGAAACATGGACACGACTCGCGTCTGACGTCATGACACCGTATATCTAAAAAGCAAAATACTTTTCTGTTCTGCTTTAAAGGGGCGTTATGGAAGTTTGACAGCCAAAGCATGTATAGAAATAATAAATGTCTTCTTCATACATTCTCCTGCAATGCCCTGGTCCTGTAGAATGAGCCCTGGCATTTTTACTGTGATTGCCTGTTTTTCTGTAAAATCACAGAAAAAGAGAGATGCTCGGGTCGAGCAGGCTGCTTCATGTGCGTTCACGCTCAGGCATCGCCCGTAGCGTTTGCTATCCGTAACTTTAGCAGCAGAGAGAGAGGCAGTGCCACTTTGTCGCTGTTCCTAACGCCTAGTGACAAAGCTAGCTACATTTCTGAGGACCCTTAGCTACTTTCTGTAGAACTTTCTTCTAGATATTTCCTGCAAATTAGCAACAAAATAGCCATTTTCACTCCGAACCGTTCTTTGGTTTGACGTTGTTTCAGCTGTCATCAAGGATATAAATGTTACAGATACTGTGAATGTTACTAGAGTGTAGCTCACCTTGTAAGATATCTGACTCTCATGCAGAAGACCTGGGTTTGATTCTGGGTGTGAACATAGTTCATTTAGAGTTTATTTTTTACATTAATGGTATATTTTTTTTACAGTAAGACGCCCAAATTTTTATTTGAGACTCGCCGAACGGCATTGAATTCACAGATAGAAAAGATGTGGGTTCAACTTTCATTTTGGAACAATTTTTCAAGCAAGGGAAGGGAATGATCTGAGCATGCAGGAGGACTGACCCATCATAAACCTTTGTCTGCTGTGCTGAAGAGAAAGGTACAGAACCACATTATTTAACTAATTAGCTGCACGTTCTCCTGCCCTCTGTCCTCCGGGACACACACACACACACACACACACACACGACTGTCTCAGCTGTTATTTTCGTTAAGGAGTGTGCACGTACAGCATGCGCGCCTTGTGCACGAGCCTACTATTGAAGCTGCCGTTACGCTTTTGGCCTGAGGGGGCAATCGCAAGCATAAAAATTCAAAAGTCTGTAAAGTCCCTTTAATGATAATTTTAATAATTTGTGGATGGTTGTCGGCTCTAGGGAAATATTTTAGGCCCGTTTTCCCAGCTTCTACACGTCTGTAGCCTATTTAGCATCTTTGCTTTTGTCGTAGCATTGAACATATGTTTCCTAAGAAACTTCCTTTATGATGAAATATTTTACATTTCACCAGGCAAAGCCAGGTTCTACCCGTTACTAATGAAGACATTAGGCCTTTTTTAATTCATAAACGTTTAAAGAGCAGATTCACTGGAAAACCATTTTTTACTCATTATTTTTAGAAATGACCAGTTACTGCAGGCTGAACATGAAAATAGTCTCCTACACCGATCTCCTGCAGGAGCTGCTGACAGAAAACAGACGGTGAAACTCTAGGATAGAAAATCCTGACAGATCTACGTCACGCTGTCACTAACATTCATGGACTCACTCATCTGGACTTTCGACGGGGAAGGATGTTGTTGGTTTAGCGTCCAGGAAACAGCAGAGAACGTCTCAGCTAGTAGAAGCTAACTGTTAGCATTAGCAACCCCACCACACAGCAGAACTCCTCCAGGCTTGTGTTATTTGTGGAGGTGAAACATCAACGTTGCCGAGCAAACAGATTCAGTGGTAGTTGTGCTGCTGTTAGCCAATCAGAGGAGAGATGTCCACTTATCAGGAAGTAAGACATTCTGGTGTTGGACTTCTACATCCTTTAGTTTAGTTTCTTCTCCCCAGAGAACGACTTACAAGGCATTCATTCCTGGTAGAGCCCACTACAAATGTGTTAAAATAAACTTGATATTTAAAGGGGTCCTAGAAGAACCTTTTTCACACCCACATCGCCCCGCTTCTCCTCCAGCTTCACTGGCTGCCAGTCGCCTTCAGGGTTCATTTCAATATCTGGGTTCTGGTCTATAGGGCCTTACATGGACAAGCACCATCTTACATTGGTGATCTTCTTAGTCCCTACACCCCCAGCAGGTCCCTGAGGTCCAGTGACCAAAGCCTACTGGTTGTGCAGCACCAGGCTAAAGACCAAAGGTGACAGATCATCTGCTGCTGTGGCCCCCAGACTCTGGACCTCTCTCCCCCTGAGCCTGAGATCAGTGGACTCAGTGGTCTCCTTTAAACTCACCTGTTCAGACTTTGGTGGGACCTTCATCACCCTCTCCTTGTTCTGATCTCTCCGGCTTATTTTTTACCTCCTTTGTTAATATTTTTTTGTTTTTATTCAAAATTTTTAATCTTATTTCTTCTTCTCCCGCAGTTATCAGGATCTCTTTTAATCATTTAACATTTTCATTGTTCTCGTATTTTTTTTCTTTAGAGCTGCTCTGTAAAAATTCTTCTCCTTGACATCTCTGTGGTGTAAACTCATAATATGGCCTGTTATTGTCATCATAGTTTGTGTGTTTACGTCCTGGAGGTTGGCTGAGACCAGAGGAGAGTCCCGCCGTCTCGATCGCCATTCATCTCAGCAGCTTTGGTTCTGAGATAGAGATCAGAGCGCGGCTAAGTGTTTCCGCTGTTTAATTGTGACCGGGGCAGCCTGGGAGCACATCAGCCCGTCCCACAGTAGTCAGGTTTTTTCTTTGCGTGTTGTTCCTCCCTTAGCTTGACTTCACTGCAGCAGAAGGAGAGAGAAACAGGAGTGTGAGTGCTAACTTAGCCAATGACGTAGTCGAGACCAGCTTTTCGGACATGTTAGTTATCCCGTCTGTTTCCTTTCTGTTGCCAGTGCAGGTGGTGAGGGTTGAAAAGCGTTTTTCACGTTCAGCGTGCGTGTGCAGCTCGAGTGACTGTTTTTAAAAAGAACAATATTACAGGGAACAAGACCTAAAAAATGGAGCCATAAATGATAAAAGCTGTGATGAATAATTAGCTGCTTGTTGCTAACACTTTCTAGCAACGCTAACATATTGCAACAGTTGTTAATCTAACGGCTGACTCCTCTTAATCCTTTTACTAAAGCCGTACTTTGGAACTTGTAATATTTTTAAATCACTTTCTTGAGCCCGTAGGTGCTAAAATGACCCTTTACAGCGTTAATGAAAGGACATTCGGACCACTACTGCCCCCTGTGGCCAGAATACCGCACTTGCAACTTCAGCCTGGCGGGCTGCTCTGTTGGACTTAGAAAAAAAATGGAGCTGACATACCCGGTGCTGCAGTTTGTTCCTGCATGTTTTAGATCACAAACACAGCAGTTTTTTTTTTTTTTATTTAGTGATGAATCACTCTGTAGACATTAAGGAACACTGGGAGATGTTTCAACTGTTAGATTAATGTGGTAAAAAGACGAACACACACAGGAGAGAGGTGTTGGTGTCTGTTGGACCACAGAGAATTCATAACCAACACTAGGGGGTGCTAAAAGCAAGCCAAACTGCCATGCGTGCCATAAAATGTGACGACTTAATGAACTTTCTGCATTGACAGAGCATCACACTCATGGCGGCGGTGGAACCTCCGTCAGCGCGCCCCAGGGCAGCTGTGGCTACGATGTAGCTCATCACCACCAGGGTGGGAATGTGTGTGGGTTCTCTGACTCTGAACGGCGTTATAAAAGTGCGGGTCTTTTATCATTTAATCCTTCACGATTGTACGCCACCACATCGCCCACCCCTGAGGAGAAATGATCCAAGCATTTTTAGTGTTTCAGATGAAAAGCCCCTCGGTGGATTGATGCTCCTTTTAGAAATCGGATCATTTTAAACATTTTTCGTCTCACGTCCACGTTTGCAGAAACTGCAGCTGAGCACAAGATGCTCTTGTTGAAAAGAACAATTTGTCCTGCAGCCCAAATGAGTCCAAGCAAGATTTCAAAATAAGCTTTTGTCATTTCTTAAAGAGCAAGTCACCCCCTACTGGATTCATACTCCACTCCCACTTCCTGTTTGAAAACTGCAACAAATGCTGTTGCCTAGCAGACCGAGAGGGCAGAGTTGCTAACAAATACACACACACACAGGCTAACAACGACATTGTGACATCATATGGTACCAGCTAACGTTCTAGGGTACCTCTTAGCCAGTAGCGATGGCAGATTTAAATTCAAATGCACTGCAGAGTTTTACCTGACAACGGCACAACACTGACAGTTTTTGGCAGAAAATTTAAATTTGAACTAAAATGCACTAAAGTGCAAAACTATTGACTACACGTGTCTGCAGCACGATTAGACACACATTTATATAGTTTATCAGAAAGACATGTTGATTTGGGGGTGACTTGCTCTTTAAAAACCATTTTTGTCTTTAAAGTTTCTGCACAATAAGCTGCACACGGCTGCATGAGTCTCCTAGCCGAGAGTCTCATGACAGCGTTTTTCTGTTCTCGGCCCCTCCCACCACCTCCTTTCTGTCTTTCTTCCGGTCGTCAAGCCTTTTTCTGGTGCCGCACATGCGGTAATGTGCAGAAACAGAGAGGGCTTTGTGTGGTGAAACGGGACAGGAGAGAGGGATCGGGGTGTGTGTGTGTGTGTGTGTGTGTGTGTGTGTGTGCGCTGGTGGGGGGGTAATTGGGTTCTAAGTGTTAGCCCGCACTTTTAATGAGCTCTGATGAGCAACAAGCTGACATCCAACTCATTAGTGAGGCCTGAAACACAAAGGCGCGTACAGGACATAGACATGCATACACGTACAAGCAGACACACACACACACACACACACACACACACACACACACACACACAGCTCCCAGTCATCTTGTTAGTTGTGCTATTTGAGTGTCTCCAGGAGCTCTCGGACGTCATGATGCAGCTGAATTTGTGCCGGCCTTCGGTCTACCGTGCTGCATGTTTACGTTAGCCAAAGCTTGAGGCTCGCTGCTTATCTTGTGACGGCTGCAGCTGCACTCACCAGCAGGCAGACAGTGTCTCATGACAGCAGTTTGGGGAAGGAAGTCAGGCTGTACACGTCAGCCATCCTGTGTCTTCACCTCCAGATCATGGGTTGGATTTCAGTGTCTGATGAGCGTCTTCATCGCATTACCGTCCAATAATGGACTCTAAACCGCACCAGTTCCTCTCCTTCTGCTCAGGAAGTGTCAGACGGTATTAATAGCCATAAAAACACTCGTGGTTCTTGTTAGTTGATATCAATCTAGTAAATAAAGGTCACAAGAAACAATTCAGACGTCAAATAAAACTACGGAACAGTTCACACAGAGGGCCGATTGTGAGGCTTCAGTTTCCTCAATGAGCTGAAAAAAATGGAGGAAGAGGAAGTTTACTTCATGTCCAGTAAAAACAAAACAACTTTAGTGGGACACAACAGGGCTTGTTTTGAAACGACTTCACTGGTAAATACGGGACTCGGCATGCCGTTATACGATTTAATCATCAGTGTTATTATAAACATCCTTTAGTTAAAGTTGCTTTTATTTTTATATTTAAAGACTAATTTCATGTTTTTGGAAAAAAGGACAAAAACTTAAATGTTTGTGTTTCCGAACTTCGTACCAAAAAAAGGCTTTCCTCCGACATCGATTCGTTACTTATACAGGGTATCCGCGGGTCCTTAAAAAGTCTTAAAAAGTCTTAAATTAGCTTTTCCAAATTTAAGTCCTTAAAAATTCTTAAAAATGACAAATAATCCTTAAACACAGTTTCCAAAGGTCTTAAATTACCAAAGACCCAATAAAAGAGATAATTTAATTTAAAAATATTTTTTATTATTATTAAATTTTATATTTTTATTATTTATTTTATATTTTATTAAATTTTATTTCTATAAAATTTTCATGAATTCATGAAAAGTTAGTATTCAGCATTTTTTGTGTACGATGTTGGCGTAAGCGGAACCGTACACATTCAGTTGGTTGTAAAAGGGGGCTATTTTTAGATGAGCACAATAGCTGCTTAAGCTAGCGGGAGCTTGCGCCATGGGGAAGTGCAAGTTTAATGGTAACTGGATGGCTAATCCCATGTTCGCGACGTGGTTAGCGCCGGTTCCAGGCAATAGCTGGAAATTATAGCTTAAATTTAATTTAAAAAATAGCTTAAATTTGGTCAAAGTGGCCTTGAAAAGGTCTTAAAAAGTCTTAAATTTGGCTCCCTTAAACCTACAGATACCCCGTTATAGATGTTTGGTTTAGGTAACAGAATGAGTTATTAAAGCTAAAAATGTGGAGCAGGTTCAGGTTTAAGGTGGAAAAATAATCCTTAATTATGTTATAATGAACTATTCAAATATAATTATGATCACCCTTTAATTCTTCTTGTAAACTCTTCAAAAGGTTGGTTTGTTGTTTTGATTTAACCTAAATGGATCCATTTCAAAACTAAATGTTTGGCTCTATTAATTTAATTTATCATGGCTAATAAATGTTTTTCATTGGGTCATTTTCTGCCTCAAACAAAAAAAATCCACTTTTAGTTTGTTTTATTTATTTGTTTAAAATTCACTTTGAGTTTTAGTCATTTAAAACCTTTTTGTACTTTTCAGACTTAAACCAGGCAGATGTTTCTTGTCTTTCTTTTGTCCATAAAAAGACATAAATGTAACTTGGTGTTTCCATAGACTCAGGCGTGTCACTGCACCACGGCTACGAGGTGTTGGCTCAGGAGGTCCTTCAATGAGAAACCATTTGTACTTATTATTAAAAAGGATTAGGTCACTCGGAGTGTTTCATGCAGGCTGAACATGAAAATAGTCTCCTACACCGATCTTTTGCAGTAGCTTCTGATAGAAAACAGACGGCGAAACTCTAGGATAGAAAATCCTGACAGATCTACGTCACACTGTCACTAACATCCATGGACTCACCCATCTGGACTCACGGCAGGGAAGGCTGTTGTTGGTTTAGCATCCAGGAAACAGCAGAGAACGTCTCAGCTAGTTGAAGCTAACCGTTAGCATTAGCAACTCCACCACACAGCAGAACTCCTCCAGGCTTGTGTTATTTGTGGAGATAAAACATCAACATTGCAGAGCAAACAGAGTCAGTGGTAGAGCCGTGTTGCTGTTAGCCAATCAGAGGAGAGATGTTTGAATTTCAGGAAGTAAGAGTCCAGATCTTTCCCCTCTGGTTGACTTCTGCGTTCTCAGACAGGAGCACCGGAGCTTTTCATCCCACAGAGAACGACTTACAAGGCATTCATCCTAACTAGAGACCACGGCAGATGTATTAAAATATGGATGGATGAAGTTGATCTTTAAGGCTACGTCATGCTGGTTGGTTGCAACTCAGTAGGAAATGGCATCAGCAGATGTCACCAAACATGCCCACTGTCATGGTCAGGAACTGTTGGGTTAGACCACAGCTTCTCATGTGCCCAAGTCGAGCCTTGGGAAACCAAACATAAAGACACTGAGGTGGATTAAATCCTAATTCTTCACAGCACAGCATGTGGGATTTTCCCTTCACTTCCTGGGATCTCTTATCGCGTTTTCTTGTTTACACGTCTGGACTAGAGTAGAACAGCTGATCACGACTCTAGTGGAGTGTGTGTGTGTGTGTGTGTGTGTGTGTTAGGGTTACAACCTCTACTGTATGTTGCGGCATGTTGAGGAATGCAGCTACTTCTCACCACGTAACCATCGCTCACACAGCTGTCGGTCTGCCTTTCAGAGAGATGAAACCCTGAGTGCATCATTCTTTCTTTTATTATTATTTATTATTTTTATTTGTTTTGTTGTACTTGGCGTGCGCACGAGGCACACTTAGCAGTTGACAGGCGAAGGCTGAGGGTAGCGCGGTAAACTCTTTTAATTTTTTGTGTGGTTGTGTGGCTTAAAATCTGGCATAGTACCCCCAGATTTTTCTGGAGCTCCTTTTAACCTTTTAACTTTAAACCTTTTACAGTGCATGAAGTTCATAAAGCTTTAAAAAAAAACATAGATCACAGAAAGCCACCTGGACCTGATTTAGTAGAACCTTAGTTTTTAAAGACAGCAGCGGATTATGTGGCAGAGCCACTTCAGTGTGGAAGTCTGCATATGCTTTACCATTATTAAAAGGAGGGGATCCAGCAGTTTTGACAAATTAATTCAAATTCATTTCAATTCAAAGATACTTTATTAATCAGACATACTGTACATACATAGAACATGACAAGAATTGGTGACCGTGGTCATTCGCAACCCGAGTCGCGCTACCTTAATAGAGATCAGAGGGTTTATATGAGGATTGGGTCAGGTGGAGGAAAAAAAAATTATAGGCCAATATCAAATTTATGCGTGCTTTCCAAGATAATGGAGTCACTTGTCAGTGTTCAGCTAAAAGAGTTTTTGTCTATCAATGTCATCCTCTCGAAATGTCAGTCGGGTTTTAGAAAAGGGTACAGCGCTACTACAGCTGTTATGAAGGTGGTAAATGATATTATAGTAGCACTTGATAGGAAACAGTTTAGTGCCTCACTGTTCATAGACCTGTCCAAAGCTTTTGATACCGTTGGCCATGCTATTTTAATAAACAGATTACTAAGCTGTTGTCAGAACACTCAGTAGCATGGTTCTCGAATTACCTGACTAACAGGACATAGTCTATTAAATGCGAGGATCTTTGCTCTGATTTTGGGGTTGTCCAGAGGGGGGTGCCCCAGGGCTCAGTCCTGGGGCTCCTCCTATTTATCTTGTACATCAATGACTTGGGCCAAAATATGAAAGATGCTAATATGCATTACTATGAAGATGATACGATTATCTATTGTTTCGGAACATCACTTTCTCGGGTTGTTGAATCCCTGCAGAAAGCATTTGACAGTCCAGCACTCATTACATCAGCTAAAGCTAACCCTTAATGCTGAGAAGAATAAGTTGATGTTTTTTACAAATAGGCAAATGCCAAATAGTGCTCCTGAAATAATCACATTGGAAGGGAAAGTCATAGAGTTGGTCCATGAGTATAAGTACCTAAGCGTTTGAATAGATAACTCCCTTATCTTTAAATCTCATACAGGGAGTGCAGAATTATTAGGCAAATGAGTATTTTGTCCACATCATCCTCTTCATGCATGTTGTCTCACTCCAAGCTGTACAGGCTCGAAAGCCTACTACCAATAAAGCATATTAGGTGATGTGCATCTCTGCAATGAGAAGGGGTGTGGTCTAATGACATCAAAACCCTATATCAGGTGTGCATAATTATTAGGCAACTTCCTTTCCTTTGGCAAAATGGGTCAAAAGAAGGACTTGACAGGCTCAGAAAGGTCAATAATAGTGAGATATCTTGCAGAGGGATGCTAGCCTAGTGAACTAGACCAAATTCTTGCTTTGCAAAGTTTGGTCTAGGCACGCTCCATTGGAACCTCCGCAGCTCCTACCAGGACTCTGGCTAGCCAATCACAGCTCTCTAGAGGGGTTTCAAACACATAAAGAGCTGTGATTGGTCCATAATGGTGGGCCAATCATAGTGCTCTATCTACTTAGTGAACAAATCACAGATCTTTATCCGCTTTGTGGGCCAATCAGGGCACTCTATATGCCTGGTGGGTGGGATGATGGAACAGAGTGAAACAAGAGTACGTCACATTCATTGTCCAGTGAGATCATTTGAAAGACAACAACAGAACCCGCCCCACAACCGAGAGCCGTCAATGGAGCGTGGCCAGACTAAATAATACATTTATTTAGTCTGGCTTGCCAGGCTAGAGGGATGCAGCAGTCTTAAAATTGCAAAGCTTCTGAAGCGTGATCATCGAACAATCAATCGTTTCATTCAAAATAGTCAACAGGGTCGCAAGAAGCGTGTGGACAAACCAAGGCGCAAAATAACTGCCCATGAACTGAGAAAAGTCAAGCGTGCAGCTGCCAAGATGCCACTTGCCACCAGTTTGGCCATATTTCAGAGCTGCAACATCACTGGAGTGCCCAAAAGCACAAGGTGTGCAATACTCAGAGACATGGCCAAGGTAAGAAAGGCTGAAAGACGACCACCACTGAACAAGACACACAAGCTGAAACGTCAAGACTGGGCCAAGAAATATCTCAAGACTGGTTTTTCTAAGGTTTTATGGACTGATGAAATGAGAGTGAGTCTTGATGGGCCAGATGGATGGACCAGTGGCTGGATTGGTAAAGGGCAGAGAGCTCCAGTCTGACTCAGACGCCAGCAAGGTGGAGGTGGAGTACTGGTTTGGGCTGGTATCATCAAAGATGAGCTTGTGGGGCCTTTTCAGGTTGAGGATGGAGTCTAGCCCAACTCCCAGTCCTACTGCCAGTTTCTGGAAGACACCTTCTTCAAGCAGTGGTACAGGAAGAAGTCTGCATCCTTCAAGAAAAACATGATGTTCATGCAGGACAATGCTCCATCACACGCGTCCAAGTACTCCACAGCGTGGCTGGCAAGAAAGGGTATAAAAGAAGAAAAACTAATGACATGGCCTCCTTGTTCACCTGATCTGAACCCCATTGAGAACCTGTGGTCCATCATCAACTGTGAGATTTACAAGGAGGGAAAACAGTACACCTCTCTGAACAGTGTCTGGGAGGCTGTGGTTGCTGCTGCACGCAATGTTGATGGTGAACAGATCAAAACACTGACGGAATCCATGGATGGCAGGCTTTTGAGTGTCCTTGCAAAGAAAGGTGGCTATATTGGTAGCTGATTTGTTTTTGTATTGTTTTTGAATGTCAGAAATGTATATTTGTGAATGTGGAGATGTTATATTGGTTTCACTGGTGAAAATAAATAATTGAAATGGGTATATATTTGTTTTTTGTTAAGTTGCCTAATAATTATGACAGTATTAGTCACCTGCACGCACAGATATCCCCCTAAAATAGCTAAAACTAAAAACAAACTAAAAACTACTTCCAAAAACATTCAGCTTTGATATTAATGAGTTTTTTGGGTTCATTGAGAACATGGTTGTTGTTCAATAATAAAATTATTCCTCAAATATACAACTAGCCTAATAATTCTGCACTCCCTGTATAGATAAAACTGGTGAAAAAATGAAAGCTAAAGCTGGGTTTCTACTTCCGTAATAAGTCGTGTTTTTCTTTTGAAGGAAAAAAGCTACTTGTCACTACAACCTTTTTATCTGTACTAGATTATGGTGAACTTATATATATGAATGCTTCTTTAGCTGTGCTACAAAAACGGGACTCGGTTTACCTGAGATTCATCACAAACTGTAGAGCCATAACACATCACTGTGAATTGGCGGTCATTGGTATGTTTTTGTTTACAATGCAGTGTTTGGATTGTTACCTCCTTATATTTGCACATTAATCACACGAAAAAAATGTTGATTCCCGTTCTTTAAAGGGGCATTATGGAAGTTTGACAGCCAAAACATGTATAGAAATAATAAATGTCTTCTTCATACATTCTCCTGCAATGCCCTGGTCCTGTAGAATGAGCCCTGGCATTTTTACTGTGATTGCCTGTTTTTCTGTAGAATCACAGAAAAAGAGAGATGCTCGGGTCGAGCAGGCTGCTTCATGCGCGTTCACGCTCAGGCATAGCCCGTAGCATTTGCTATCCGTAGCTTTAGCAGCAGAGAGAGAGGCAGTGCCACTTTGTCGCTGTTCCTAACGCCTAGTGACAAAGCTAGCTACATTTCTGAGGACCCTTAGCTACTTTCTGTAGAACTTTCTTCTAGATATTTCCTGCAAATTAGCAACAAAATAGACATTTTCACTCCGAACCGTTCTTTGAACGTTGTTTCAGCTGTCATCAAGGATATAAAAGTTACAAATACATAAGACATTACTGGTGCTATAGCTCATCCAGTAAGATGGCGGACTCTCGTGAAGAAGACTTGGGTTCAATTCTGGATGTGAACATAGTTTATTTAGAGTTTCCTTTTTACATTAATGGTATATTTTTTTACAGTAAGATGCCCAAATTTTTATTTGAGACTCGCCGAACGGCATTGAATTCACAGATAAAAAAGATGTGGGTTCAACTTTCATTTTGGAACAATTTTTCAAGCAAGGGAAACCTTTGTCGGCTGTGCTGAAGAGAAAGGTACAGAACCAAATTATTTAATTAAATAGCTGCGTGTTCTCCTTTCCTCCGGGCCACACACACACACACACACACACACACACACACACACACACGGGACTGTCTCAGCTGTTATTTTCATTAAGGAGTGTGCACGTACAGCGTGTGCGCCTCGTGTACGAGCCTACTATTGAAGCTGCCGTTACGCTTTTGGCCTGAGGGGGCAATCGCGAGCATAAAAATTCAAAAGTCCGTAAAGTCCCTTTAAGGACCACGATCAGTTGCTACTTTTTGTTCCTTTTGCTCGCACACCGTTAGGAAAGAGAACCTTCGCCTGCTCTGCTCCTTCTGCTTGGAACCAGCTGCAGAAAACCTGGGAAATCACTGAGCAGGCTTCACTAAATGCCTTCAAAAACCAAACTGAAAGCTTCAGAGACCGCATTAGTAACCTGTAACTGCTTTTAATGATTGAGTGTTTTATCATTGTCATTATGTTGTAACTATCTGGAATTTTGCTGCCTCTTGGCCAGGGCACCCTTGTAAAAGAGGTTCTTAACCTCAGTGGGTCTCTATCCTGGTTAAAAATAATAATTAAAGGCGAGGGGTCTCCCTCTACAGCCATGCCTACACATTTGTTTCCAGTTTGTGTGTGTGTGTGTGTGTGTGTGTGTGTGTGTGTGTGTGTGTGTGTGTGTGTGTGTGTGTGTGTGTGTGTGTGTGTGTGTGTGTGTGTGTGTGTGTGTGTGTGTGTGTGTGTGTGTGTTTCTGTCAGCCCTCAGCAGTGTGGGTGGAATAGAAATGATCTGAGGGTGGGAGACAGAAGAGGGGGAGAGCTGGGAGGTAGGGCAGGGGAGATGATGAAGAGGAGGGATGAGAGAGAGAGGGAAGGGAAGGGAAATCTAACGACGGCGACATTCTGTAGCGATTTTCACATTTGATAGCTGGCGAGCTTTGTCACACACACACACACACACACACACCCTGTCTCTCTCCCTTTCCCATCACTCTCCCTCTCATTCTCTCTCTCTCTCTCTCTCTCTCTCTCTCTCTCTCTCTCTCTATTTCTATCTCTCTCACACACACACACACACACATGCATTCAACAGTTGATGGCAATGTCCACTGAAGGGAGCTCTCACATGCGGTGCTGAGGATTACTGTCTTAATGGAGCAGCAAACTTTTAGTGTGATCTCTGAAACGCCTCCTGATCCAGTGAGTAAACGCACTCTGTGTGTGTGTGTGTTGTATTCATGTATTGATGCTGTAACTTAGTATAAAAGACAAACTTCTTGTTTTTGATGCTTCACGTAGATAAAAGATTCAGAAAACCGCTTTTTTAAAACGTGCTCTCTTCCTGTCTTTCATTGCTCCTGAGGCATCAGATTTCTAGTGGGGATTTATTTTAGTTGAAATTATTTTCAAGTACTAGTTGCGAGACCTTGTAGGAATGACTGATCATGTGACCGGTGCAAGCCAATCACTGAACAAGTGGTGGACCTTTTAATTTAAAGGGACACCTGTTGATTCTCTAATAGTTCCCCTGGGCGGCAGTTCGAGTGTGTTTCTGTGTAAAAGAAGGTTTCACTGTCTTACTGAAGTTAGTCACCTGCTCCTCTTTGACCCGACACGCACAAACATAGAGACAGTAAAACACTCTGGATCAGTGTGTGTGTTTATTAAGTTTATTTCTAAATTGCCAAATCAGGACCAGAGTCGTCACAAAGATCTTCACACAGTAAACATTCCAGTACAGGTCAGGTCATTAAGCCAATCAGTAAAAAGTTTCCTATATAAGAAACACAGCAGGTCGCATCGAGTCACTGACTAGTGTCAGAGTCTTTACAGCAATCCTCATACTAAGCAAGCATGCAGCGACAGTGGAGAGGAAAACTCCCTTTTAACAGGAAGAAACCTCCAGAGGATCCTGGCTCAGTATAAGCAGCCATCCTCCACGACTCACTGGGGATGGAGATGACACACACACACACGCATGCACACGCACACACACACGCACGCACACACACACCAAGTAATGTTTCTATGGTTACATTGTGATTTCTTAGTAAATATTCTATTTGGTGAGAGATAAACTTTGTTGTATTTATCCTCGTGGATCTATGATTAAACAGATAAACTAGTAGTAGCACATTCGATGTCAAAGAAAGTAAAAAGTTATTTTCAGGAGAGGGATAATGTTTAAGTGGTTAGCAGCAGTGTGCTAGCCGATGGCCCCCTCCATGAGGCCACCACAGCTCAGCATCATCGTAGCTTCTTCTGGGGAGAAAAACACTTAGAAAAAAATAAAGTTAACAGCTGAAATAGAGTGCGGTTCCTCGTGACATCCCCTGGATGCCGAGTGTGTTAGAAACACAGAATCAGATGATGAGTGGATCAGCATCACTCCTGTATGAGAAACACCTCACAAGGCTCTAAGTCACATTAACTCCCGTTAGCAGAAAGGACAAAAACTTTGAGTGTTTCCTTTAATCTGCATCCAAACTCAGATTGTAGCCTTGACCACAATGAAACACAATCGCGTGATAAGTCAGTTGTTTGTTCTTTATTCTGAAGGTCTTGGTTTGGCACAATGACTGAGAAAACTCACTGCATTGATGTTGTAAGTTTTAGTTTATTTATCCTGTTTATTATCGTTTGTTTATGTCTGGAGACGAAGGTCTGCTTCTGACCTCTGCTCTTACACTAGTGCATTTTTACTGTGAGGCACGAGTCATCGTGACTTGTAAAATGTTCTCCTTTTCCTGTCTGGGAGGACCGTGGTTGGATTGATGAGCTGTTGCTGGTTTTGTTCCCGGCCCCTCCCCACAGCCATCGAGTGAGACCCACATTGACCCAGATATGCTAATCACTCTGCGATCGTTGAGAACATTCCTGCATATATTGAGCCTAAATTGTATAACATCCATTAATGAAAAACCTCATTAAAGACCAAGTTCACTTGTTTTTTCAAAACGCCTGCAGTGGCCTTTAGCCTTGTGGGGGGAAAAAAAACTCTTGTGCTCCTGTTTCAGGAACTAGAAGTTAGCCAGAGGGTTTCAGATAACAGCAGGATCTGGAGTCTTATTTCCTGGTATGTGGACATCTCTGATTGGCTAACAGCAGCACGACTCTGCCACTGCAACGTTGATATTTTACCTCCAAAAAGAACACAAGCCTGGAGGAGTTCTGCTGTGTGGTGGAGTTGCTAATGGCGCAATGGCGGTGGTGTAGACGAAAGCGGTGTAGACGACAGCGGCGTCCTGACCAATTACAGGCTTGCGTTGTCCGTCTCGACGGACGGATGTTTAGAAAAGAAAGCTCAACTCCGTACGTCCTTGCGGAGCTCTCCGGCAGGCCCGCAAGGACGGATAATGGCGTTGCGTGTCTCCGCACTGACGCAGACGGAGAAGCATGAATCAGGCTTAAACATCCGTCCATCAAGACGGAGAACGCAAGCTTGTGATTGGTCAGGGCATCGCTGTCATCTACACCGCCGCCACTGCGCCCTCAAAAACATAAAGAGAGCCGAGGATAACTAGCGACAGACACGGAGAAGCTTGAAGAATATCTTCCAAAAAAACTCTAAAATATGAACGTTTTATTCCCCCGTGACTGGATGAGTGAAAAGATTCACAGCAAGCGTTTTATTTGTGGACGGAAATGACAGGAAACGTGGGTTTAGAGGTGGTGAGCCCATGAAGAGGTGGAGGAGAATGAGAGACAAATTTGTCTGTGTTAAAAAGCCTCTTCTATACAAAAAACACAATATAAACACACTATCTTGGACCGATACATGACAGGATACCACAGAACAGCGCTACGCCCTCTGCTGTCCTGGCGGGGAATTGCTTTGCAACGCTCCCAAGGAGACGGAGAAGTATGAGAGCAAAATGTCTCCGTCCGTGCGTGCGTGTCTCTCCCTGTTGGAGCTGACGGAGAAGCATGAATCAGGCTTAAGACGCTATTGTAGGTTCGTTTTGTCAGAGCGGGTGTGGGCGGAGCTTCACTAAAACATACCGTTTCTTTTCCAGGTATAAATCCAGGTTGAATAAAATGACTAATATTTCAGATAAATGACATCTCCATAATATTTTATTGTGTACTGTGCCTTCCTTTGCTCACAAAGGTTTAAACTAACATGATCTGGAAGCTTTGATTAAAAAAAATGTTGTGTTCATGTTAAACCAGCGAGTTATTTTTTGACAAATTTTCCAATGAAAGCTGTTGGGAAAAAAACTATAGTAGATGGTTTATCTTGTGTAAACTCGATGTGTGAGAGTCACACTGCTAGTTAGTATCTCTGACTAGTTGTCTAGGTTGTGTCTTGTCGACATGCTGTTGTTTCACTTCGCTGATTTATTTATAGACATACGTTTTTGATTAGTTTTAAAATAAAAGTAAAGTAAGTTTAAAGCATTTAAAGGAAACTCCCAGGGCTTTCTCCTGCTTACGAACAGCAGAGGGCGATGTTGGCCTTTCCAAAGTTTACTTGGATATTGTACCGTTTTTGTTGAATGCACCAAACATTAAACCCTACTTAAAGCCTCTTTCTGGAGTATTTATCTTATTCGATGGCACCATCTAGTGGCTGACAAACATATCACACATATAATCTCTAGAATAGTTTTTATAAGATGGCGACTTCACGTTTATGTTCATAAATGTGCTTCTGTAGCCGTCAAACAGCTAAAACACGTTGTTTTACAAGTATTATTCTCATGTCATGTTGTGTTTTCATATATTTATATTTTAGAGACTTACTTGTCCGTGAAAAGTTCATCAACTCTGCATCAGCCGAGGTATTCCTTAAATTTAAAGAATGTAAACGTTCGTCTAACGCTATCGGTTAGTTCTGGTTGGCGCTCAGTTTCCTGTTGCACGGAGCTCTGCGGGGCAGGGGGCGTGCTTAGCAATAAAACAAGACTTATTGCTTACATGATACCACAGTGCATGATAAGATAATCTCTTTTCCGGATTTCTGAAAGTTTATACATCATTTCTGAAAACTCCAGAAAGATACTTTAACCCAAAATAGTTGACATAATTAGAATGAATTAATATTATACTAATAAATGGTAAAAATTGCCTGTATTTGATATAGCGCCTTCTAGAGTTCTTGAAACCCCCCAAGGCGCTTTACAACACAATCGGTCATTCACCCATTCACACACACATTCACACACTGGTGGGGATGAGCTACAATGTAGCCACAGCTGCCCTGGGCCGCACTGACAGAGGCGAGGCTGCCGAGCACTGGCGCCACCGGTCCCTCCGACCACCACCAGCAGGCAAGGTGGGTTAAGTGTCTTGCCCAAGGACACAACGACAGTGACAGACTGAGCGGGGCTCGAACCTGCAACCTTCCGATTACGGGGCGAGCGCTTAACTCTTGTGCCACCGTCGCCCAATATATCAATATCAATATCAATATTTCTAATAATACAACATCAATACTCTTACAAAGGAACAAGAACATCATAGTTTTTACTTGCTGTGGAAGTTAAAGTGAAATGAAAGTTAGAGCTGTCAGAAATAATTGACAGATAGTTTTATTGATTTAAATAATAATAATAATAATAATAATAATGATAGCCTTTATTGTCATTGTACAGGATACAATTAAATTGGAGTGCCACTCCCTTGGTGCACAATACAATAATACTTCTAAAGATAAAAGGTCCCCTAAAACAAAACAATAGTAAGTACAATATATACCGAATAGCACAATATATACAGAATAGCAGCTACAATATCATTTTAAAAAATGGCATTAGAATAGCAGCATAATAGTTGACGGTGACCTTGACGGTCGCTAAGCAGTTTTAAATGTTTTATGCTCATTTACTGTAGAGATCGCCCTGGGAAAGAAGCTATCCCTGAATCTGTTTGACCTGGTTTTATGTGACCTGTACCGTCGGCCTGATGGTAATAGTTGAAAGACTTGATTGCTGGGGTGAGACTGGTCCTTGATGATATTAGTCGCTCTGCTGAGGTACCGAGATTTTGCAATGAGCTCCAGGCTGGACAGAGAGCAGCCAGTGATTTTCTGGGCTGTGTTGATGACCCTCTGCAGTACTTTCCTGTCTGCAGCTGAGCACCCTGCGTACTATGCTGTTATGCTGTACGTTATTATGCTGTCTATGGTGGCTCTGTAGAAAGTCATGGACACCTTCTATAATTCTAGGTAATTCTTACAGGTGATTAAAACTTATTGAAACCACTTCTGATTTAATGTGGTATTTTCAAAGTGTTTGAAAGTGTAGCTGAACTTATAGCGACACCCATATGTGTGCTTTTCATGTATGGGTACATCATCACTAATCGGAGGTGCTGGAAAACCCTGAAAAGCCACCTTCAAAATGCTTAAAGGGGCCATATCATGGAAAATCCACTTTTTTAGCTTTTTACCATGATAACATGAACAAAACCCAAACCCATTTTTGGCTGTGTTAATGCATTTTCCTGTTGCAGCTGCACATTTTGAGTTGTACTTAGAAAATATCGTAAAGTTTAAATGGAAATTGGTCTCGTCATCAGGCCCCGCTCCTCTCTAGGAAGCTAGTCTCTAGTCTGAAACCTGTCTCCCCAGGCCAGGTGGCTTAGCCAGCTGGTGTCATGTAGCAGATTTGATATTAGCCAACAGTAACTAGCATAGCCAGTGCAACAGTAACTAGCATAGCCAGTGCAAGATGCTGTAGGCGCGTTTTGTCTGAGTGGGCGTAGTTTCACTGAAACAAAGCATTTTATTTCCGGGTATAAACTCAAGCTGACGAAAGTAAGTCTTATTTAAGATAAATTACATCTCCGTAGTGCCAACGGTAATATTTCATCATATATTGTGCCTACCTTTGCTCTCAAAAGTTTAAAATAGCCTGATTAGATCCTTTAAGTGTAGTTTTGTTAAAGTAGGGCTGCACGATATTAGGAAAACCTGCGATATTCGATAACAATGATTAATATTGTGATGACGATATTACTTGCGATTAATAAAAACTTAACTCAGGAACAAAAATAATCAAAAACAAGGAAATATAAAAATCATAAAAAATGAGAAAAGCAAAAGAAGTGAGGAAAGGGGAAAAGGAAAGGCAATCAGTGGATCCCGGGAAAAGCAGAATCAGTAGAAAGAGAAGAACAAAGCTAACTCAGGTGTTTGCTAACCATCAAAATTAAGTGCCGTCCGCCTCGGGGGCGGGCATCTAACCTATAAGAACCCACCCAATTGGCCAAATGGATGAAGAGCTCTATTTGATTTGTTAAAAAGACATCATGCTTCCGTTTGATTGACAGAATGCGTTATGTGTAGCAAACATTTGAGCTGACCATTCATTGCGATACTTATCTGTTCTTTGCGATATGCATATTGTGCATGCTGATATCGCGATAACGATATATTTACGATATATTGTGCAGCCCCATGTTAAAGGTATAAAAACCTTGTGTCTGAGATTTTGCTACCTAAAAGATCCAGATTTAGCATAAAACTGCTAACGGCAGACGGACATGCTTTATGGAGAGCTCACGTTTGCACGTTTCTTAAAGGAAATGTGTTTTCTGAAACGTCAACTAGAATTTTAAAATGTAGTTATGCTAGCTGGGGTGCTGTTTTTGAATGAAAACGCTGAGTTAAAGAAAACCAGCAAGTTTCAAAAAGCAAGGGAACACCAGTAGCTTTGTTAATTAGTACACTGGCTGCTGCTTGGTGTGTGTGTGTTATAGCTGTTGGAGGGGGAACTGAGCGCTGGATCCATCCCTGATGTTGCTATGATACGGGGACTTGGGAGGTTAACATTAACGTTAGTGACATGGTTCAGAGCTCGCTGGTCTCAGATGATGCTGGTGATGCAGAAAATTAGGCAAATATATCTTTACCCTTATGCCATATTTTTTAAAGAGTGTTTTAATTTATAATAGAGTGGAACAAAGTGAGAGGGACGTGATTTCTCTATTCCTATTTTTCTATGAGATTTATTTCTTCTTGTAGTGTCCTGGTGTTCCAACAGATCTGATATCTAAAGTTTCCAATAACTGTTTTTGAAGCTTAAAGAGCAAATTACAGGTACATTTTATTTTAATTTCATATAAAATGCTGTCCAAAAACACTGTTTGAAACACTCATTGTGGGTATTTTGTTTTGTAATAAATACCAGCCCCATGTTTGGGGTAAAAAGTGGCCTTTTTTCAGCAAAGCTTCGAAAAGCATTTTTTTTTTATCTTAATCTCTGACGTAACGAGGGGAAGTTATGAGCTAGTCCTGCCTGAAGCAGAGTGGAGAGTAGGTAGTTTTCCTGGAGAGGGGTGGTGTTATTGAGTCAGTGTGTGTAAACTAAGGTGTGGAGGATGTACAAACTCCAGCGGGTCCGGACGTCGAGTCCACGGGTCGCACCATCTTCCGTTCCTGGTGCGTTTTGTGCAGCTGAAAACACGGTTGTTTCTGGTTTCAGAGCGGAGGATTACAATCCCAGTGATGTGATGAGAGTTCAACATGCCTCCTATCCCCCGGAGCCTCATGGTGGAGTTTTGAAAAATCCTCGTTGGCTCCTAGGGCCCAGATCAGCATCGGAACCGGGTCAGGGAGCTCCAGAAGCGAGCTGAGGATGCTGGTTTCTGGATCAAACCCGGCTCAGAACCGCCAGCCCCGACATCCAATAAACTATGCAGAGCTTTTAAAACTCCCAGCAGGCCAGGGGAGCTGGTTTCTGGGTCGGACCCAGGTCCGAGCCGCCTGCCCTGAACAGGAAGACGGGCATATCTCCCTCTCTCTAAAGCGCTAAGCTACGCTACGTGAACGGTTATTAATGAGTATGAAACCGCTGACAAGCTTATTATAGTTTATTATTGTCAAAAATCAAAATTATATTAACTGACCTTAGACTTAGACTTAGTTCCTCCGGCGCCTACTGGCGCATTGGGCGCAAAGTAATCGCCAGCGAGCTCTGTCGGCCGCGAGGGCCTCGGCTTCATCCCATGACAGGTTCACGGCACGTAGGTCTTCGATAAAAGTTCTGCGCCATGTGATTTTTGGCCGTCCTTGTTTCCGTTTTCCGCGTCCTGGGGTCCACAGCATGGCCACTTTTGGTATGCGTGTTTGAGCCATTCGTAGCACATGGCCCCCAAACCGAAACCGTCGCTCTGCAACGACCTCAGCGAGTTGGCGTGTTCCCGTTTGGTGGTGGATCGCTTCATTCGTGATGTGGTCGAGGTAGGAAATGTGAAGGATGCACCTGAGGCATCGTTGTTGGAACGCATTGAGGCGCTGTGTGATGGCCGCTGTCGACCTCCATGTCTCGCTCCCGTATATGGCGGTTGGAATGACGATCGTGTTGAATAGGCGGATTTTTGTTTGTAGCCCGATGGACCCAGACGCCCAGACTGGCTGTAAATGACCAACAATATTTAATTGTCTGGTACATGACAGCAGTCTGTTAAGCAATGTGACGTTAGCACACGAGTTTAAGCTACCTAGCATCGTTCACTCACCACCGAACCTCCTGACACCAAATCTCTCTCCTTTGTCCATCGTTCCTCCCTCTGGCTTGTCTCTGCTCTCTGGGCATGCAGCGGGCTCATAACTGTATGGTTGTGGTCCACCATAAGTATAATTATAAACATTTAAAGTTTCCTCTGTGTCAGAACCGGCATTAAGTTCCATGTTCTTCTCTGGATCAAGCTAACAGGACTCCTTCTGCCAGCATCATGTTGGCAGTGGCGGTTTTACCATTAGGCATGGTCGGCGGCCGCCTGCAGCCCCTTATGTTGGGGGGTCCCCTAGCCCTGACCACCGGCACCCCTCTGTCAATGCCACAGTGGATTATTCCTTTAAGACGCTGATGCACAAACAGGAAGTGGTTGGTAGTCATTCCACTCCAGTCCAGTTGGTGGCAGTAATGCACCAAATTGTTGTTTGCCAAGTGCCATAAGACCACAAATAAGAAAAAGAGAGGCGGGAGCGTTTGTAACAAACTCAAAGCGATAGTCAAAACATGAAGCATGAAATGGAGTTATCCTAGTGGCTCCAGTAAGAGAAAGAAGCAGCTTGCTTCATAAAAGCTTTTATTTTCACTTCTGAAAGTGACGTCATTTTTCTATGTAAACATCAAAAGGAATCAGAAAGGAAAGACAATAGAAAATGTTTAAAGGGAGGAAAACATAGACCAAAATGGAAAAAATAAAAAAATAACAAAGGCAAAAGCACAGGAGCACTGACAGGAAGAAAGCAGAGCAAATATTGAAAGCGCTCAAAGGGAGGGAAATACAGGAAAAAAGAGGAGGACTAATAAAAAGGGAAAATAACTCATGTCAGAAGAAGGGAGAGTTTCGCAAATCCACTTAACTCATTCACTGCCAATGACGACTTCGTCATTTGCATGTTTTTTACTGTGTGGGCGTCGGACGAGCCCCCACACCGTGAGAACAAACATCTCAGCTCTAAAGCTGATCTTCATCCACGTACGTCACACGTCACGTGATCAGGAAGCAGAAAATCCACATGTTAGGAGATCGTTTTGGACCGCTGCTGTAAAAAAAAGTGAGGCGCGAACTGGAAAAGCTTCTGCCGATCACAATTCAACAACAGATTATGGAAGAACGGATAACGCTCGAAACGCGCGGATTCTTCCTGATGTAAGAGGTGAGTCTTGCACATAGTTGTTACTCTGCTGCGGCATTTTAAATGTTCATTTTAGATATCAAAACATTAGCAAACAACTTCTCTTTTCTGTGTTTAAAAAGAACGAAGAAAGGCAAGTTTATTTTAGATTTGAGTCTTTGGCTGTAGAAGGATTTCTGAAATGGCGCCTCTCAAGATAAAAATCACAAAAACAATAAGAAAATGATGACAGAAGATCATGATAAAAAATTAAGCTTAAAAATGAGAAAAAAGAAAGTTGCTCAGAAAAGCATCATTATTGCATGCAGAGGAGGCGGGGCCTCTAGTGGAGGTCTAATCTGTATACAGCCTGCTGAAGTGATTATTTAATCAGGTGTGATTGATTCATCATAGCAGCCAAGGGGCAGCGACATCAAACACGGCGTCAGAAAAGCTTCTGTTTTTATTTCATGTCAAATCAGGAAATTAGAAGTTCTTGGGAGGCTAAAGCTCTTATGCACAAACTAAATTGCAGTCTTTGTGAGTGTGTGTGAGTGTGTGTGAGTGTGTGTGTGCCGCTGTGTCCTGTGAAGTGCCTTTGTTTGCTTCTGTTGACCTTTTAACAGCCTAAATGAATTTCCATCAATCTCTCCTCTTGTCTCTTTCATTAAGTTTTCTTGATCTTTTACTTTTTATTAATCTCGTGATTCTCATCTTGAGACTTTATAAAAATCCTTTCTCCTTCTTCTCTCTTGCTCTTTTTCATAAATGACATGGAGGAACGTTAAACTCAGCCTTTTCATTAAAAACAAACACGGGACCGAGCTGAAGGTGGTCACACCTGAAGCCGTCTGGGATCTGAGCGGGGGGGTGGGGGGTGGAGATGCTCGGGCCGTGCCGCCGCGTGATTGGCAGACTGACCTTTGTTCCCTCCCTTTTCTCCTGCCTGATGGGGGCGTGTCACTATGGAAACTGAGCTGTGTGTGTGTGTGTGAGAGAGAATGGAACTTCCTCGTCGGCCTGTCGGCTCAGTGTGTGAAGGAGTGTGTGAGAAAGAGAGGGACGGTGTGGACTAGAGTTGTAGGAATATTTCACATCATCAGGAAGACAAAGTCCATCTACTTTAAACAACTTTAGCTGATTCAAGGGGCTGTGTGTGTGTGTGTGTGTGTGTGTGTGAGTGAGTGTGTGACAGAGATATCCATGTGTGCATGAGTTTCCTCCGTCCTACATCGGTGCTCACGTGCGGTTCAGATATGTGACTTTTGCAGAGTCGGAGGGTTTCCTCCTCTTTGAGAGGAGAGCAGCATGAGCCTGAGGAAGAGGCTCTCCTTCAAGCGGGTCTGGAACTTCAGCACCGTGAGTAGCTCGCACACCAAAATGCATCCCATGCAGTCGAACAGCTGCTCAGTCTGGTGTCAGTTTGTCCTTTAGCACAAACCCCAGAAAAGGATGGAAGTGGGAAGAAACGCCCCCAGCTGAGAAAGATGGAGACCGATGAGGCGAAATTGAGGACCTGGAGCAAAGTCCTCGGGGAGAAAGGGGATTCCAGTTCTGTAGGAGAGCGGACAGCAGAGGGATCGGAGTGGAAGAAAAGTAATCAGGCAGGAGCTCCTGGGACAGACACGGAGATTTGTCAGTGGTTTCCATGAGAAAATGGTTTTGGGGGGGGGTTAGAGGTAAAGGGCAAACACTTCTGAGTCAGCTTCGAGGTGTAGACGAAGAGATGGAGATAGAGACTAGGCCTGGGAGTGAGATGGACAAAGAGAGAGTCTTGTTTTCGTGAGTCATAAGGTGTGTGTGTGTGTGTGTGGACAGATGTGGTCGATCACTCATTCATGTTTACGTCGTGTGTGTGTGACTGGCGTGTTTCAGGCCAAGTCTAACTGGTGTTTATCAGCAACTCGGCCTCCGAATCACATCTCTTGTGTAGGAAGAAGCATCAAGTGAATTCCTCCCCATCCTAGCGGGCGGACATCGACTCCTGAGTGCGCTGCAGGAATTTCAGGGTTCATCCCAGACTTTCACAGACAAACTTTAAATGGGAAACACTTATAAACCTTCCTTTATGCTGTAAGTTACCCATGCAGCACATTTCAGGGGTTTGGTCACACCTGCACAAGCCTGACCAGCTTTTTCATGTCTGACTTAAGCTAGGCCAAAGCTAAGTGGCTCCTCGGTCGCTCCTTCTTGGCAGGATGTTCTGGTCTTCTCAATGGCAGCCACTATTCCTCCTCATATTCAAAAGTAAACACACACGGAGACTGTTGGTGCACCAGCTTCCTCCTGAGCTGGAGGTGTGTGTGTGTGTGTGAGACATTTGTTCAGTTATAGGTGTGGCCTGTTGGCGTTTAGAGGATTACAGGAATATTTCAGCCTTTTTTCATGAGTTCTTTCCTGATGGAGACGGTTGAGTGAGGTTTAGGAGCCAGGATTACAAACAGTGTTGTCCGTGTGTGTGTGTGTGTGTGTGTGTGTGTGTGTGTGCGTGCGTGCGTGCGTGTGTGTGTCACTGCCTCCCTCTTGTTTTTCCACCCAGTACATAAACAGGGCATGTTCTGGAAGCCTGAGAGGACCAGTGGAGACGTTTATGGCTTTAAAGCATTAATATTATGATAACTGTCAGATGAAGAGTTGTAAATCATCACCTGTGTTTAGCATTGTATTTTTAATCTGACACACAACGTTCGTAACTGATTATGTAAGCTGTACCTGACCAACCACCTCCTGCACACGCGAACGCCACCTCAACGTTTTCATCTTGGCTTCTGGAGACGAGAAGACACATGTAAATAAACCAGTTTAACCTGCAGGAAAAGGTTCTAAAGCCGCACATAACTTAGCAATTATCGATCAGCGGGAAGGTGTGTGTGTGTGCGCGCGCGCGCGCGTGTGTGTGTGTGTGTGTTATGCGCCATGTTTTTATTACCTTCTGGGGACAATTGATCAGGTTAATGCAACGTGGGTCATTTTGAACTTGTGGGGACATCTGGCTGGTCCCCACTTGGGAAACCCCCCTAAAACCTGGTTTTAGAGGGTTGGTGTGAATTACCTTTTAGTTGGGGTTAAGGTTAGGAACACACTAGTATTGGTTAGGGTTAGACATGATTCAGCCACAAAAAAGAATGGAAGTCCGGGTGCATCGCCAGCAAGTGTTGAGCTGCCGTGTGATGCAGCCATCTTATCTTGGTGTTGAAGTGGGAGTCGCAGTGACGTGAGCCCGTTGTATAACCGGCTACAATGCTACCCGGCACACAGAACTTCTTGTAAAAAGTGTGTTTGATTTAAAATTCAATACCGCCCATGAAAATGTTTAAAAACACAGTAAAATTTTGTTTATCTAGTTTAGAGGATTCTGAACTTAAAGGTGGAATAGGAGACGTTTTTCTTGCCGTTCAAGAGAAAGACACAAAGGTCCAACCTTCTCGGAGTAACGCACGATGCTCGTTTCTGGCTTCAGTTTTACATTCTAGACCCATTTTTGGCACCTTTTCTGCCATAATCCCTGATGTGGTGCACTCAGGCACCCATATGCAATTTAGTATGCTAGCTAAAAGGGGTGTGTGTTTGGAATCTGGCAATACGATGTACATCACAATACAGGGCAGACGATATAGTATATTGCTATGCTAAAAGCCAAGTGATATTTTTTACTGAACTTAAGCAGTTTGAGAGATGGTAGGGCTGCAGACTATATCGTAAATATATTGTTATCAGCATGCACAATATGCATATCGCAAAGAACAGATAAATATCGCAATGAATGGTCAGCTCAAATGTTTGCTTCACATAACGCGTTCTGTCAATCAAACAGAAGCGTGATGTTTTTTTAACAAATCAAATAGAGCTCTTCACCCATTTGGCCAATTGGGTGGGTTCTCATAGCTCAGATGCCCGCCCCCGAGGCATTGATGGTTAGCTAACACCTGAGTTAGCTTTGTTCTGCTCTTTCTGCTGATTCTGCTTTTCCCGGGATCCACTGATCGCCTTTTCTTCTTCATTTTCTTTTTCCCCTTTCCTCACATCTTTTGCTTTTCTCGTTTTTATGAATTATTTATGTCTTTGTTTTTGATTATTTTTGTTCCTGAGTTAAGATTTTATTTTTCGCAAGTAATATTGCCATCGCAAAATTAACCGCTGTTATCGAATATCACAGGTTTTCCTAATATCGTGCAGCCCTAATGGATAGGTTAGGATCCAATCATGAAGAATGGGACATTCACAATGATAGGATGAGGTTTTTCCAGGATTGTAAGTTTTAGAAGTCATAAAAATGATACTTTTGTAAAAAAAAAAAAAAAACGTTTATTTTATTGGTTGCTCTTCCGTCTTCTTCTGTTTAATTGAAATTAAATCATGGTTCTCCACTAACTTCCTCAAAGAAAATGGTGACAGAAACAGAAATACCATTTACTTACATTTTTTTTAGGCTAAACTAAAGCTAACAGAATACTGCCAAATTAGGACAATGACTTTGTCTTGACTTAGCTTACTCTGGGGAGTATGGCAACAGACTAAACTTCACTTACCCCTTTAGGTCATTTTTGCTGGTGGATTCATGTTAAATGATGCACTGATAGCTGCACAATGCTTTTATGTTTCTAAGCAGTTATTTTCAATTGATGGTTGATTTTCTTTCTTATCAAGTCTGATTGTTGTTTAGATTTTTTGTAGATTCAGACTCCTTGTTAGGTGTTGTTTATCAGCTAAACTTGGTTACATTTGCACTGGTACTAGTTAGTACTGTGATAAAATCAGTGCCACTTTTACAAGAATATATACGAGAATGTAATAGATCTTTAACTTCATGAAGACATCTCAACAAGCTCTGTCTGATATCAGTTAACTGAGAACAGGGTATCCGCGGGTCCTTAAAAAGTCTTAAAAAGTCTTAAATTTACTTTTCCAAATTTAAGGCCTTGAAAATCCTTAAAAATGACAAATAATCCTTAAATATAGTTTCCAAAGGTCTTAAATTACCAAAGACCCAATAAACTAGATTATTTTATTTCTATGACATTTTCGTGAATTTCTAGTTAGTCTTCAGCATTTTTTGTGTGTGATGTTGGCGTAAGCGGAACCGTACACATTCAGTTGGTTGTGAAAGGGGACTATTTTTAGATGAGCACATTAGCTGGTTAAGCTAGTGGGAGCTTGCGCCATGGAGAAGTGCAAGTTTAATGGTAAATGGATGGTTAATCCCACGTTCGCGACGTGGTTAGCACCGGTTCCAGGCAATAGCTGGAAATTATAGCTTAAATTTAATTGAAAAAATAGCTTAAATTTGGATCTGGATCGAAAGCAGTCAGTTGAGGTGGTTTGGGCATCTGGTCAGGATGCCTCCTGGACACCTCCCTGGGGAGGTGTTTCGGGCATGTACTGCTGGCAGGAGGCCCCCGGGTCGACCCAGGACACGTTGGAGAGGTTACATCTCCAATCTGGTCCAGGAACGCCTTGGGGTCCTGCCGGAGGAACTGGTGGAGGTGGCCGGGGAGAGCACGGTCTGGAGCTCCCTAGTTGGTATGCTGCCTCCGTGACCCGGACCCGGATAAGTGGAGGAAGACGACAACAAGCTTAAATTTGGTCAAAGTGGCCTTAAAAAAGGTCTTAAAAAGTCTTAAATTTGGCTCCCTTAAACCTGCAGATACCCTGTGAGAAACTATAAAAGGTTTTGAGACATTTTATCATACAGATAAACTTGTAAAGAGCAAGTCACCCCCTACCAGAGTCTTAACTCCACTCCCACTTCCTGTTAGAAAAATGCAACAAATGCTGTTGCCTAGCAGACTGAGAGGGGGGAGCCGCTAACAAATACACACGCACACAGGCTCACAACGACATTGTGACATCATATGGTACCAGCTAATGTTCTAGGGTACCTCTTAGCCAATAGCGATGGCGGATTTAAATTCAAATGCAGTGCAGAGTTTTTACCTGACAACGGCACGACACTGACAGTTTTAGGCAGAATATTTAAATTTTAACTAAAATGCACTAAAGTGCAAAACTACTGACTACACATGTCTGCAGCACGATTAGACACACATTTATATAGTTTATCAGGAAAAAAGTTGATTTGGGGGTGACCTGCTCTTTAAGTAGAATGTGCGACCTTCAGAACGTCTCACATTTTTGGGGGTTTTCTGGGAAATGATTGTGAATATCATCGTTTAGGCTTTTTTCAGTTTCCTGTTTTTAAATATTCTAAAAAACGTAATGAATAATCTGATTTGCTTCTAGTTGGGACAAACAAACACGTCTGTATTCTATGTTTTATGAAGTCAATGTAGATTTTTCTGAGTTTTAAATGACTGAGTTGCAGGTTTTTTATAAATTTTTTATGGAGAAACAGGCACATGCATTTTTATGCATTAGAGAGTGGGTTTCAGTTTGAGGCATTTGGAGAGGGAATGTCTGGAAAACCCCAATTATTCTCTCTGGGCTCCCAGGAATGACCGGGATCTGCCAAGAGAGGTGGGAAACACCACTGGAATGATTGAGGAAAAGGCTGAGGGAGGAAACGGAGAATGATCCGAGGTATCAGTGGAAAAAATCTCATGATAACAAGAGACAGACGGAGGAAGAAAAATGGAAGCGGGGGGAATAAAGAAAGAAAAAAAGATGGAAGAGAAGAGGATTAGGTGGAGAGAGGAGACAGGACATGGGGCCACATGCTAGGGCCAAACGTTTCCATCAGTTTTGTGTCTGTCAGTGATCAGATGATAGAGATACAAGTTAAACATATCTCCATCGGGGGGGGGGTCGAATATAATAAGACCGGTTTCACTCAGACACATTGTGGTCAAATCAGAAAAAAATACCTTACCTCAAAGTTTCATTTACAAGGATGAACGTTGACAGTTACTGCCTAATTATTTCAACATTTTCATTTATTTTTTGCTTTATTTAAAGAGCAAGTCACCCCCTACCAGAGTATTACTCCACTCCCACTTCCTGTTTGGAAAATGCAACAAATGCTGTTGCCTAGCAGACCGAGAGGGCGGAGCCGCTAACAAATACACACACACACAAGCTCACAACAACATTGTGACATCATATGGTACCAGCTAACGTTCTAGGGTACCTCTTAGCCAATAGCGATGGCAGATTTAAATTCAAATGCAGTGCAGAGGTTTTACCTGACAACGGCACAACACTGACAGTTTTGGGCAGAAAATTTAAATGTTAACTAAAATGCACTAAAGTGCAAAACTACTGACGACACGTGCCTGCAGCACGATTAGACACCCGTATATATAGTTTAGCAGAAAAAAAAGTTCATTTGGGGTTGACTTGCTCTTTAAAGGCACAGTTGGTAGTACTTAGGGGTGTGTATTGGAAAGAAACCGGCAATACAATGAACATCACCACAGTACAGGTGAGAAGATATGAATATACTACAATACAGGAAGCAATAACATAAAACTTTCACCCAAAAATAGTCTTTGGAGTGGCAGAAACATCCCTTTGAATGTGTAATGATGGAGTTCAAGGTAGGACGTGAGCAAATGTCACACATTTATATAAACCTAAAACTCATAGAGAATAAAAGTTGGTATTTTTCTAATTCACAGCAATTTTACTGTCATGTTTTTACTGACCTAATCTGAGATTGTATTTACGTTATCTGCTGCTAACTGAGCTTTGAAGCTGGTTTACTTTGTGAGTTTTTTATGCTTTTCGGGCCTAAATGGCTTTTTTTAAGCTGCATGAATGTAAATATGCAGCTGTGGAAACAGACTGGCTTGAACTATTAAAAGCTTCTCTTTCTGCCTCTGCATCAGTTTCAGTTTCTGCTTTATAACTCCTACCGGTCACAACGTTTACTTCAGCAATACTTAAACGTTTCCACTCGTCGTGCACCAAACTCTCTTCTCCCATGTTTGAATTGTAATGATATTTGACTTCATAGTGATTATTATTCTGCACAGTGAAAAATGAAGCTGATGGCTTTCTAACGAATGAGTGTAGGAACGTAACTATAGATATGCTTCGTCATCAGCATGGCTCCCGTGTGTCTGCTGACTCATAAACGTATCTTAATGTAAACGTATTGTAAACATCGACTTGTAGTTGCTGATTAGTTTTTTCTTAACTTATCAAACAGGATTGAGTTTTCCTTCTCACCCATCTTGGCTTCTTATCTGAGTCACAGAGAGTTTCATTAGGCCCATTTCCATTATCGGAACTTCCGGGTAAATTTATCAGACCTTCCCGGTGTGCATGAGATTCCGTTTTGCCGGGTCAGCCCTAAAGGGCTGTTTTCTGGGCCATTTCAAGAACCGATCGAGTACCCGAACTGTGGTGTGTGCTCAGAAAGGCCCGGTAGAGAGCGTGACATATGATCAACTCATGCTGATTGGTTGTAACTGTGTAGGAAATGACATCAGCAGATGTCACCAAACTACTGACGTTTGTAAAACTGGAGAGGTGTTGGTGAAGCGGAATGAAAGGGGGATTAAAGCAGCGTTTGATGCTGCTTTAAAATTTTTGTTTCTAAACTCATGTTGCTTGATTTGGAAAAGGGTAGAAAGCCTTCTCCGGGTCGGGGATGAGGTCCTGCCCCAAGGGGAGGAGCTTAAGTATCTCGGGGTCTTGTTCATGAGTGAGGGAAAACTGGAGCGTGAGATCGATAGGTGGATTGGTGTTGCATCTGCAGTGATGCGGGCGTTGTACCGGTCTGTCGTGGTGAAGAGAGAGCTGAGTCAGAAGGCGAAGCTCTCGATTTACCGGTCGATCTACGTTCCTACCCTCGACTATGGTCACGAGCTTTGGGTAGTGACCGAAAGAACGAGAACGCGGATACAAGCGGCCGAAATGAGTTTTCTCCAAAGAGTGGCTGGGCTCTCCCTTAGAGATAGGGTGAGAAGCTCTGTCATCTGGGAGGGGCTCGGAGTAGACCCCCTGCTCCTCCACATCGAGACGAGCCAGTTGAGGTGGCTCAGGCATCTGGTCAGGATGCCTCCAGGATGCCTCCCTGGTGAGGTTTTCCGGGCACGTCCAACTGTGAGGAGGTCTAAAGGATACCCAGGACACGCTGGAGTGACTATGTCTCTCACCTGGCCAGGGCACGCCTTGGGGTTCCCCCAGAGGAGCTGGCCCAAGCGGCTGGAGAGGGAAGTCTGGGCATCTCGACTTAGGCTACTGCCCCCACGACCCGACTCCGGATAAGTGGATGAAAATGGATGGATGGAAACTCAGCTGCCAAAAATGCTACGAAGTCCCCCCCC
>SSNQ01034548.1:0-37500 GCA_006942095.1 Nothobranchius kuhntae | reverse complement strand
ATTTAGAGGTTTGCATCCCAAACACGGCGTACTGAGTGTTCCTTGTGTCGAGCATCTTGGGTACCGTCCTTATTTTACCAGCAGCTCCATGAGCTTCACACACACAGCCAGCCTCCTCTCATCAGTTTGTGTCTCTGCTGCTGCCGCCTCACAAGAGCCGCCTGACCTAAACCTTCTGAAGAGGTCTGCTTTGTCCCTGAAACAGACGCAGTGCTGCCTTCCCAGTGTCATCTGTAGTCATGCCGAACACTCGGGTATCTGCAGCCACTTCATAGCAGGAAGGAAGCAGGGCTCAGCGCATTCCTGTTTCTCCCAAAACCCACAGAAAAGAGTTTAATGTCACTCCAGAGTCGTGCTACAGAGTGGTGCTGCTGTCAGGCGGTGACAGGAAGCAAGTAAATCTGCACAGGATGGAGTTTAGAGGTGTACAGTCATCTGGGTTGTGTTCTCTCTCTCTCTGTCACACACACACGCGCACACACACACACACACACGCACACACACACTGTCATCTGTCAGATGTGATATAAACCTGCATGGCTGCAGATGCATCCACCGATGTTCTCTGCAGCGTTTCACATGATCCTGCAGGCTGACTGTGTTACACTTTGTACCTTTTACTTTTCTGCTGTGAAGCAAAAAACTGTTGCGTTAAAATTTTTCAACTATTCCAGAATGTTTCAGTTGCTTTGATGAGTCAGAAGAGTAGAAAGAGCAGGTGTGTGTGTGTGTGTGTGTGTGTGTGTGTTTGTTTTATCTCAGGGCTTCAGGCATCATTAGTCCCAGCAGTGGCCTTCCTTTAACAAGCCCCTCATCAATACTGCAGCTCCCTCCCGTGTGTGTGTGTGTGTGTGTGTGTGTGTTGTATCTGCGTGACATGCGCGTTTGCTTTAGCGTCGTTATTTCTCCTCTCCCTCGGCTCTGAATTATTCATCGTCTGGAGGCCTGTGTGTGCTCGTATCACTTACGTTGCTCCTGGTTGTGTGTGGGCGTTCGTGCAGGTGCGTGTGCGCACCGTGACCCGACCCTCACCGTGGTTCCTCAGGTTGTTGTCCAGGTTGCTAACCAACGGCAGCTCCTAGCTCCCCTTCTACCCTCCTTCCCTTTTTTTAAATGTATTTCTTTATTTTCCCGTCGGCCATCTCTTCCTCTCTGTGATGTCAGCTGTGTGTGTGTGCGTGCGCTCTGTCTTGGACTGTTTGTTCACCCTGATGTTTTGGAGCTCGTGAGGGGCCCCGATAGGGTGATTATGGATGGAGGGGCTTGGTTACCCCATAGGATTCGCCACCTGCCTCGCTGGCACCACACCGGCTCCTACCAGCTTTACCCAGGTGAGGTCGGATCGGGAGCTTTCATGCACACTTGAAGAAAACGAGCGAACATGCTCACTGGAAGCAGGAGAGTTTGAAGTTGGTTTATTTTGCTGATTGACTTTATCGTGTTTGTGGTTTTTTTATCTCATGACTTAGATTAGAATGAAAGTCTCAGGAAGTCTGAATTAAGCGTACACGAACAACAGATTGGTAGCTAACACGAAAAGAGCCGTTTTAGGGATGTTGAGCAGAATTTTGTTTTTGCAGCAGCTGAGCGGCGTCTCAAACGGTTTGTGCTCTTTACCTACAACGTTGGTTTTAACTGTTGGGAGGGATGCTCTGTTTGCTACCCAAATGTCTAAATATCTCATAAATCACTGCATGAATTTAAATAAAATTCAATGTTCAATTCAGTTTATTTATGAAGCGCTAAATAACAACAAGAGTCGTCTCAGGGACCTTCACTGGGGGCAGCAGTAGCTCAACAGGTAGAGCGGGTTGTCCTGTAATCAGAAGGTTGCAGGTTCGATCCCGGCTCCGGACAGAGAACTCTGCTGTTGTGTCCTTGGGCAAGACACTTAACCCACCTTGCCTGCTGGTGGTGGTCGGAGGGTCCGGTGGCGCCTGTGCTCGGCAGCCTCGCCTCTGTCAGTGCGCCCTATAGGGCAGCTGTGGCTACATCGTAGCTCATCACCATCAGTGTGTCAATGTGTGTGTGAATGGATGAATGATACACTGTAGTGTAAAGCGCTTTGGAGTCCTAACTCTGAGAGGCGCTATACAAGTGCGGGTCACTTATCATTTATCATTTAAACATTCCAATACAGGTCAGGTCTTTAAGCCAATCAGTGAAAAGTTTCCTATATAAGGAACCCAGCAGGTTGCATCGAGTCACTGACTAGTGTCAGAGTCTTAACTCATTCACTGCCAGCGTTTCTCACCGTTTTTACTGTTTTTTTAAGAGTCACAGAACGTTGCGCAAAACAACCTAAACAAAGAGGAGACTCACCTCTTACATCAGGAAGAATCTGTGTGTTTCAAGCGTTATCTGTTCTTTCATAATCCGTTGTCGAATTGTGATCGGCAGACGCATTTCCGGTTGGCGCCTCACTTTTTTTACAGGAACGGCCCAAAACGATCTCCAAACACATGGATGTTTTGCTTCCTGATCACGTGACGTGTGACGTATGCGGATGAAGATCGGCTTCAGGGCTGAGATGTTTGTTCTCTCAGTGCGGGGGATCGTTCCGATTTTCAAACAGTAAAAAAATGCCAATGACGACTTTAGTCGTCAATGGCAGTGAATGAGTTAACAGCCCTCTTCAGCTTAAATGTCTGCACTACATTTGAATGTGAATCAGACATCGCTATTGGCTAAGCTGGTACCACTCACACGCCCATAAGAAACGACACGGCTCAGAGCCTCTCGCCTCCTATCAGTCTTTCCTCCCTTCCCTTTTCCCCTCTTTCCTCAGCTGCAAGCCCCCCCCCCCCCCCCCCCCCCCCCCCGGGTCCCCAGGCAGTCCCTCTTTGATGCAGCAGGAACTATGGGTCGAGTAAGACTCTGGTAGTGGGGTGCCTGAAACTTTAAGCAAATAATCCATTGTTTATCATATTTTGAGACTTTAGTTTTCTAACAACTCATATTTAAAAAGAAACTAATAATTATTTAGCCTAGCAACAAGCTTATATATGTGATGGCCACGACCCATAGACAGATCTCAGTCGTGGGACAAATCGGTTGTCTTTCAAACTTTCTCTGCGTCCTATTGGACAACGAACCACGCCTGGTTCCTTCCTGTTTTATAATCATTTAAATATTGAGTCCTGTGATCCGTTTAGTCGGACCCTGAAAACTTAACTTGCCGTAAAAAAGTGTGAACCAGAATAGTGACGCTTGTAAGCCTGATCTGCTGTCGGGGCACTCATTGATAACTCAAAAACAGGAATTGCATAAGCAGAAGTCACAATGGTACTAACCCAGTTTCAAATCACGCCGAACTTTATCTCCGTGCAAAATTCTGCTCTTTCACTGTTCACAGCATTTGCGTCGTCGAGGGCACCTGACCGCCGATGTCCCCCCTCTGGCTGTTTTTGGGTCGATACAGCTTCTCATTGTCCGTCACGGACCCGAACCCTGAAGCAAATTAATTTATTTTTTCTTTTCCGGTTATTCTCAGCTCCTCTGTGTGCATCTGCCTCCCGGTTAAATATTAGGAGCATGAGCACTCTAGTGTCTGATGGTGGCTAATATAAACTATTCCTAGTTGCACCGAGACTCTTCTCAGAATGAGAAATCATTGACTGATTCATAAAAGCTATCAACCCGAGTGTAAAAGTGGAACTTTTGTTCCTAGATACGATGCTGGAGGGATAACATCTTGCTCTCATTCTTAGTGAAAGATCACTGTGCTGGTGCCAGACATGGGTGCATTTAATGAAGAAGAAGAAAGTTCTCTAAAAAGATATTCTTAATCTGTCAGAGCTGCCTCCAGGCTCCAGGAGTGTTTCTCAATGTCGAGGCACCTGGCCTTGATGTCTTGGCCCCGCCCCGGTTGCCTAGGAGATACGTCATGTGGAGCCGCCAAGACTTGTTCCAATGTTCATGTTCTGCCGAGGCGTGTGTTCTCCGTTTGTTAGCCGTTTAGCTAGCTGAGCAAGGACACACGGGAGGTGTCTTGTAGCCTAGCCTTGGTCAGAAATTACCCAGAATACACCGTGGTATTTTCAAAAGGACGGCTGATCAGAAGCCGGCAGCTACTTCGGGGACAATTTCCAAGTTTAAAAGTAAGTCAGCTAATTTAAAATGGTTTTTTTTTTTAGAGCCAAAGAAGTTATCTATGGTTGGTTAGTTGCTTAATAGTTGCGGCTTCGGTGGCTAGCGGGTAGTAACTCACTTATATTTTTAATTTAATAAACATTTACACAATTTAAAAAGTAAAAGTCTCGTTATATATTTATATTGAAACTATTTCGTATAAAATATAACGTTGTCTCCCGTGTCACGTGACGTTACGGGACCGCCGTGGAAGCCGCTGTCACGTGATGCAAGTCGGTTCCATTTAACCGTTTTCTTTGACCAAGGAAGGACCGTGTCCTCGTAAGCAAGGCGCCTGGCCTCGCAAGACAACGCCTCGCAAGGCCAGGTGTCTTGCGAGGCCAGGCGCCTTGACATTGAGAAACACCCAGAGACTTTACAGCAATCCTCATACTAAGCAAGCATGCAGTGACAGTGGAGAGGAAAACTCCCTTTTAACAGGAAGAAACCTCCAGAGGATCCTGGCTCGGTATAAGCAGCCATCCACCACGACTCACTGGGGATGGAGAAGACCGAACACACACACACACACACACACACACACACACACACACACACACACACACACACACACACGCACGCACGCACGCACGCACGCACGCACACACACACACACACAACATGCCATGTAATGGTTCTATGGTTACATTGTGATTTCTTAGTAAATATTCTATTTAGAACAGCTTTACTTTACTGATAGATTATTCTACAACTGAAGACAAATCCTGTACTAAGACTGGTCTGAATATTTTTTTCACACATTTCTAATAACCTGGAAATACAAGAATATCAAGGAAGTTTATTTTTAACACACTAGACTCCTGAGTCATTTATGAATGTTTGTTAGAAAGCAAAAGGAGTCCGCTGAAGCAGGTGGAGGGCTCATAGGGCTGTTTTATCCTCTTGCTTCACCGTTAGTACATCAGTACTTAGTGCTGCATTCAGGTGCTGCAGAGAACATGGGAAAACGAGCTTTTCCGAATAACCCGATTCTAAACGATGCTCATATTTAGACCAGTGGTTCCCAACCTTTTTCCCGAGGGACCCCTTTTTTACCAGTAAAATTGTTGACGACCCCCTCCCATTCTCTCTTCCAGTACAAACATTATTAATAAATGACAAAATTGTTCAAGCACATTTTAATATGCTTTGATTCAATAGATAACAGTAATAGTAGGCTCCAGTACAGGACAAAGTCTTTAACAAAACCAAACAGAGCATAATGTGCTTGACAGTTTGTATTACTTTTCTGAACACATTGTTTCTTGTAAACACTGATAAATCAATCATTCCTTTCAATAAACGTTCGACACATAAAAAAATACACTGAGCAAAATGTACTTAAATGTGTATATTACTGTTTATACTAATTATTTACTGTAAAGGCTGTGATTAATCAACCAGTCCTATCTTTAATGAACTTTTGACACTTGAAAATAAAACAGTGAGCTGAGCAAAATGTTCTTAAAAGTGTGTTACTTTTTCTGTACTAATTATTTCCTGTCTTAATATCAGTAAACTTTTCACTCATGAAAAAAATGTGAGCAAAATGTAGGCTATAAACAAGTAATAAATGAAGTTTTAACCCCTTAAAGTGGAGAGGTCCTGGCGACCCACTGAGAGGCTTTGGCGCCCCCTTGTGGGGGTCGGGACCCCCAGTTAGGAACCACTGATTTAGACTGTAATAATTTATATTATTTGCTTAATTATTTTGCTCTGGTGGTGGTCTAGAGACGAGTTTTATTTTGTGAAGAAATACATTTGTTCAGTAGTTTTTTAAAAAGCTGTTTTTGGTTGTATTTGAATGAATTTTAGGTCTCAGTCTTACGATTCTGTGTTTTTACTTTTGAACAGAACTGAACAGTGTAGAGCTGCAGGGCTGCAGCAGCGACAACAGCCTGAACAGCAATGCCAGCCTGCCCAGCGTCCAGAGTCACCGGCGCCACGCAGAGAGGAGGGTGGCCAGCTGGGCGGTCTGCTTCGAGCGACTGCTGCAGGACCCCGTGGGTGTCCGCTACTTCTCGGTACTGACTGGTGTTTGTCAGACAGACTGTACAATGGCATAAAAAGGCTTTTAAAATGTTTTACACTCACATGTGTAAGCATTCTAGAGTATTAGTGTCGTGATTACTCGTTTTAATCCACGGCAGGAATTCTTAAAGAAGGAGTTCAGTGAGGAGAACATTCTCTTCTGGCAGGCTTGTGAGTTCTTCAGCCACGTCCCCGAGAACGACAACAAGCAGGTAACGTTTCATCCACCCGAACCGTTTTTCAGATGTTGGGATTTCTCACCCTGAATGTTCTTCAGCTCTCCCAACATGCCAGAGAGATCTACAACAGCTTCCTGTCCAGTAAAGCCACAACTCCGGTCAACATAGACAGCCAGGCTCAGCTCGCTGATGACATCCTCAACGCACCCAAACCGGACATGTTCAAGGAGCAGCAACTGCAGGTAGAAAACTACAGAAGAGCGGTTTTCCATCAGTGTGAGGAAACAAAATATTGGAGCAGTGTTTCTCGTTATTTTCTTCCAAAAATCTAATTTTTGGAAGAAAATTTATCATATTTACGACATAAAAATCAGCAAAAGAGTTGTTTACCTTGTTTTTTGCTGACGTTTTGGCTAAGGCTGTAGCCTTCCTCAGAGCTCACCGCTGTTGTCTGCATCACTTCCTCCTCCATTTATCCGCGGGCAGCAGAGGACAGTGTCGCCCTCTGCTGCCCGCGTTCTCCTCGCCGCTGGCGCAGTCCCAATGAGTGATCCAGTGTGTAGACCCCATCGTCTCTGTTCATGGTTGTGTGTCCACGTCTCCTTATTTCTATCGCTTCCTTAATCCATCTTTTGTATTTTTGTTGTTCGGTGGTTATGATCCGTGTTCTGTCCCAGTTCGTTATAAAGGCCGACCAATTCATTGTTTTTTTTAAAGGGACATTATGGAAGTTTGACAGCCAAAACATGTATAGAAATAATAAATGTCTTCTTCATACATTCTCCTGCAATGCCCTGGTCTTGTAGAATGAGCCCTGGCATTTTTACTGTGGTTGCCTGTTTTTCTGTAAAATCACAGAAAAAGAGAGATGCTCGGGTCGAGCAGGCTGCTTCATGCGCGTTCACGCTCAGGCATCGCCCATAGCGTTTGCTATCCGTAGCTTTAGCAGCAGAGAGAGAGGCAGTGCCACTTTGTCGCTGTTCCTAACGCCTAGTGACAAAGCTAGCTACATTTCTGAGGACCCTTAGCTACTTTCTGTAGAACTTTCTTCTAGATATTTCCTGCTAATTAGCAACAAAATAGCCATTTTCGCTCCGAACCGTTCTTTGGTTTGACGTTTCAGCTGTCATCAAGGATATAAATGTTACAGATACTGTGAATGTTACTAGAGTGTAGCTCACCTTGTAAGATGTCTGACTCCCATCCAGAAGACCTGGGTTTGATTCTGGATGTGAACATAGTTCATTTAGAGTTTATTGTTTACATTAATGGTATATTTTTTTACAGTAAGATGCCCAAATTTTTATTTGAGACTCGCCGAACGGCATTGAATTCACAGATAAAAAAGATGTGGGTTCAACTTTCCTTTTGGAACAATTTTTCGAGCAAGGGAAGGGAATGATCTGAGCATGCAGGAGGACTGACCCATCATAACCCTTTGTCGGCTGTGCTGAAGAGAAAGGTACAGAACCAAATTATTTAATTAATTAGCTGCGCGTTCTCCTGTCCTCTGTCCACCTGGCCACACACACACACGCACGCACGCACGCACACACACACACACACACACACACACACACACACACACACACACACACACACACAAGGGACTGTCTCAGCTGTTATTTTCTCTAAGGAGTGTGCACGTACAGCATGCGTGCCTCGTGCACGAGCCTACTATTGAAGCTGCCGTTACGCTTTTGGCCTGAGGGGGCAATCGCGAGCATAAAAATTCAAAAGTCCGTAAAGTCCCTTTAAGGCCAAGGCCGATACCGATTTTTAAAGAATTTTGTTGCCGATGGCCGCTATCTAAAGCCGATTATTAAGGCCAACATATATACGTTTTAGCAGCACATTGATTGTGAAAGACAACTGAACACTCACTGTGTCCAATATGAATGAAATAAGTCAATAAATCTCTTAATATTAATTGAACTTCAAATATAAAACAAACTCAAAACATTTAAAAAAACAACTGTGTTTTCAGTCTAGTAGTGGTGGCAGTGGCTTTTTATTTATTTTCATCCGCTTTTAAAAATAAATTTGGCCGATGTTGTGTTTTACTTTTTATCTGTACAGCACTTAGGTCGGCTGCCATGCCGTTTTTAAATGTGATTTATAAATAAAGGTTGTATATGATGGCCGATATAGAAAACATGGGATACATCGGTCGGCCTCTTGTCCGTTCTATGTTTTTCTCTTGTGCAGTGGTCTGTTACAGCTGATTTCTCTATTGTACTTTCTGCTTCTTGTTTCACGGCTCTTTTGTGTCTTCGGTTAGTTTTTCTCACACTCCTTTCTAAGTTTTATTGTTTGATTTAACGTACCTCGTGACTTAATGTACCACTCTGCTTTGTGTAATTCGTGACTTCACGTACAACGTGACTTTACGTACCTCGTGACTTAATGTACCACGTGAGTTTACGTACGTCGTGACTTAATGAACCACGCTGCTTTGTGTAATTCGTGACTTCACGTACAACGTGACATTACGTATTTCGTGACTTTACGTACTATTGCTACAGCCTTGCTGTCCCAGACATGACGTATGTGGAAAATGAAACAATGCAGTATTTAAAAAGAATATGAGTATGAGTGCTCTGGGTCCCTAAAATGAGGTATAAAGCTCGTGGGGAGCGTGCGTTCACCTTTGCAGCTCCCAGACTTTGGAACGCACCCCCTCTGGTGGTACGCCAGGCTTCTTCACTGGCACAGTTTAAATCCAGCCTGAAGACACATTTTTTTAATTTGGCTTTTGGTCGATGATCGGTCTTTTATGCTGTGACTCTTCTGTTTTATTGGCTGTTTTATTTATTTGTATTGTTTTTAGGTGTTTCTATTTTATGACAGCTTTTATCTGTGTTTAATGTGTATGGATGTGTATTTTGAATGGCTTTTTAGGTTTAACTCTGTGCAGTGCTTTGGTCAGCTGACGTGCTGTTTTTAAATGCGCTATATAAATAAAATTGGATTGGATTGGATTGGATGAGTGTTTAGGTGATTAGTTCATTGCGATAAAGTCTTAATATTATTTTAGAAGGTCTTAAAAAGTCTCGAAAAGGTATCCAATTTAATTTAGAGATTCCTGCATTTACCCTGTACTGTTATTGTTGTTATTTAGCGTTTATTTGTCCCCCTGGGGATTATTAAAGTACATGATCTGACTCTGGATTTATTTTCCTCCACCTGAATTTTACGTATGATGTTTTTCCTTTTAGATCTTTAACCTGATGAAATTTGACAGCTACACGCGGTTCCTAAAGTCTCGGCTGTACCAGGAGTGCATGCTGGCTGAGGTGGAGGGCCGGCCGTTGCCCGACCCGTGTCACATCCCAAGCAGCCCCACCTCCAAACACAGCACCACCGGTTCCGACCGCTCCAACCTCTCCACGCCCAAGAAGGTACCGCTACTCGTGCGTTTCACAGCAGGACAGGAGGAAATAAATAAATGAATTCATTGGAATTTATTAAAATCAAAGAACAGAAAACCTTGGGCTAGTTTTTATGTTCATATCAGCCTGTTTGGTGAGTGAGTGGGAAGCAGCGTGCAGGTCTGCGGCTCTGCACCACACACACTTCCTTAATAGCAGCAAGGGCTCTGGAACATTTATTTCAATGTGCACGAGAGTTTTACCTGCTTTTATTTCAAATTTAACAAAAAAGAAATAATGGAAAACATCAGCAGTAAGTAACATTTGTGTTTCTACATGCAGCCTTTTATGAGAGATTAATGAAGTGTGTGAAATTGTACTTGTGTGTGATTCGTGCCTGACAGGAGGACAAGAAGAGCAAATCAGGTCGATCTTTAAACGAGGAGGGTCGAGATGATTCAGCAGACCGAAGGAAAGGAATGTTCTTCTCTTGGTCTCGCAACAGGAGCTTCGGCAAAGGCCCCAAGAAACGGGAGCTGGCTGATTTCAACTATAGTCGGTTTTTTATCTCCTCACAGTAAAAGTTCTGTCAGCTTTTCTGATATTGGCTCTGTGATGACCCTACTCACGCGTTTGTTTCTGTTCAGATTTCTCTGGCACCAACGGTCGCCGTGAGTCGCAAGGCTCGCTGTCGTCAGGAGCCAGTCTGGAACTGGGAACGTCGGGATCGGGGAAGAACGAGGTCTGTTTGGAGCGAGACCTTCTAATTCATTTCTTTTTGAGAGTTCTGACAGGTGTAGGATGTGGTTAAATTATGAGAGTGAGGCTTATAATTAGGGATGCAGCGATACCGATACTTGGATCTGAGTACTCGTCGATACCGATTACTGATACTTCTACCACACAAAAAAGTGCAATGAATTGGAATACAGGTTTTATTTTCTTCACTGCTTTCAACAGGAAAAGACTGCGAGGTAGATAAAAAATTAAATGTATTAATAGAAATGATCACAAAACTAAAATGTTAGGTGAACAGAAATGACAAGTTTCAGTGAAGCCAATTTCAGGCAACTGGATTGGTATTGGCTAACTTTTACCCTCATCCCTACTAGGGATGCAACGATACCACTTTTTTCCAAACCAATACGATACCGATACTTGGATCTGAGTGCTCGCCGATACCGATTACCAATACCGATACTTCTACCACACAAAAATGAAATGATTTGGAATACAGATTTGATTTTCTTCTCTGATTTCAACAGGAAAAGAGGTAGATAGAAAGTAAAATATATGAATAGAAATCATCACAAAACTAAAATATTAGGTGAACAGAAATGACAAGTTACAGTGAAGCCACTTTCAAGCAGCTGCATCGGTATCGGTTAACTTTTACCGATACCGATAGTGATATTGGTATCGGTGGATGCCTAATCCCTATTTATAATCACAACTTATCTTTCCAGGGTGACTCATCTCGTGGTTCGGTACCGGATAGAGGAGGAAGTAGCGCCCCCTTGAGGCAGTGCAACATCAGCATGCCAGATGGCTCGTGTTGCGCGGTTCCACTGAGGGCCGGCGTGTCCATCAGAGAACTTCTGCAGGGTCTTTGTGAGAAGCTCTGCATCAACCTTGCAGCTATAGACCTCTTCCTGGTGGGAGGAGAGAAGGTACCGCTCTTTATGTGTCTGGTCCAGTAGAACCCTGACAAATTTAAATATCTACAGCAAACTGGGTCGATATCTTAGCCAGCCGTGGTCAGGCTTATCGTAGGTTTTCAGTAGTGATCAGAATGAAAAATTAATAAACATTTCGTCAGTTAGCTTACATGCTACATATAGCAATGTTTCATGTTCTCTCTCCCAGCCACTTGTTTTGGACCAGGACTGTATGACCCTGAGCTCTCGGGACCTCAGACTAGAGAAACGGACCCTCTTCAGGTATAAAATACAAATTGTCTGCGTTCTTCATGTGACGAAACATTAAAACTTCTAAAGCTGGAGCTGATATAAAGCTGAATTCGGATCCTCCCCTCCTCAGACTCGACCTGGTTCCCATCAACCGCTCGGTGGGTCTGAAAGCGAAGCCCACGAAGCCGGTGACAGAGGTCCTGAGGCCCGTCGTGGCCAAATACGGTCTGCACCTCTCTGACTTGGTGGCACACATCGTAAGTCTCGCCTCAGGCTGCAAACAGAATAAATAGTGGCTACAAACTCATGAAGTGTGTGTGTGTGTGTGTGTGTGTGTGTGTGTGTGTGTGTGTGTGTGTGTGTGTGTGTGTGTGTGTGTGTGTGTGTGTGTGTGTGTGTGTGTGTGTGTGTGTGTGTGTGTGTGTGTGTGTGTGTGTGTGTGTGTGTGTCAGAGTGGTGATTCAGAGCCGTTAGATCTAGGTCTTCCCATTTCCAACCTGGACGGGTTACGGGTGGTTTTAGATCTAGAGGAAAACCTTCCTGGAAAAGGTAAAATCCACGCTCCGGACCGGCGGTGTTCTGTTTACAGAATGTTTTCGTGTCAGTTTTTAATCTTTCGTTTAATCTTGTCTCGATTCACCAGACAAACAGAAAATAGCTCCCTCTAAGAGCCACCTCCCAGCCTCTACCAGCAGAAACCAGTCGTCTACAGTAAGATCTTCTCCAGCCTTTTTAGTTGTTCCTCCGGCTCTGGAATGTCCCTTTAACCCATGAATGTCTCCACTGCCTGGTTAATGATGTCACGCCACTAAGTGTCTCTTGCTGTCACCCGTGTGTGTGTGTGTGTGTGTGTGTGTGTGTGTGTGTGTGTATTACTGTATGTGCTTGCTGTGGTGCTGAGTCGTGTCACACCGGTAAACAACGTTCCATGATTGTGGTCTGCCTGTTGCTGTTGCATCATCAACTTCTCTCTGGTTCTTCCTCCTCCTCTAACCTCAACTCTGCTCTCCGAAGTGAGCGATGTGGGAGTCAGAACCTCCAGAACCGGGATGGGCGGTGGCTGTAGAGCTTTAGTTTGTTGCCGGAACTTTCTGTCAGCTGTTGGGGTTTAATCTGACTGGATTACCCTCTCGGCTGATTCTGGATCTGTTTGTGAAACAGATTCTTTTTCTCCTTCTGCTCTAGTTGCAGTAGCGTAGCTTGATTAGAGGATAGCTCTCTGGTGGTGTGTGTGTGTGTGTGTGTGTGTGTGAGAGAGAGAGAGCTTACACGCTGATGATGCTTAGCACACAGAGTGGACATCATGGCAGTCTGGAACATCCCACCTGTGTTTGAGCCATTGTAATTGTTATCCTCAATTTATTTCAAGCACACCGTCTGGCCAACAAACAAACAAACAAACAAAAAAACACTCTAATTCCTTAATCTGCAACGTTAGAAAAAACGTCTTTGTGTTTCAACAGGACGGAACAGCCGAGAACATTCCTGAAACCAAAACTCAAACGTGTGTTATAGTTCAGATCATTTAGAAGTGAACCCTTGTAAACGTCGAGAGCTGCTGCCCCCGCGACCCGACTCCGGATAAGCGGTTGAAAATGGATGGAAGAACAGAGTTCTGATCTTTTCACAATCATGCCACAAGAGTCACGTGGTACGTGAAGTCACCTCAGCCAAATACTGCAATATTAGCCTTGTGTTGGGAAGAATAGTTCTTTCTTCAAACTGAGGCTGTTCAGCAGCGCAGTAAAATTTGAACTGGTTTTCGTGAACATTCTTTAAAACGTGAATTATCATTTTAAACAATTAATTGGAAAACTGTGTGGAAAGTTCGAGCTATCGTTTCTAAAACGTTCATCAGTGATGCATTAAAAATGGAGCTTTGATTTTCTACGGGTGGACACTACGGAAGACGATTAGGGCCACTGTGAAAAATAATTAAGACTTTTAATCTCAGAATTCAGTTTCATTTTTTCGCTGAACTCTGAGATTAACTTCCGATTTCTAAATATAATCTCAAAATCCTGACTTTTTAGGGATTTTTTGCTTATTCAGAGATTAAAGTCAGAGTGCTTCTTTTCTCTGTGGCGTTCATCCTCTTCCGGAGGATACCGATTGGACTTTAGAGCAATAAGAAAAAAATATCGCACGGTTCATTGAGCGTGGCTTTTTCCAGAAGGCTGCACCTGTAATGCGTAGCATCAGTTTTCTTGATGCATGGATAAATTCCTACTTTCCAGGGTTTATTGGGTTCAAACGCGCCAACAGGGTATGAAGAGGCACGAGTTATTACTGAGGTTAAGGTCCGAGGTGCAAATCGAAAGACTTAAGAAAAAAAGTTGAGCTAAAGCTACAAGTTTTATATATTTTTAATTATTTTCTCAACAATTTGCAGCTCAGATAAATAGTTAGCGTGCTGTTTGTGCTGTTGATCTAAAATCCCCTTAGAGTGTAAAACCATGGAGTGTGTAGCCGTTTTTGGCCAGACTGTGTTCACGCCGCTGACTTTTAAACGCAAACCTGAATGTCAAACATTTCAGAATCATCCTCCAAACCCACCCCGACCACCAGCTTCTGTCATCGTCCCCCATCCGATTGTTTTTATGTAAAAACTGTGACCCTCTCCACCATCAGCAGCGTGTGATTCCAATATGTTGTCGGTGCTTTTCCCCCATACTTGCTCCACCATCATCCACCAGGGCTCTAATGCCCCGCTCCGCTCTCCGTGTGGCCCCCAGGGGGAGGACAGGCCGTCGAGAAAAGCCGGTTCAGCCCACCCCCATGGGGAAAATGGCAGGGCTGGGCCAGGCCCTGACATGAGCAGCCAGCCTTTGCCCAACCACTCAGTCTCTCTTCATAAGGCTCCGGAGAAAAGAAAGCAGAAAAAGATTAATATAGACGAAGCTGAAGGTAAAGACTGAACCAGCTCCTTTTCTCTCTGTCTCTCTAGCTGCGTTGCTTTGACCACACTAACCCTTCTGCAGAAGCACCAAATGCTTTCAGAGCTAGCTAGCTACGCGTATCACAAACACCCCTGCTTGTTCTGAGTGTAGCTTTGACCCGTCTGATTGATTAATACACACTTCTGCACGTTTTTAAACCTTATTAGTGTGTTTTAGTTTCACTCTTTAGGATGGTGTTTGTATATGTGCACACGCATGTGCTTGATCATGTGTTTGTGTGTTTTTGTGTGTGTGTGCACGTGGCACCGTGCGTGCCTGTAGAGTTCTTCGACCTCATATCCAAAGCTCAGAGCAACCGAGCCGACGACCAGCGAGGCCTGCTGAACAAGAGCCACCTGCAGCTCCCAGACTTCCTGCGCCTGTCTCCAGAGGCAACCCGCCGCACTGCAGCACCTGCCGGCAACCCCGAGCCCAACAGCTCTACCCCCAACTCCCGTAACCCTAGCAACGGCAGCTTCCCTAGCGGCGGTCGTCGGGGCAACAAGGCAACCAGCAATGACCGGGGAGGTGTGGGCAGCTCACACTGGCTCAGTGGGAGCCACCAGTCTCAGAGCTTGGACTCTGCACTCGGCACCGAGAGGAAACCCCGACCGCCGCCCCCGTTTCCAACCACCGTCTCCCCCATCCGTCCCAACCGAGCCCCTCAGCACGGCCCCCTCCAGGACTCCACCTGGGGAGAATCCATCCAAATGCTGGAGGAGGACGCCATGTCTGACCTGACCCTGGTGGGAGAAGGTGACATCAACAGCCCCAGCCTCACTTACGTCACGCCATCCGCTCTACTGCCCAAACCCCACCCCCGCCCTCCGCACCTGGCGCAGGACGGCCAACCTAGCTCAGGTACTTCCCCGGTGTGACTCCAGAAACTCTCCTTTTCCCTCTCTTCACCTGACTGTCCGTGGGCCTGGAGACCCACTGAAGTCGGTCTGAAGCCACTCTTCACTCGTGTCACAGAATGCATCCAGATCTCCTCATCGTCCGGGGAACTGAGTAAAAGCTCCTGTTTAGTTTAATGCAAACTGAAAGAATGTTTATTCCAAATTCATTTGAACATAGTAGAGCATAGTCTGTGAGGAAAGATGGATGCATGACGTTTGCACAGAATCAGCCTCTGGGCTTCCCCGCCTGTGTGGTGTGCATCCGTGTGAACTCTTTAACGGACTTGCTGTGGATTTTGTTGTTTGTATCCAGAGACGTAAGATTAAGGAGGAACTGGTGGAGCCCAGAGCCGGATTCTCTCTTTAGCCCAGCAAATGTACAGAATCTAACAAAGCACTTTAGCCAATTTTAAACACCACTTCACACATCTAGAGTTTTTTTTTTCCTTTTTATTCTTCCTCATGAAAATGATCAGAAATGAAACTCTAGGAATAGTTTAACATCAAATCCTGCAGTTTTATTTTTTTAGCAGACCGTCCGGTGTGTGAGCGTTTGGGACGCAGACCTGACCCTTCAAACACAAAAGGAGGAAGAGCTGCTTTTCCCCTCACCTGTTCATTATTTCTACTTCTGCACATTTTCTGTTTCCACCGCTCTCCCCTTACCGCAGACATTTATTACATCACTCGGCAAAACCCTGGCTGCGTAGCAAGTGCTCACACATGCAGTTTCCTTCTCTGATCTAGAATAATGTGCGCTGACTGTAAACACGCTCATTTTCTTATCAGCTTTTATTTTGAAAAATCGTTGAAACTTCCCGAGTCCTTGAAGGTTTTACCTGCTCTTTATGCTGCCCAGTTTAACTATCAGTCCATTAATTTATGCATTGTGCTCCTACGCGTTGCTTTCTGTCAGCTGAAGTATTAATTTTTATATAGTTTACTTTATGAAACCATGGTGATGCTGTTGTCACAGCTGTACTCTCAGATGTGTTTAAATAGAAATCCGCTCTGCTGCGTTGTGTTTACTGTCTGTAAATAGGTCAAATAAATGTTTTAGAGGTTGTAATGTAGCCTCGTGCGAGCGGCCTGCTTCCTTTTCTTAGATTTGATCCTTTTCAGATTTGTTCCAGATCAGACGTTAATGTCCGGTATGAACGCCTCATGAGTAAAGCCACTGGTTGTTCTTTTTGGGACTTTTTGGGTTTTTCCTGACCCCAAAATTCCACTACCTCCGCTCCGCTCCGGCACGAACTCCGCAGCAAAATCGGTCCCGTTGTAGTCAATCAGAGCTGTTCCACTACTGCGGCCGTGCAGCGCAGTGCGCCACCCGCCGTTCCGCCATCCGGCAAAAATAGGATTGATTCTATTTTTGCCGGACGCCGGAGCACCTCCGCAGTCGATGGACAGAAATCACAACCGCCCAACAGGAAAGGGAGCAAGCACAACTTCCGTTATTTCACAATAAATTGATAAACAAAACGCGTTTTTTTTGTTTCATATGCACAGGTTTAACAACTTTTAACAACTATCAATGGCGGCTGAACTTTAAATGCACAAAAATAAGCCATAAATACAGTTTCCACTATCAAAGTAGTCACGCTTTGTTGATCCAAACACTGCTGATCTCTCAACACAAATGATGGGCAGACTAAACAGTTCATTTCGATGCTTCTCCCACACAACGGGCGTTTGGATCTAACTTCCGCGTTTATTGCTCGGACTGTATCGCAAGATCTCGAAATTCCCGCGCATGCCTGTTTGCGCACCTCAGGTCTCCGCACCGGAGCGGAGCCATTGTAGAGCGGGTACCAGTAAAGATTGAGTTCGGAAGCGAGTGGCTGCGGAAGGCGGAGGCGGGGCGGAGCGGAGGTAGTGGAATTTTGGGGTCAAGCTGAAGTGGTAGCAGTCGGATGTTTCTCCTCTGATGTTGTTGAGTGGAGAACCTCTCACACCAGTGATGTTCTGTTGCTAAATATGTGAGTGTGTGATGCATGGAGGACCCGGGGAAGTGCGGCTGTTCAGTGAAACTGACTACTGGATGGTTTGGGGCCAAGCCCCCACAACGGAGCTCTAAAATTGAGTCAAACCCGGAAGTAGCAAAACTTGCAGTTCCACCCTCATCCACTAGGGGCTGGTGTCAGAAGCGAGCAAATCCTCATTGACTCCCATGTTAAAAATACCAATTTCACAGCAGAAATAAACATGTTTACAGCCTGGTACCAAAACATGTTTTTGGTTTAAATGATCTAGTTTACACTCATGACAACTCTGAGGGGGTGAATTTTTTCTCACTCTTCTGTTTAAGTGTATTAAAAGCCTAAAATTCTGTATAATTAATGAGCATCAGACCCACGTGACCACAGAGCTAGCTCCGTGGAAAGGCCTCAGTAGAGCCTCGGTCTGGCTTGGAAACTGCTCCAGGATTTTGAGTCTCTGTGTGTGTGTATTCTGTTTTGGATATTTTTTGAGCAATTGTTGGACAAAATGACTTGCTGTGGCATTAATTGCACTAACAGAGCGTCCAAGGAGTCTCCACTTCATTTTTTTCGGTAAGTAAAATTATATTTATGTATTTTAGGTCACTGCTGAGCTGAGCTTAGATTTTAACATGTGCTGTTTAACCATGAAATTTAAATGTAATAGGGTAAAACCCAGTGCATTTAACATAATGCTGCACTTTAGAAAATGGGTTGAAATATAACATATTGGTGGAGCTGGGTTCCGACTATCGGCTTGTGGAGCTCTCGAGAGACCGATGTTTTCCACCCTTTCTCCCCTCCTCAGCGCATCTCTGTCTGATCGCGGCTTCTGTCTGCTGCGTGGCTGCCGGCTTGTGGAGCTCTGGGATGGAAACCTTTCCACCCGGTTCTCCCCGGCGGCAGCTCAGCGGCGCTTGTCTGCTGTGCGGCTGCCAGCTTGTGGAGCTCTCGGAGACCTCTGTGTTCCACCCGGTTTTACCCAGCGGTCAGCCCGGCATATCTCTGACTCAGAAGCTCTGGTGTTGTGCACAGTTAACTCCGGTTGTAGCTATGTTGCTACCTCCGTTAGCTTAGCTCCCACCTCCGCATTAGCTTTGGGTTAGCCAGGGTTAGCGTCAGGTTAGCTTGTAGTTAGTTCGACCGGGTGTCGTCAGTTGATCCCAGCCTTACAGCCCCACCCTCAGCTCCACCTCTCTTCCCTTTTGTGGAATTGTCTGGGCTTGACGGAACCTGTGACACGGTCAAAATGGCGGTGGTGGCCACCTCCCACTTGGCTTCAAAAACGTGATATTGGAGCCTATGGAAAGGAGATGTCCAGTATATTTATGTCGATGTTTCGGACCGAGCCGTATTATAGGTGGAGGTTTTTAGTCAAATGCAAAAGAACCACTTCATTTAAATTTTTTTTTTAATCTCCACAATATGTTTATATCTATAGGGTGTTAAAATAAAGCTAGCTTGTTTTGCATATTTGCCATTGTAGCTATTACATTCATGTTTTTGGTCTGTGGGAGGAAACCCAGATTACCAGGAGAAAACCCACAAATTCACGGGGAATCTTGGTAACTTCATGCACAAAGTCTACAACTGGGATTCAAACCTGCAACCTTCTCACTGCAAAGCAACTGCACCACCGTGCAGCCCAATCACCTAGATCTAAATCTGTGCACATCACCGAAACTGTTGATGGTAAAGGTTGTTCTGGGCTGGAGAAATTGGACAGAAACCCGCACACCACCTGAAAGGCTTCGTTACTTAATATCTTTGATGCCTGAACATTTTTCTTTATCAACTGCACTTACGCACACGTCTGTTTGTGTTTCCTGTTTAGGAACAAATTTGCACATTGTGTGGTATTCAACATTTTGTACTCATGCATGGAAATGTTCCAAAATATAAGAAAACCTCAGAACATGCATTTGAACAGCGTCTAGTGGTAGAACGAGGGAACTGCAACACTGAAGGTCTCAGTGGTCCAGGTGTTCTTCATCCACCAATGATTTTACCTATGAAATAATTATTTTGGTGGTGCTAAAACACGTGACGGGATTCTGAATTGTAGAATGGATTTCGTGCTTTTTGAAATCACTATTTTTACTCTTTATTTTTAGGCTACAAGACACCTCCCATGTGTCCTCGCTCAGCTAGCTAAACGGGTAACAAACAGAGAACACGCGCCTCGGTAGAACATGAACATTGGAACACGTCTTGGCGGCTCCTGATGACGTATTTCCTAGGCAACCGGGGCGGGGCCAAGACATCAAGGCAAGGTTCCTTGGCATTGAGTAACACCCTGTGTGTGTCTGCCAGGCAACGGCTCCTTGTGGCGCATTTTTCAAACAGGAAATTGGAGTGAAGTTAGACTCCGGTAGGGGGTGAGTTGTTCTTTAAGGATTTGTCAGTGTGCTCTCTGGAGTAAACACATCTTCCATGAGCACACTAAGAGGAGATCCTTCTGGAACCACGCCGTGATCTGGGACCCTTTGTGGAGCGACAGACAAACCGCCCAAATCTGATTCCACTTCATATTTTACTTTACAACTACGAGAACCCCCCACATAACCTCCTCTGCACATAACCTCCATGATCATATCGTCGACATATAAAAAGGATCATACACGCGTTGTCAAGGTAACCAGACTGAACGGCAGCTGAGAAAAGGCTGCACTCCGACAACATTTCCAATTAAAACTAACTCCATCCAGAACAACTCCTAAAATGTAAACGACAAACTCTACGATTTATCAGATTCTATTTTGTATTTATTTCTGAAGTCTCTGTCCCAACCGCTTTTATAACCTCTACAACTCGTTTGGTTCTTTGGCAGCCAGCGTCTCGATCTCGCAACAAAATTGTCTTTTTTCCCCGGGTAGAACGCAGGGAATCCCCTCACGTGTGTGACCAAATATGGTTAATTGAGAGCGTTCCTGTATGTAAATGACAGAAAACGGACTCGAGCACCTGGGTACGCACAGGTGGGATTTATCATCAGACGATTGCAGAGGAACTTGTGTACGAGAGGCCACCGCATGTCTTCTTAAATCAGGATTCTGACCATTTGTACAAATATTCTGAATTTTGTTCTTGGAAAGGAATATTTCTACAAACGTTTGATGCATGAGGCCCCAGGTGTGTTGGTGCAGGGTAACATAAAACATGAGGATGCTGGCCTTGCTTGACCAGGATTGAAAAACCCTACTCTGATGCATTGCTTCTTATACTGCCACCTACTGTTCATGTATAGAATCACAACAGTACAATGGTTAAAACGTACTTAATCTGAGTGGAAATGTAAAATATACATAATTTCTTGTTTTAAAAAGTTTGCAATTTTTATGATTTAAAAGATAAAATGTGAAGTGTTTTAGATTCATAATGTGAGTAGTTAACAAAGGCCCTTAACTGGGTTGAATACAGATGAGTTTAAATAAATTTAGAAATTATTTATTTATTTTTTGTAAAGGAAATCAAATTTGATTAAAATTTTAAACTTAGATTTTATTATCATTTTTCCCCATGTTTAAGTAGAACATCACATGAACATTCAAAATGTGAAAGGGGCAAAGAAAAAATAAAAATAATCATAATAAAAAAATAGAAAGAAAAGAGTGAGGTCAGTGAGGTTCTGGTAACAATTTAGGATAACATAAGGGTAAGTACGATTGTGTCTGTGTGCTGTCCCCTTCTTCCGTTTGGTATGCTGTCTATATTGAACGTTGTTTGTTTTAGCCTCAGTTTATATGTAAGTCTTTCCATGACAAAGATTTCACCCACAATGTCGGTCCAGTTTTTCTTGGTGGGAGGGTCTTCTCTCATCCACTTCCTTGTGATCCCTTTCTAAGAAGATCTTAACCGGGTATCTGCCCTCCTGTTGTACAGTTCTTTCTGTCAGATTACATAAATACAGCATTTCAAATGTCTCAGGTATTTTGTACCCCAGTATCTTTCCTGTTACGGTGCTAGTATCTGTCCAATATTGCTTTACTTTAGGGCATTCCCAAAAAACGTGTGTGTGGTCCACATTCCAGTCCCCACATCTTCTCCAACATGGGAGATTAGTAGAAGAATATTTATTTTTAGTTTGAGGTGTTATTAAAAAAACGGATTATGTTCTTCCTCCAACAAAACACTTTCCACATCCTGGAGTTAGTGGTGGTGTGCTGTATATTGCATATATTCCTCCAATCCTCCTCTGTTAGCTTTATTTTACGTTCATTTTCCCATCTGTCTCTTATGTACAATGTGGGACGTCCCTTTATTCATTACTAATCCCTGATATAGGGCTGAAATCGGTTTCCCTGGTTTATTTTGGTACGCATTACAGAACGTTGCAGTCACCTTGTTTATATCTTGGTTTGAGTAATTTATTTCCCAAAGTAGTCCCTAACTTGTAGATATCTGAATTGGTCTGTGTCGTCTAAGTTATTTTCCCTTTTTAACTTTTGGAGGTGTTTCATCTTCCCCCTTGCTATAACTGTACACATGGCTGTTAATCCTTGTTTTATCCAGTGTTCAAATCCTTTGTCTATCACTCCCAGTTTGAATTGGGGATCGTGTGCCATCCAAGTCAAGATTTGTATCTCCCTCTCAAGTTCATATTTTTTAGTTATAGTATGCCATGTTTCTAATGTGAATCTAGTGATAGAGTCTAGAGATCTTTCTTGTATTTCTTAAATACTTCTTTATTTGTTATCATAACGTGAATTGGTTGTGGTTTATTTTCGCCCTCGTTCTCCTTCCATTTGGGTAAATATTCTGTGTACACCAATATACTAGAGGCCGGATCTGTGCAGCATAGTATTCAATTAGGTTTGGTAACGCTAATCCGCCTTCGTTTGTAGGTATCTGCAGGGTGCTGAACCTCACTCTGGGTCTACTCCCTCCCCAGATGAAGCGTGAAATCTTTTTATTCCATTCTCTAAATTGCTTTTCAGGGATATGTATTGGCAATGCTTGGAATAAATATAAAATATTTGGTAGTATATTAATTTTTATTGTTTCTATTTTAGAGCTGAGATCCAAGTTCAGTACTGCCCACCTTTCCTTTGTCTTTCTGTATTTCCTGATTCAGTGTCCTGAAATCTTTGGTGAGGGTCACACCTAAGTATTTTATCGTTTTGGAATTCCATTTAAATTTGTAAAGTTGTTGGATGGTTTTGGTTGGAGTATAGTTTATTGGGAATATTTGTGTTTTGGCTATATTGAGTTTGCGTCCTGATAGTTGCCTGAATAGTTCCAATTTATCCATTAATTTTGGTAAGCTGCTTCCGGTTGGTTTATACTAATCAATATATCGTCAGCAAAGAGTCTGATTTTGTGTCCACTACCCTTCACCCCTATTCCTGCTACGTCTTCGTCGTCCCGTATAGCTTGAGCTAATGGCTCTATAAAGATTGCAAAAAGAGTGGGTGACAAACAAGTAAAGGAAATCAATTTAAAGTGACAATGTCTACTTTTTACCGTTAATCTCTGAAAAATATTCATTGAAATGTTGTTGAATTAAATGATGCCTAGTTGTTGAAAAGTATTGGCAACTTTGTAACATATAACCATAAAAATTGAGTCTAAAATACATGCAATGCCATATTAGATGCTATGTTTCCTTCTACGGGAGCCTGTAAGGACAAAATGCCTTTACTGATCTGTAACAAAAGTGGCCGTTGGTGCCAGTTCTCTCCAGGCTCGCTTCCAGTGTGCACCAGGGCAGCTGTGGCTACGATATAGCTCATCATCACCAGTGTGTGTGTGAATGGGTGGATGATTGTGTTGTGAAGCTCCTTGGGGGTTGGTACTACAGCCAACTTGTTCAGGTTTTTCCTTCAGTCTTTGTCTTTAACTTGTATTCTTTCTTTTGATCTCACTTTATATTCCAGTTTTTCCTTTTCTCTCAGTGTGTGTGTGTGTGTGTGTGTGTGTGTGTGTGTGTGTGTGTGTGTGTGTGTGTGTGTGTGTGTGTGTGTGTGTGTGTGTGTGTGTGTGTGTGTGTGTGTGTGTGTGTGTGTCTACAGGAGTTTTGTCTTTGGGGTACAAAGGCTTTTGGAGAAATGGGGCCATTAGTTATGCATGCTCCGCTCTGCTTGTTTGGCAAGCGTTGTCATGCCTGGCTCGTTGGTAGTCCACAAACACAACCTCATCGTTACACACACACGCGCGCGCGTGCGTAAGGATCATCACATGGCGATTCTGTTGGGCCGCGGTTTCCTTTGGAATAATTCCTCATTGTTGCTTGTGTTTTTGTTTCCTCGGGACAAACTTGTGACAAGAGCAGCAACAGATTTCATTGATATAAAAAAAATACATCCCTGCAGAAACGGCGAGGTTTGCCCATTTCAGCTGATCTGTTATCGGGAAAATCAAGTTTCTGTTCAGGTGGGATGTGCAGCAGACCTCGCTGCACCAAACAACAACAACTTTAGTTAAACTGGATCATTTATTATTGAACACGAAGCTGCAGGGATAGTTGTTCACAGCAGATTCGCCTCTAGGTAGAATTAAAGTTTCTGCTCTCAGAAGTCAGAGTTTGGACTTGAAAAGCAGACAAAACAGTTTGTTAATAACGACTTTTTGCTGCTGCTGATTAGGCCTCTGTTCACTTTAACTACACAACAAATCAAATCTGTGGGTAAGTTGATAAAAAAAGGATATTTAAAAATTTTTCAGTAATAACAAAAACTAGTTAAATAAGTGGAAATGTCTGATATTAGGTTTTTAACCGATATCCGATTTCCCGACTCTTAATTTGGGATAGAAAAATAAAAAGTAGATTATTTTGGGTAACATTGCAGATCTTCTATCATGCGTACTTAAACTTTAACCATCGTCTGTACAAATTATAATAGCTACGTCAGTTTAAGTTGGCCATGTGATCACTTTACACATAAGTGCTGAACAGGAAGCCCAAGTCTCCTCCCTTTCCGGTCGGCTCACGGGTCACCGGAAGAATGAAAAAACGAATGCAAGTCAACGGGGCTAAAAACGCTATTTTCGAATTCGCATTGCCTTACGCCCTGGATCACACGTGTTGTACTGAAATTTAAATAAAAACTAATGATGGGTGTTTCGACCACACCAGTCACGCACTTAAGAGATTTATCAGCCTGTTAAAGTTCGTAATTAGCATGACTACACACCAGAAATCGCACGTCGTATATGTGACGTCACCACATAATCTCCTCCCCCTAGCGTAGCTGCTACTTACCACATGACCAGATTTATGGTGGTTCTTCCCTCCTGTGGGAAGTTAGCTGAACTTACAGCCCTTTTCCTTCAGTTTTCTCCACGTCTGGTTCGATGACGTCACTTCCGTGAAGCGCATTTGTAGTCCTGGACTTATTTTCACACAAAACCTAAAATAACGTTCCCCCGTTCAAAAATAAACGCGTTCTTGGTATCAAAATGTGTCTTTAAAATTCACGGACATCAATTGTGAAATCCGTGGAACATAACAAGCAGAACTAGCCTTGTTGACTTGCATTCATTCTTTCATTCTTCCGGAGACCCGTGGTCCAGAAGTGACTTAGGCTCCCTATTCAGATGAGGTCATGTGATCTTTTTCATGGTGCTGGTGCTCACAGATCTTAAAGAGCAAGTCACCCCAAACCAAATCAACGTTTTTTGCTGATAAACTGTAAAAATGAGTGTCTAACTGTCCTGCAGACATGCGTGGCATAAAAACATCCCCAGTAAAATAATTAACCTTTACTCCCGTAAACGCTGTTTGGTGTTAACACATGATGAACACGAAGGCTTCAAAACGTGAGAATCTGCTGTGACTTTTGTGAACAAACTTCCCTCCGCAGCGGTCTCCTGCGGTGCCTCCTACTGTGTTCCAGAGCTCAGCTTTTCTGTAAAAAGCACCAAAATAGTTAACTGTTAGCTAATATTAGGCCCTGTCCACACGTAGCCGGGGATCTGCCAAAACGTAGATATTTTCCTACGTTTTGGCCTGTCATCCACACGAAAACAGAGTTTTTTCACACGAAAACGGATCTTTTTAAAAACTCCGGCCAAAGTGAAGATCTGCGTTTTCTCCGTTTTGGGTGTCTGTGTGTGGACGGACAAAACCGGAGTTTTAAGGTCCGCAACGTCACTTTCCGCGACAAAACATGCTGACATCACGTGTGCGACCTGTGTTTACACTAGCCGGCATCATGGAAGCCTTCAGAGCTGCGCTCTGTCACTACCCGATCCATCAATGGTCCAAGCGCTTTCTGCTTGTTTGTTTTTGCAAGCGGAATTACTGCTCCTTGCGGAAGACCACAGACGAAGGACGAGGTTAAGAACGGGGAAGTACTGCCACCTACAGGTCTGGCATGTCCTTAACAACGTATTTATCCGGGTACGTGTGGACAGAGTTTTTTTTTCAAAACGCGGTGGTGTGGATGCAAGTTTTTGGAGGGGCGGATATTCGTTTTCAAAAAACCCCGGCTACGTGTGGACTAGGCCTTAGACTTTATCATACGGTTACTGATGTATCTTTTAAAGAATATTAATTGTTTTGTTAAATGAATCAAATCATCCAATGATGCAGGTGATCTGGTCTTTTTGTCTCGGCACCATGGACAGGCAGCGATTTTGTGTCTTCCCCTTTTGTTGCTCATTGTGGAGAGACGGTGTCGGTGCAGGCTCGGCTCAGGGTCCTTCGACTGCCGATGACGTCACATGACTGCAAATCTACTCGGCTTTCACGCACACGTTTTGGAAAGACATCGGCAGTTTTGTTAATAAATTCTTGTTTGTTAACACCTAAATGTTTTCTTTATAATTGTAATTTGTTGATAAAACACCATATTATCTTTGTTTTGTAAAGAATGTGAAACTGCATAAAACCAACATCGGACTGACAAAAAATAGAACAGTTCTTATACGTGAAGCCACGTCTGTTTGTATTAACGTGGAGTTTGTATATTTCCTTAGTTGTTATCTAAATACATTCTTTGACTCAAAATATTACTTGGTGTCTTTTAATAAAGTTCTTATATTTTATTTTGCCCCGTTTCATCAACATCAAGAGCTTTTGAGGGTCACCGTTTATCATTTGCTTATATTTTACATTTCCATTAGAAATTCAAACATATTTTCTCCAAAAAGTGTTGATTTTTGGACTACAGGACTACGACCGCAAATTTGTTCTGACCAATCAAAATCATGACGTGATAACGTCACTTCCTTAAGCTTCATGTTCAGCCAATCAACTACTTTGACGTCATCGGCAGTCGAAGGACCCCGAGCCGATCCTGCACCGACACCGGCTGTAAGGACCCAAACAGACAACCACACACACAATGATGTTTCTAGCTATCCGTCTCCACCTGATCTCCATCCACCTCCTTTTCTGAATCAAGCCCAAATTTTCCTCCTAAAGTTGTGTTTATAACTTTTTGAAAATGTAATAAGTGACACATTAACCCTTTAGGCCCTAGGCCTTTTCTCTTTGGGCCCTGGCGCCTCCCAATCGGGGGCCTTAGGAGTTTTATGTCCCAAGTGTGAGTGATTGTTTGCATTCCCCGAGCACGGCTACAACCAAACCAGTTTAGATAGTAAACAAAGCAATTTTTGGTTTCTGATACATTAAGATAAAATGATACTTGAACTTTATTTTAGAAGAGCTGCCCTGTGTAAACGTGCTGACAGGATGGAGGTTGTGAGTTCAAATTCCATTTAGGAAATTTAGTCATTGTTTTATTTATTCCAGGGGCCCTCAACTAAATTTGTTCAAGGTTTTATTTTTCCAGCAGACACCAGAGAAGGTCAGATGCTCTTCTAAAATAAAGTTCAAACATCATTGTATCTTAATTTATTACAGATTAAAATGGCCTTGTTTCCCGTCTGGGCTGTTTGATTGTGGGTTTAGTTGTGTTTGGAGAATGTGGACAGTTATAGATGTTTGGGACATGAAACTGTAGAGGCCCCTGATTGGGGTGGGGGTTAGGGCTAACCCTTTGATGCATAACGGTCACTACAGTGGACAGGTACTCAAATTGTTATTTGTTTTTGCTATTAAGCACAGCTGTTGAAGACTTTATTGCATTTGAGCCCCTCAATTTGGACTTCAGTAAGTCAAGCCAACATATTTCATGCTCAGACTCAGAATGCACGCTGTCCACTGAGGTGGACATGTAATAAATTATTTGTAAATTATAAAATTTTACAAAAAATATTTGTTGAAATTTGTTTCATTCACACCTAAAGACGAATGAAAAAAATTGTTAAAAAATCATGGTTGAAGATTTCATATAATTCATGCATCAAAGGGTTAAACAGGATTAAGGATGCTTCTGCTAGAATAAAAAAAAAGAATAAAAAGTGTACATTTTTATTCCATATCTTTGTCTTTTTATAATTATTGTTTGTCAGAGCACAGATTTACATATAATATAATTTTTCTTTTTTACGTGTGGAGTCTTTAGCATTTTCATCAGACTAAAGTATTCCATAGAAAAAGTTTCACACGTTTAAAGGGGAAAGTTTAACAAATGAGGCGTGTGTAACTTACCCCTCTGAGCCAGTAGGTGGCAGCAGTCTGCACGGATGGCACACAGGCTCACCAAGACATTTTTCACTAGTTCCCATGATGCTGGAGCCAAAAACCAGCATGGGAATATCTGTCACATCCAATTAGCTTCCTGCTGCCTCCCAGCTCTCCTGTGTGTGTGTGTGTGTGTGTGTGCCCTTGATGTTTGAACACTTGCTACCATCAGTGAGATATTTGACATATTTCTAATTTCCCGGTCTCCGTTCCAGTTAAATAGCTGTAAACCAACCGAGGGGGAAACACCGGTCTGATTTTAGACTTCGTTTCTTGCATCTGGAGTGTGTTGCTGTGCCAGTGGGTGGTGTGGCATGTCCCCTTCCCTCTCTGTTTTTATCATCCCTCAGTTTTAAAGCAGGCTCCTCGTCCACAGGTAAAGACAGAAGTGGAAGTGGTTTTAAAAGGCCAAACAGACGGACAGCATCTTCAAACCCCGCCCCTTCCTCCCCACCATCCCCTCCACCTCGTCCTCCACTTCGCTCTCGTCGCAAATCCAAATCTCCTTCATCCCGCTCCGGTCACTCGGCACCGAAACGGGCTTTGGATTTGGACAGAACTGGACGCTCTTCAGACCCGGCAGACTTGAGGGAAAATCACAGAGGGTCCCGAGAACGTCGGGGCTTCCAGTTTCCAGAGCTGGATGGGAGGTGGGAGGGTGTTGCCTTGGAACTGCAGTGCCGTGGTGGTAGGATGAGGTCAGCGGTGTACCAGACCTCAGACCTGCCCACCATGGTCAATGTCAAGAAACAGCTGGAGCGGGGTTACGCTAAAGGGCAGACAGACCGAAGTAAATTAAAAGCGACTTTTGTTTGAGGAGCCTGATGTCTGTCTGTCTCCGAATCCCCGACCTCAGTGCAGCTGGCTCCAAACCTCCTACTGAGGGCTGCTATTGGGAGGTTAATCATGTCTGTGTCCCAGTTTTATACAAGATCACACCTCCCATGCACCGCTAAAGGCTGAAGTACCATGCTCAACACCTTTAAAGTACTTTACTTGTTTTTCTCTTCAGCATTCTACATTTAGTTAAGATACTTGATAAAATAAATGATTCATAAGAAACTGTTTTATGCTTTTCTTGTTATTAGTTATTTAGCAAAATTCTGACTGACCCTAATAATAAAGACCTCATCAAGGAGATAACTGGTTATTTTGGTAGGTGTGCAAGGGCTTAAAGCTTGGTTTATGTTTGACGCATTCACTTTCTGTTTGGTGATGCGGCTCGCGGATGGAACGCGCTTCACAACTTGCAGAGTTTGTGGTTCATGCGGCTCGTCTCTGCGGTGAGCCAACATTCTCCCAAACTGTAGGGGGCAGCATGGAGCTCTACGGCATGCATCCAACACTACACCATAGTAGAAGTAGAAATTACTGTTTACAACATGGCATTCCAGCATTTTTTTAACAGCGTCCTCGTCTTTTCCGACAGTGCGAGCTGTTTCTCTCCAAGAATTATTAACAACATGTTGATCACGGTGATCTTTGAGAGCTGAATCATACAAATGTCTGTATTTACGAACCTCTGCCATACTAGTTCTTGCCAGTCCGCCATGTTTTTCCGCGTCCAACTGTCCGCGTGGTTACAAAATTTCCTAGGTGCGCGGTGCGGAAAGTTTGGGCCGTGCGGAGGCGCGGTGGAGGGGCGTGGTTGTTAAAATGATGCAATTTTGCCTCGTGGAGCCGTGCAACCCTTGCGGACACGTCAAGCATAAACCAACCTTAAGGGAGGAACCAGCTGAGGTTGCATAACATGCATGCTGAACCACAACACTTTGTCTGCATTAGCTGCAGAAAGTAAATGGACTAGAGCCCTGCACGGGCCTAAAATCTGAGCCCGTGTCCGGCCCGGCCCGAGGGGGTGGCGCCCCAGCCCGACCCGGTCCAAGAAGGTTTTCAGGATTCTCTGGCCCGACCCGAGCCCGACTTTTTTTTTTTTTTACCTTTCATAATGTTTTAGCGTGATAGAATGCTCCGCATTCTAATTATCTGTGGGAAGCGTTCTGCAGTAAAAAAAATAAAAGAAAGAAAAGAAAGAAAAACAGCATCAATGCAGGTTTTTTTTTTCTAACAGAGCGTATTTTTCGAGCGGCAGATGAAATTTACGAACACTATATTAATTGGATGCATTTGTAAGTTTAATCTGCCCGCTCTGAAAATGCGCTCTGCAGTTAGAAAAACCCCAGCAATGAATGCTGTATTTTTTTTAACTGCTGAGCAAACTTATTCACAGAAAAACAGAATGCTGCCGTTTTCATGAGAATAAACAAATGGTTTCTGACAGATCAAAGTGGACATAAAATGGCATATTAGAATAGGGGCACATGTTTCAATCAGCAGTTTGAGAATTCGTTTATATAGGCGCATTTATAAACCACACAGACCTTAACTGAGCTAACGGTGCGTGAGAAGCAGGCAGGTGCTGCTGCGTTCAAGTGTTTCAGTTTTTTTTAACGAATTCGATTAAAAAAAAAAAGGTGCCCGGCCCGGCCCGTGTCCGAGGTAATTACACAGTCGTTGGCCCGAAGCTCGGGCCGACCCGCAAGCCTCGAACTTCAGTGAAGGGCTCTAAAATGGACGGGTAAATACCTGGTCAGAAAAAGCCGGTCTCTGCCACGTCACAGGGACAATTAGCATTTGCGGCCCCGCCCACCTCAGCTTGTGACTGTGGAAGGCTGTTTTAAAATTGCAGCCAGGATAGAACAGAGTGCAGTTTGTTGAAGCTAACCATTAGCATTAGCTGCTTCACAACATGAGGGAATAAGTTAGAGCTTTAGGTTTTTGCTAGGATAAAACATCAGTGTTGTATTGAAAGAAGAGGGAGCGAAGGTTGTGTTGTTGTTAGCCAATCAGAGGTGAGATATTTGCATATTATGAATGCTAATGAGTAGGGATGAGCGAGTACACCTGTATCTGTATCTGTTCAACCATCTAAATTATCTGTATCCGTATCTGTACTCGGAGTGGGCGTGGCCTAACCCGGAAATGGGTGTAGTTTAACCAATACGTTATTTTAAGTCTGATCCAAGCCCCCACAATGCGTCTAAAAATGGTCCCAACCAGGAAGTAAGAGAAATTGCAGTTCCACCCTCATCCGCTGGGGGCTGGTGTCAGAAGCGAGCAAATCCTCATTGACTCCCATGTTAAAAATAACAATTTCACAGCAGAAATAAACATGTTTACAGCCTGGTTCCAAAACATGTTTTTTGTCTAAATTATCTAGTTTATACTCATGACAACTCTGAGGGGGGTGAATTTTTTTCTCACTCTTCTGTTTAAGTGTATTGAAAGCCTAAAATTCTGTATAATTAATGAGCATCAGACCCACGTGACCGCCGCCTCAGACCCACGTGACCACAAAGCTAGCTCCGTGGAAAGGCCTCAGTACAGCCTCGGTCTCTCCTGGAAACTGTGTGGGGATTTTGAGTCTCTGTGCTTGTGAATTCTGTTTTGGATAATATTGGTGCAATTGTTGGACAAAATGTCTTGCAGTGGTATTAATTGCACTAAAAGAGCGTCCAAGGAGTCTCCACTTCATTTTTTCGGTAAGTTAAAATCTATATTTGTATTTTATGTCACTGCCGCCTTTAAACTAGCTGAGTTTACCGAAGTAGCTAGCTAACTATCAGTTTAACATGTAGCATGTACTGTTTAACCATGAAATTTAAATGTAAAATACGGTAAAATAATTAATAGGGCATATTTCGATGGGTAAAAGGGTAAAAACCCAGTGCATTTAAGATAAAAATGGGTTGAAATATGACAGAGCGCGCCGCTTGGAGGGACACCTGTGCTCCATTCTTTCATCCGGTAATCCCCAGCGGTCAGGCCGGGCAGCCTGACCGATGCGGCGCCTAGCCGCTCGTGGAGCTCTCGAACTCGGAGACAGATCTGACCGGAGAAATACTGCAGCTCGTTGAGAAGTCTATAGGGCATACAGCGTTTCCCTTAAATCCCACCGCCACGCCGACAAGATCCCAAGTTTCTTTGTTTTTGTTGGCGCTGTTTACCGAAGAAGCAGCGGGAACACCAGCAAGTTTCATCAGACTCGTAAAGTTTGTTTTTGCAGGGGACCCCCTGTATTTTACCGCTCCCTCCTGCAGTCTTCCCCTATTAAAATTTAAAATGTGTAACTTTATGTTTTGGGATGAATGACTAATATTCATGTTAAACTAAAACGTTAGGCATTTAGGGGGAAAAAACAAAATAATAAACATTATACAGATGTCAAATAAATCAAACTGTAATTAAACTATATATTTTCAAAGTCTCGATTCTGGATAAAATCCAACAACATATGCTTTATAAAAAAACACTACACATGGCTTTTACACACACACACACACACACACACGCATGCAAGCAAGCACATTCACTCACACACACACACACACACACACACACACACACACACACACACACACACACGCAACCACACACACACACACACACACACACACACACACACACACACACACACACACACACACACACACACACACACACACACACACCCCCCCACACACACACACACACACACACACACACACACACACACACACACACACATATGCATGCAAGCAACCACATTCACTCACACACACACACGCATGCACGCAAGCACATTCACTCACACACACACACACACACACACACACACACACACACACACACACACACACACACACACACACACACACACACACACACACACACACACACACACACACACACACACACACACACACACACACACACACACACATATGCATGCAAGCAAACACACACACACACACACACACTCACACACACACACACACACACACACACACACACACACACACACACACACACACACACACACACACACACACACACACACACACACACACACACACACACACACACACACACACACTCACTCACTCACACACACACACACACACACACACACACACACACACACACACTGATCTGGTGTACCAGTGTGTTCATGAAACCAAAGAAGTCCGATTGCCTTCTTTAAAAATCCATTTGATGTCATACTGAACAACTGTTGTATTTGATTCTAATTTGAATGATTCTGTTTCAGGTGGAAATGCTGTGTGATTCCTGTGCCCTGTGGCCCATGACCTGTGTCAGCCTTGCTGAGTTCTCTGTAGCAAGGTTTTCTGGTGCTTGTGGCCGTTCCAGAGTGCACCTGATCCGGTCTAACACTTCACATCCCAGCACACGCACAAACACATGCTTGTTGATGTTTGTGGTTCATGATGTTTGTGGTTCATGGTTTACATGTTTATAGTTGTTCATCTCACGTTTTCTTGATGACTCTTAGAAATGTTTCTTCACAGGTGCAGCTGCTGGTTGCTGTTTTTATGTTGGTTTGCTAGTTGTATTAATTTTTCTCTTATTTACTTGTTTATCCTCTATCAGCAGTCTTTATTCGAGATTCCAGCAGTCGGGGTTCTCCCCCCCCCCTCTCTCTCCTCTTCCTGAGGAGGATCCACTCCCTCTTTCCTATTCACTCTCTCTCTCTTTCTTTACATTTTTAATCACAATTGTCTATTTTTTGCTCATTTTAATTTAATCATTTTCTAAATTCTTTTTTCTATTTTACATGTTTTGTTTTTGTGAAGCGCCCTGTGATTTTTATCTTGAGAGGCGCTATAGAAAAGATCTTTTCTTCTCTCTCTCTCTTAATTCATGCACTTAAATATCAATGTTCTGATTTTATTGAAAAACTTGTTCTGTAATAGTTCCTTTACTATTGTGATCAAAAACATTTAATCTCAACTCTGAGGCTGCTCTGTAAATAGTTTTCAAATAAACAAAACACATAGCAACTTCTGATCAAACTTAAAATAACGTATTGATGTAAACCACACCCACTTCCGGTTAAATCACACCCACTTCCGGGTTAGGCCACGCCCACTCCGAGGACAGATACAGATAATTTAGATGGTTGAACAGATACAGATAGTGGTGTACTCGCTCATCCCTAATAGCCCCCCAAGGTGCTTCACATAACTATCTTTCGTTCATCCATTCACACGCTGGTGGTGATAATTAGCCACAGCTGGCCTGGGGCGCGCTGGCAGGCACCACCACCACCACCACTAGTAGGCAAGGTGGGTTTAGTGTCTTGCCCAAAGACACAACAGCGGTCTCTGGAGGGAACCGGTATTGAACCTGCAACCTTCTGATTACTGGACAACCCGCTCAACCTCCTGCTGCCGTCCACAAACCCTTCAGATTATTTTGGGTTCAAATCCCAGTAAACCAGCAGGTTCTGAAATACTCAACCAGTACTAAGTTACTGAAGTGTCACGTTTTTCTCCATCTGATGTTCAGTTTGGAGTCCAGTAAAGCACCTACCTAGACGACTAAGGGCATTGACTCGCTGCCCTGTGATTGGCTGAGCAGACATGCTCACCTGATCAGTATATTTGGACCTTTAACTAAAACTCTTGTTTTGTGTCTGTGTCTCTAAGCCAAGCAGTGGTGGTTGATCGGAGCGTGTATGTATCAGGACAGCTGGGGATGGATCCGGTCAGCGGCCAGCTGGTGGGAGGCGGTGTTCAGGCCCAAACCAGACAGGTGTCATCGTCCATCTGCTGATTTCACACCCGCACACCTGTGTTGTGATTTTAAGTTGTATATTTATATACTGTAATTAGATCATTTAATTACCTGATTTTGTATATTTATACAATCTAAGTAATCAATCAGAAGAGGCTGTTTTTATCATCAGGGAGTTTACTTCAACACTTTGTATTGACTGAGAGACAAGAAAGAGAGAAAGTTGGGATCGTTTAAGAATCTTTAATTTCTATAATTATAAATTCTTACAATCTACCAGGACTATCTCAATGATGAATGCATATGGATGTAGATGTTTCGTGTTGGTGTGTGTGTGTGTGTGTTTTGTTCAGAATCTCTAGGCTGCGTAGCGGATCTGGTTGTTATGACTAGGCTACCACGAGGCTTCAGAAGCTGATGACATGAGCCGCCATATTGCCGTACCGTAGATGGAGTCTCCCGTGTAGATCAGGAAATGCCAGGTTCCAAGACCTCGGTTGTACTGGAGCTGGTGAAACAGCGGTCACAGCACACAACGCCCGTCTGAGGATAACTCCAGTAGTGGTTGGCAGGCGTCAGCAAGTTCACTCTTATTTTGAAAGAACGTTGTCTTGTTGGTACAAACGACGGAAATATCCAGCTTGACAGATCTCAGCTTAAAACAGGAAGTACAGATGGCCAGCCTGTATTCCTCTTTGCGGTGATGGGCTGAGAGCTGGTTGAAAACAATGTTGAGAGTATGATGTAACTCCTTGGAGCCCGGATCGAGCAGAGCTGATGTCAAAGTGGAACTTAACGTGGAACTTTACTTAAAATGGCGTTGCCTTCTTTTTATATCTCCCAGTTGTTTGAGAATCTTAGTAAACCGGATTGGACTACTTTCATAAACAAACCAGATTCTGCCCTACCACAGACGAAAGTTCTGATTGGTTGAAATCAATGTGTCATGTGTTTCCATGGTAATGCATATCAGTGTGTCTGGTGCAGCCCTGTTTATTCATTTAAACACATAACTCATGACATCTTTATTTCACAGATCATTCACCCGATAATTAGCTTATCACAAATAAAGTACTTTGACTAATCAATGAAAAGCGTTCTTCTTCTCTTCTTCTGTCTCTTCTCCTGGAATGTAAACATACTGAACCAAGCGTCCGACCTTGGCGGTGTTACTGTGTGAAGGGGCAGCTGTTAAGGGCAGACCATTATACTTCCTAACGCTACACCTGAGATGTGGCTATAGTTACTTTAGTATTCTGGAAAGTAACTTTTTTAGCATGACTTTACTTTAATAACCAGTGTTAACCAGCAGCTGTGTGGGAAAACATTCTTTACAGTAAACCAATGAATGATGAGTGAATGAATGATCTAAAACAACACAACAGCTGCTCTGCACAGATGTAAAACTATCCAAACATTCAGCCGTATTAACAAAATAATCCGCTAAGTACGTAGCAGCTGCTCTGACTGTGCTTTGGCTTTAAAGTGTCACCAGGATCATGTTAGCTCTTCATGGGACAAAGTTCAGGTCCACGTGTTGCAACAGTCTGTTGTGTTTTATTCCTAGGCTCTCGTGAACATGGGGGAGATCCTCCGAATGGCTGGATGCACTTATGAGAACGGTGTGGCGATCCTCTGTGTAGAAGCCATTGTTCTGCAGATGTTCTTCATGCAGTTTACTTTTATTTCTGGCAGTTGTTAAAACCACCGTGCTTCTCGCTGACATCAATGATTCCTCAAATGTCAATGAAGTTTACAAGCAGTGTGAGTATGTTGGCTTCCCCTCTATAGATAAGAGCTGTTGTACAACCCTGACCGCTGCGTGTCAGCACAAACTATACCACAAGTCCCATTTATTTAGCATAAGGAGCCTTTAGATCTGCCCGCTTTGCCCATCTTTCCTTAGTTTACTCCATATATGTTTTTATATTCCCTACTTCTAAATAAAGTGATGTTCTGTCTGGAAGAGTTTTTATGGCTCCATGCTGATGTGAGGAGAGATCGCCACATGTTGCATAAGCCAGTTAAACACCGAAACCAGAGATGATTCAGTGTTACTGTAGGGTTAATGACCTAAACATAGGAATTAAAGGCTGTTGCTATCAGCTTATATTTTAATTCCTAAGATCAAACAAATTGACGAATGAGATTATATATGGATATATAAATATAATAGATATAAATTCATACACCAACTTGCTTGGTCTATGTTTAATCAAAAGATTATAATATTTATTTTTAAAGATTTAATTTAATAGCAAAGATTATTTGTTAATTCAGAAGATCTAAAGATCTTTGCCTGTTCAGTGATCAATGTACACCCACTCTGTGTTTATTTCAAGAAAGAGTCAAGTTTAAGAAGGTTAAGAAATTTATTACTAAACAATTATAAAACATGACAATTTATAAAAGACTTTATTAAAAAGACTTTGGTATTAAAAAAGCAACCCTGTGTTTGGATGAATCTAATATGAAGTGTTTGTTTGCGGGTGAATGCAATGTCTCAGAACGTGTCTGGTGCAGGTGTGTTCTCTGGAGGGCCCTCGGTCGACGCTGTAGCGTAATGGTTTATTGACGTTACAACTCGCAGGTGCAGTCAGAGATCAGGGTCAGCCAGTGTGGTCACAGGCTGGCATTCAACCTTCCCCCTGTGGTAGGCGAGTCACCAACGTCAGGTCTAGAGGTCACTAGCACCAGCTGTAGGAGTAGGGTCAGTGATGTTGTCAGCCCCCCACCCCCTTCGGCAGGTGGCATCCCCACAGCAAGGTACTGGGCTTCAGCTGGAGTCTCGGCGCCACTATCAACTCCCCCTTCGGCAGGTGGTGTTCCCACTCCAGTGTGCGGAGTCTCAGGTGCAGTGCCACTGCAAACTCCCCTAGGTTAATGTTGGTTTATGCTTGACTTATCTGCGAGGTTGCGTCATTTTAACAACCACGCCCCTCCACAGCGCCTCC
>SSNQ01034547.1:1081788-1100038 GCA_006942095.1 Nothobranchius kuhntae | reverse complement strand
GTCTTAGTGGTGGAAACATTCTTCCCCAGCCGCACGCACTGCCTTCGGTCCGTCAGGAAGTCAGTGATCCACCTGCAGGTGGAATTGGGTACGTTAAGCATGGAGAGCTTGTCCTGGAGCAGAGCAGGGAGGATGGTGTTGAACGCAGAGCTGAAGTCCACAAACAGGATCCTAGCGTAGGTTCCCGGGGAGTCCAGGTGCTACAGGATGAAGTGGAGGGCCAGGTTGATGGCATCGTCTACAGACCTATTGGCTCTGTATGCGAACTGCAGAGGGTCCAGGTGGGGGGAGGTGAAGGACTTGAGATGAGGGAGAACCAGGCGCTCAAAAGACTTCATGACTACAGACGTCAGCGCCACAGGCCTATAATCATTCAGTTCAGTCACATGGGGTTTCTTAGGCACAGGAACAATGGTGGACAGCTTAAAGCAGGCTGGAACATGGCAGGACTCCAAGGAGATGGTAAAGATGTCCGTGAAGATTGGGGACAGTACCTCTGCGCAGTGTCTCAGGGTTGCGGGGGAGACATCGTCCGGGCCCGGGGATTTCCGAGGGTTTTTCTTACGGAAAACCCTAAGCACATCCTCTTCTTTCACTGAGATGGCAATGGAGGGGGAGGGGTGGTCAGCGGGGACTGTACTATTCACAGTGGTGAAGGTGGTGGGGGAGGCATGTGACACCAGAGTGGCTGAAGAAACCTGTGCAGTAGGGGGTGTGGGGGATGGGTGTTGCACTTCAAACCTTGCATAAAAGGAGTTGAGTTGTTCAGCCAGTTGTAGATCGTCAGCAGCATGTTGGGCCCTAGGCTTGTAGTTTGTGATTTGCCTGAGCCCTCTCCAGACAGAGGCGGAGTCATTGTCAGAGAACTGCTCCTTTAGTCGCTTGTTGTACAGAGATCTCGCCTTCTTCAACTCTTTTGAGAACCTGTACTTAGCGCCCTTGTAGCTTTCTCTGTCCTCTGCTCTGTGGCCTGCTTCTTTCTCTCTCCTCAGCTGTCTCAGTCTGGGTGTGAACCAGGGCTTATCGTTGTTAAAAGTGACCCTGGTTTTTGTTGGAATAATGCTGTCCTCACAGAATTTTATGTATGACGTCACAGTGTCTGTATATTCATCCAAGTTGTCTGTGGCAGATCCAAACACGGTCCAGTCTGTTGTATCCAGACACATGCAAAGCTCCTCCACAGCCTCGCAGGTCCACTTCTTAGTAGTCCTCACTGCAGGCTTGAAGAGCTTCAGCCTCTGCCTATATGAGGGGATGAGGTGAATCATGGCATGGTCTGAGAAGCCGAGAGCAGCTCGCTGCACGGCCCGATAAGCTCCACTGACTGTAGTGTAGCAGTGGTCCAGCGTGTTCTGCTCTCTTGTCGGGCATTTAACAAACTGTTTGTACTTAGGTAATTCCTGGCTCAGATTTCCCTTGTTAAAGTCGCCGAGGATAATAACTAGAGAGTCCGGAAAGGTCTGTTCCACACTTAGGATCTGCTCCGCGAGCGCACGTTGCGCTTCGTGCACGTCCGCGCACGGCGGGATGTAAACAGCAGCCAGAATGAATGAAGCAAACTCACGTGGGGAGTAGAATGGCTTACAGTTTATGAAGAGAAATTCCAGAGCAGGAGAGCAGTACTGAGAGATCACAGTCACATCCGAACACCAGGCATTGTTGATGTAGAAGCAGACACCTCCACCTTTTGCCTTTCCTCCGGATAAGATCCGCTGTCTGTCGGCGCGGATGAGCTGGAATCCCTCCAAATGGAGCGCGCAGTCCGGGATCTGCTCGCTGAGCCATGTTTCTGTGAAACATACGACAGAAGAGGAAGAAACATCTCTGTTCCGTCTCATCAGCAACGCCAGTTCATCCGTCTTGTTACTAAGTGAGCGGACATTGGAGAGGAAAATCCCAGGTAAGGGCGTGCGTGAGCCGCGTCTTCGTAGACGCACGAGCACTCCTGCAGGTTTTCCTACGGCGTCTCACTTTCTTAATAAAAAAGTGGACCAAATCTGCCACACCCACTAAAAAAACTGGAAATAGGTCCGTCGGCATTGATGTTCTGACGTTTAGAAGCTCTTCACGGGTGTAAGAGCACGCTGACACACAATTTACAGACATAAACAAAAAAACACGCTGCACGTTAGCACCAGGGCGACCATCCTCGGCGCCATCTTGGTCTCCTTCACTACATCACAGAACTCCTCCTGGCTTGTGTTATTTGTGAAGATAACATATCAGCATTGCAAAGCAAATGGAGGTAGTGGTAGAGTCATATTGCTGTTGCCCATCATCATCATCAACCTTTATTTATAAAGCACATTTAAATGGCTACAACGCCAACCAAAGTGCTGTACACGACAATACGCCACCAAACTAGATACAGCAACATAAAATAGATAAAACAAATAAAAACTATATTAACAAAAAAAACAGGAAAGCACAAGGGTTAAACAGTCTGAGCCGGGAAGGCCAGGAAATAAAAATATGTCTTCAAACGCACTTTAAAAGTGGGAAGGGAGGGGGCAATTCAGACCATCAGGGGGATTTGGTTCCAAAGTTTAGGCGCACAAACTGAAAAAGCCCGTTCGCCACGGGCCATATAGCTGGCAGGAGGGACAAGCAGAAGGTGCTGGTCAGAGGACCTCAGGGTTCGCGCTGGAACATAGGGACTCAAAAGATGTGCCAAATAAGAGGGGGCATTTCATGAATAGATTTGTAAACCAACAGAATAATTTTGAACTTAATACGAAACCGAACTGGAAGCCAGTGTAAATTTTCCAAAACAGGGGTGATAGACGAGATCAGGACATCTGCGGTCTGAAGCTCAGCTGTGATGTGAGCAACTTTTAGTTCCAAGAAATCACACACCGGTATATGTTTTACCCCCGAGAATGACTTACAAGGCCACTTTTCCTACTAGAGGCCACTGCAAATGTATTGATTAAACAAGTAAATAACATCTTTAAAATGCGTAAATTCACATGTTAAAGAGACACAAATGGAGATTCTCTCTAAGTGAGTTTTGTTAGCTGCTTTGTGGTTTAATCCTCTACAAACCAGAGTGCACTCTTTAGGCTGGACTTTGATCTGATTGACAAAATGTTGTTTTATTTACTTCCAGAATTACTAAAGCTTTTGTTAGTGCTTGATTGAGGCTAATGACACCTCAGTTTAGCAACAAAAAAAATCTATATTTGGAGGATGATTAAAGCAGCAATGGCCATTTTTGCATGGTTCTCCACACCTATTAAACATAATGCTCCTCAACTCTTGATAGGGTTTCTACTTTCACTTTCACCAATAACTAGGAGACCTTTATTTGCCTTTCCTTCCTTCATAAATACAGTTTGGTCCATGAGGAATTCACTCAATTTCCAGAGGCGATGCATCATTGATTGAAGAATGATGCGCCAGAGCTCAAGCGACAGAGCCCCTATTGTAGTAAATTATAACTTTAACTCCAGCATATTTCTAATCTGAAACATGTTCTATGGACTGATGAAAAAAAAGACTATGAAGAATATGAAAACGGTTCATAAGTTCATGGCTCTAATCAACACATTCTCACACCCTAAGCGTCGAAAAATGACACAAATATCATGATCAGGGTGCCCCAGCGCATCGGGAGAGGACGCGCAGGAACACGCAGCAGGGACACGCGCTGTGCCACAGCAACGCCCGCGGTGACACGGACATTTCACCTCGAACCTCTAGCGATTTAACCTTCCCCTCACCCCCATCCAAATCTTAACTCAGTATGTCTGTGTAAATTTTCAGTTAAGCTTTGCATGCGCCAGCTGGTTAAGGTTAGAATGGGGGTGAGGAGAAGGTTAAATAGGTCACAAATTGGTCAAATGTCCGTCTCACCGCGGGCGTTGGATACTGACGCTCTGGCACAGCGCGTCCTCTCCCGATGCGCTGGGGCACCCTGATCGTCATATTTTGACGCTTAGGGTGTGAGAATGTGTTGCTCTAATTGGCTTTATTATTATTATGCAGCTGTGAAGGTGTAGATATGATGCAGGGCTGGTGTAGCTATTGTGGTAACACTTTATAATAAGTGCACACTATTAAGCATTAGTTAATCATCAGTAAAGCATTGGTTAATGGTTATTTAATCATTTGTAAAGCATCTGCAAAAACATGATCATAATTACTTAATGGCTTACAAGCACCACTATTAAGGCTTTATTCATGATGAAGAAGCTACTATGTCACACTTTTTATTCATGATGTTTCATGATCTATAAGTCATTGATTAATCATTTATAAACTCTGCTCTCCATCATTTACAAACCAGTCCTTTCATGATGTAAAACAGTATACAACCCCACTGGTAAAGGGTAAGTAAATAGTTAACATACCCTATATAATACTATAAACTATTTACTACACATACTAGAGTCTCACTAGATGTTTTCTATATACTGAATCTCATGACTACATCAGTCAGCTACTAAATGTTAACAGATGTCTTACAATACATTTACAATTGTCACTTAACGGCTTCCAAAGATGCAGCTCCCTACCGACCCACTTCTTTTTCAATAGATATTCTATCAACTATTATAAATACATTAATAAACCACTTTAGAACGTTACAAACCATTTACTACTTCTTAGTTAAGTATTTTGAGTGAGCTCATCTAAAGTGGAGACTATATATACCTTACAACCTATTAATAAAAGTGAAAGTTTTTCAAAATACATTGTAACAAAAATAAAGGACAACACAGAAACAGAAAGCACTTTATTTTTAAGATGCCAATCATAAAACATCAAAACAATGCTTACAAATACTGACACACAACTGTCAAAACAAACATTGTGCTGAACCACTATGAGCCAGTATTTGAAGTAAAGAACAAGGCTTGATGCACTTTTATGACCTGTGTGTTTTTACATGAAGTGCTCAAATAGCATTTCCAAAAGGTGAAAAAAACTGCAGTTGCAACAGTAACTTTTTTATCTGTATTTTTTTGAAATGTCATATATCAGTCTCCCTAAAGCACCCTGTTTGTGCTTTTTTGCAAGCCATTCGTTCCACTCAATAACTGTAAGGTGTTCTGATAGTAGGCTGTCATTTCTCTTACCCCAGAGTCTCCAAATTCTCTCCTTGTAAGACCTCCAGGCTCTCTCTAGATGTTGGGTATGGGCACCTGTTAGAGGGTCCACATACCATCTGCTGTGGTTAACAGTATAATGCCCATAACCTAAGTTTGGGAGGACGCGATAGGCCCGCCATTCATCACTTATCACAGACGAACCAATCCTGACATGAAGGGTGATCAGAGGAACAAGAAGTCTTTGAGATCTTTTCTCCACAAGATGCAAGATAGGCCTTGTTTTACGCTGATTTTTTATGCCCAGCATTCCGAAGACCCACTTTCTTCTTTTCCAGCCCCTGCCATTCTTCCTCTCCCATACTGATGCAGAAAGAAAACAATTAACACAAATGGCAAAAAAATGCTGTGAAAGGTTGTTAAATATATAGATGTAATATATAATTTCTATTACAAAACTTAACTTTCGTTTGTGACGAAAATGACTCATCGATCACAACAAACTCCCTTCGGCCACCAATCTGCTGACCTGTACGACGTCTCATTCTTTGAACTGCAGCCACACATACCCTCCTTAATTTTTTGGACATTTTACTAAGTGTTGTCATACTGCCTGCAATGGTGTCATCCATCATGTCAATTTGACGTAATCTGAGACCCTGAGAGAATCTTCAGGGAGAAAAATAACATCCTTACAAAGAGTAATTTAAATTTAGTTCCTTTTGTGTAGTGTTATTGCTTACCTGTAGATAGATTGCATCCAGTGTTGAAGTGAGACTTTCGAATGGCTGAAAAGGGACTTGTGTCTGACAGAGATTTGATTAACACGTCCACCATGTGCTGCTCCTCGACAGATCCTATTTAAAAATTGTAACATGAAAAAAATGTATGTATCATTATATACAGTGAGTTACTTAAGTAAGAAAAAAGCATTTTGTATTTAGGGGTGGAACATCCCTTTCAAGAGATGTCCCTGTTTGCTCTGTTTCAATGAGGATTTAGGTATAAAACCAAATAATAACAATGAATTTTACAGTAAGTGTCCCGGTCATCATGGCGTCCTACAAAAATAAAAAATGCATTTCTTACCAGGCATATTGGTCTCCGTTGTTCACCCTTTTCTTCAGTTTTGTTTCATGGTGGCATACTTTGCATTTCATTTTTCTTTTAAGTAGTTTAATCTTCTGAAGATGTTTTATAAGCTTCAGTGGGCCTCTTCTAGAAAGCTCCTCGTTAATTAATTTTTTCAGTCGTGTAAAATTTCCCATTTTTGGCCAAAATATCATTTAATGAGTTTCCCGTTACGCTAGCTCTTAGCTACAATGTCGCTTCTGGCCAGAGAAAGCCGCGCATTTGCTGCTTCCTTCTTCCGACGTGACCAATAGAGCTCCGGGAGTTGACGTCACTTCTCCCGGCATGCAACAGTTCAAATCGAAACGGCGCCATATTGGCAGGTAGAAGCCGGCAGCTGGACTATTTGTTATTGTCAGAAAACTCAGACAGGAAATATGGTAGATTCCTGTTGTGTCCCAGGATGCAGAACAGACGCGGACGACATAAGGAATGAGCCATCTACAGGATTCCCCAAGATCCAGAGCGCCGCAAACGTTGTAATAAAACACGTTAGTGACCGGGCTAAAATGAAGCTGTGGGATCCCAAGAGTAAAGGTTTTTCGCTTATGCAGCGACCACTTCATATCAGGTACTTAAACCAACGTTTCCTCAACTGTGTATGGTATTTATTTTAAATGCTTTTATTACGATTCTTAGTGGGCTTCCTAAACTTATTTTGGCGTGGCTTTTTCTGTCTTATTACTCATAGCAACAAGTAAACGTCACGTAAAACATTGCCTCGTGATTTCTGCGTGCTGCCGTTTACGTCTTTTATGATCACAGCCATTAACCGGCTAAGCTGTATTTAATTTTTAAGCAATGGTTGATCAATTGTCAGATCACACTTAAAAAGCACTTTGGATTGCTATTATCTGTCTCACCGAGTCAGATCTCAGACAGATCCTGAGATGCTCCTGCCTGACATATTTATTTTATTCATGGAAAAAAAAAAATCAGACTAGTGATTTCTCTTTGCGTTCAATTTATACATTCAAACAGCACAGCACTCTATTTAAACTACTTACGTGTAAATCTGTTATTTGTCCATCCATTTTCCTCCACGTATCCGGAGTCGGGTTGCGGGGGCAGTAGCGTCGAGAGGCCCAGACTTCCCTCTCCCCAGCCACTTGGGCCAGCTCCTCTGGGGGAATCCCAAGGGGTTCCCCGGCCAGGTCCGGTAAGAAGTCCGCTCCGACAGCTTCTGGCGTTTTAAAAAAGTATCCCAGGGGCAGGGTAAGGGTCAGAGATGTTTAGTCTATTTAATTTCTGACTATATAAAACGATTTCTTAAGGTTTTAAAGTGTGAAGTAAACCCAGACGAAGTAAAATCCAAGCTGATCCCGTTCACGTTCATGGTTACGATCAGTGTTTGTTTAGCTTCTTTTACCTGCCAATATGGCGTCTACTAACTGAGAGTCATGTGGGGTCCGGAGCTCTATTGGAGACCGCAACGCAGTGCCCTTTCACCTCTAGGGCATAACCAAGGTGGAGTAATGGCTTCCTCTAGCTCTGTGAACATGACGAGCCCTGGTCGATCTACAATAGGCAGGCGAACGAGGGCAAAAAAGAGAAGTAACGACGTGGACAAGGTGGATGTCAGTGTTACCAGTGGTGAGTGTTTTGCACTTTATTGTGTTTGGTAATTTTGTTGGAAAAAACTACCATCACGGGGCTAGGCGCTAACCGCTAATAAGCGGTTAGCTTAGCTTTCAGCTACATTCAAGCTTTAGATATCCACAAAAACAATGTGCAGTGTATGTTACTAGTTATTTTTGTGACCCAGTTAAAGGAATAATTAAGGATTATTGTTTTTGGAATAACTCTGGGCTGCTGTTAGTTATAATTGTACTCTCTGCAATTTAGTTTGTCATTCTGTAGGTTTTTTGACGCATGTCTATGCAATATAAATATGCAATAAATGCTCTACATTATACAGTCTAATACAATATATTTGAAATACATTAATATATAATTATTGTCACGTAAGCAAGTTTCTAAAAACAACTTAATATAATTTGTAATTTTACCACAGCAGGCTATGTATTAATCATTGCAATGTTTTTACTGTTATTCATATTTTACAAACTGTACTTTAGTATTATGATTGCATTTTCTGCAGTTGTTGTTTAATCAATTGTTAGTTGCATTAACGGCCTAGTTTCTTTTTGTTTTTAATTTTCTCTAGGTGTGACTATTGCTCCAACTGCACTGCTAACAGACAGAAGACGATCACAAGAGGTGGACAGGGCCGGCTTTGTCGACAGGCGACACAGGCGGCCGCCTGGGGCGCCATCTGATGGATAGGGCGCAAAATAAAAAAAATAAAAAAAGTTTATTAAATTCATGTTTGTAATATGAAATGCACTCTCTACATACTCAAAATTCCCCTTTGAAATGACATGAAATTAAAACATCAAAATTTAAATTCTAATGATCTGGCTGCATTTCGAGCTCCCGCTTGAGCCACCGCTCCGATGCATTTGACCGTTAAGGTTGCCATAGATCACGTGTGTGGGTGGCACTGTAGAAGGACATCCTGTTGTCGTCGCGTTTAAACGTTTGATATTTTACGATGAAAAGAACGCCTAAGCCATCAGGATCAGCATTTCGAAAGCGAAGGAAGGAAGAAGAATAAAAACGGGCCCAAAGCAGAGGTATGTAGACTTTATACGTTTTGCAAAGGAAGTTTTTGCGTTAGCATTGTAGCTAACTGCCTCTCCTGCCACGCACGGTCCACGGACGGACCCTCGCTAGCTGTTTACATACACAATCCAGTATCTCATAACTTTAACCCATTCTTTTACTTTTGAATCGTCGTGTCCAGATGCAGTGAGACAATGTTGAGTCTCACTGTGATGATGAAGAATGTAAGATTTTTTACTGGTTTTTGGAGCTTGAACGTTGTTTCAAGTTTTAAGTACGCATACAATATGAATTTAATATTTTCATATCAGAAGAACGTTAGGTGTGGGTGTAGCAAATTTTCAACTTTGTCCGACACAAGCCTTGTTCTTTACTTCAAATACTGGCTAATAGTGGTTCAGCACAATGTTTGTTTTGACAGTTGTGTGTCAATATTTGTAAGCATTGTTTTGATGTTTTATAATTGGCATCTTAAAAATAAAGTGCTTTCTGTTTCTGTGTTGTCCTTTATTTTTGTTACAATGCATTTTGAAAAACTTTCACTTTTATTAATAGGTTGTAAGGTATATATAGTCTCCACTTTAGATGAGCTCACTCAAAATACTTAACTAAGAAGTAGTAAATGGTTTGTAACGTTCTAAAGTAGTTTATCAATGTATTTATAATAATTGATAGACTATCTATTGAAAAAGAAGTGGGTCGGTAGGGAGCTGCATCTTTGGAAGCCGTTAAGTGACAATTGTAAATGTATCGTAAGACATCTGTTAACATTTAGTAGCTGACTGATGTAGTCATGAGATTCAGTATATAGAAAACATCTAGTGAGACTCTAGTATGTGTAGTAAATAGTTTATAGTATTATATAGGGTATGTTAACTATTTACTTACCCTTTACCAGTGGGGTTGTACACTGTTTTACATCATGAAAGGACTGGTTTGTAAATGATGGAGAGCAGAGTTTATAAATGATTAATCAATGACTTATAGATCATGAAACATCATGAATAAAAAGTGTGACATAGTAGCTTCTTCATCATGAATAAAGCCTTAATAGTGGTGCTTGTAAGCCATTAAGTAATTATGATCATGTTTTTGCAGATGCTTTACAAATGATTAAATAACCATTAACCAATGCTTTACTGATGATTAACTAATGTTTAATAGTGTGCACTTATTATAAAGTGTTACCGCAATTGCATCACGCAATCTCTTAAAAATCCTGCTTTCATGTTTCTGTTCAGACAAAACAAGCTACCTCTAGTAGTCTCTTTTTCAAACGAATATATTTAAAGTTCGTATTATGTTGCAGCTCTTTAATTCTTGTAGTAACTTGCAGTCAACTAGACTTCAAAGAATAGAAAGTAGACTTGGCTGGGGTTTAACCATTAATGAATAACTAAACATGTTTAACTTCAGTAGCTTATGGTGCTTGAGTGTTCGTCACATTGTAATTGTGGCTAAGATAGTCACAGAAGGGAGTTCTGGAAAACCATACAGAAAAACATATAAATTAACATTTAACTATTTACTATGCTGGTGGTGGTCGGAGGGACTGGTAGCGCCAGTGCTCGGCAGCCTCGCCTCTGTCAGTGCGCCCCAGGGCAGCTGTGGCTACATTGTAGCTCATCCCAACCAGTGTGTGAATGTGTGTGTGAATGGGTGAATGACTGATTGTGTTGTAAAGCGCCTTGGGGGGTTCTAGGACTCTAGAAGGCGCTATATCAAATACAGGCCATTTTATTCAGGTTTTCACAAGAAACACGCACAAAAAATCATCAAGCCAGATATTTGTTATTAGTAGTTTAAAAGATGGTTTTCACTTCTTTCTCCTTTTGGAGGACACACTTTGAGCATTCCTGCTGGCTTTAAAGTGTCTTGGACAGCCTCTTCTCCGGATTTCCTATTGGGAGGGGTCAGTGTCCTCTCAGATCTGTACACTCCATGCCTGCATGACGGATTTGGAGTCACAGGTCTGCTCGGAGAGCTGTTTGGATGACTGTCAGTTCTCCCTCTCTCCTACTGCTATCAAGGATGATGGGCCATTTTTCTTCATCTCACTGTGACTCCGCTCAAGACATCTCCCTTCAAAATGCAGAAGGATGATTTCCTCGCTTCCCTCCTTCCAACAAGGAACACATTGCTCAGTTCTGAGTGACAGTCAATCTGGTGCTTCTACTGTACTTTCCTGCTGTAGGATAGTCTGCATTTTGCATAATTTCAATAATTTTACAACCTGTATACAAGTTCATATTGCCCTCAATAGTATCATATGGAAGTCATTAAAGTCTGAAATATGTCTCAAAGAAGCCTTTGTTACCCAGTTTGTATTCACTGTTTTTTCTATACTAAAACCATTTAAACGTTTTCTTTTCAGATTTTTATTAAAAAATAATTAAATATAACATTTAAATGGTGAAAGCACTGGAACTGATGTGGAAAATTAATGCTGTTTGTCAGTTTGTTTGTGTGTGTGTGTGTGTGTGTGTGTGTGTGTGCTAAACTGCACCCAAGATGCAAAATGCAACATATTAACCATATTCTTCTTCTAAACCCAACATTAATCCTTTTTAGCAAAGAAGCTCCAAAGCATTTCTCCCAGCGGATAAAGGATTGATGGTGGCCTCACCTGAGTTTTTTGAGCTACACTTCCTAAGCATCTCCCCTCTCTTCTGTTTTACCTCTTTCCTGAAGTTGCCGTGAGGTGGACTAATCTCTATTGGACAGGTAGTCTAGACAACAATTACATAAAAGAAGCTGATGTAGAGCTAATTCAGTTAGCATACCATTTCCTTCTTTTGTTTAAAAACCTTGGCCTTTTTCTCTTCTTTTCTCAAAAATTGTTTTCTTTCAAATCAAAATCTAGATTTAAACTCTGGGGCGACTGCTTGTTTTCAGTGATGGCCCCTTCACTCTGGAACAAACTCTCCAACGACCTGCGTCTGATGACAGATTTGTCTACTTTCAAATCAGAGCATAAAACTATTTCAGAAGGCATTTTATCATTAGGGGTTTTCTGGTAGCCATTCGCCCTTTTATTCTTTTCTTTAAGCTTTTATGATTTTTGTATTTTACTTTGTTATGTAAAGCACTTTGGTCACCTTCCATGATTGTGGAAAATGCTACATAAATAAACTTGATTGATTGATTAATTGATTGAAAATGGACAAGGCCACCATGTGCACGCTCCTTCACAGCTGAAGTTGTGTGCAGAAGTTTTACAGTGTAACAGCTGACATAAATGAGACAAATAATGTATTGCACATCCATTTTCAAACCACCTCAATTGGCTCCTCTCAACATGATGAAGATGTTCATTTGATATAGACACAGCAATTACATAGGACAAACCAGATGCATTGCTTCATTCTGTTAGCACAAGTGCTAATTTGCAACACTTGTCCATAGGCACCTTTTCTAAAAAGTAGAACACATTTAAATAAGATACAAACAAATCAAAGAAAAACATTAAAATTACAAACAATTTCCAAAAATAAAAAAAGGCAATTTAAGCAGCAGATTAAACAAGTTTAAAACTATTCATGTGGACATTGTTGTTTAGACTTTAGTCATTTTTTGAGTCCTTTGTTAAAAATGTTACTGTCATTTTGTAGTTTTAGCTCAGTAGGTAGAGTTCCACAGTTTGGCCCCCTTTACAGAAAGAGCAGACTGTCCAAAATAAGTCTTGCGCCAAGGCATGGGGCAATCACCACAAGTGGAGGCTCGTGTGATCACTCTTCGAGAGCTCGGACGTCTGATGGCCACAGCAGAGGAGAGTAGACAAGTTATTATTTAGACATTTGAAAAAGGATCTTAAAGAGCTAAAATTTATAAAGTTTTCGAAAGTAAGAAGGTTATTGTTAGGGATTTTATCAATATATATTTTATCAATAAACCCATTTCCTGCAGCTAGAGAGAGAAAAGGAGACAATGAGGCAGACATACAACCAAACCATGATTTGTGGCAAATGCCCCGAACATCTGGTCACAAAGTTTATTTATACAAAGAGATAAGAAAGGAATGGGAGTGGATCATGTGTGAGTGTGTGTGTGTGTGTGTGTGTGTGTGTGTGTGTGTGTGCTTTCAGGACATTCAGTTAATAGATTTGTTAATAGGACTAAAGTAATGAAATATAAAATTTCCATAACATAATCCCTCCTGTTTATCAGAATATGATAACCAAGCAAAAAGAAAACAACACACAAAGAACAAATAAAATAATGTTGTGATTATTAGCAAACAAATAATTGTAAGCTTTACGTACTTTTTGGATTCATCAATAAATTCGTAAATATGGAAATATTTACCGATTTATTACGTAATTAGGATATCCGTGGATATCCTCGGGGCACCATCCCCTTTTAACAGGGCAAAAATGAAGCCACACCTCTTATCAATCTGTCTAAAGTTCGTAAAAATTCTTTTAACGAGCAGCAGTCATAATTCCATACAAACAGACAAAATCACCTGAGACAAAACTTAATTGGCAATAACATTTATTAACTAATATGACCACTTCAGCTCCTCCCAAAGCGTTTAGCCAATCAACATCAACCAACTTATTTTATCAAACGAATAACAAGCAATGAAACAATGAAATAATAATGTGAGGTGACAATCTCAGGTGGTGTAACCCAAGATGGAGGGGGTTTAGAAAACCCAAAATGGCTGATCCTTTGTCTGGCTGGAAAGGATCAAACCGCTTGTGGAATGCATGTGTGTGTGTGTGTGTGTGTGTGTGTGTGTGTGTGTGTGTGTGTGTGTGTGTGTGTGTGTGAAAACCTGGACAAAACAGGATGATTTCCGCTCTGCGCCTCATTCTATAGACTCTTCAGCGGCCGGAATCTGGGGGCCGGCCGGAGTTTGGCAATCCAGCAGGCGGGACCTGTAGTTTCCGGGGTTCGGAGTCGCTTGATGACGTCAATAAGCTGCTGCCGGCAGCAGGGTAATGAAATCCCTGCTGGCGCTGATTTTTAATATGCCTTATTTATTTATGCTCCAGGGCGTATTTGGCACAGTCTTTTGGAGAAAAATACTGCGAAGTAATTTCTCATGAGGGCAGACCCTCAACAATAATAAAGAACAAATGAAATAATAAAACACAATAAGGCAAACACGACTGTCAATAACATCAAACAGCAGTTTACAGCGATACAAGTAGGTAATGGGAATCAGTTAAATCAACACCCTCATAAACTTAAGAAATGCTATTTCATACATATTTAAGTGAATTTACTGTAATGCAACAGTTCTAAAATTTATAGCAGTTCTTATAAGGAGGTTGGGAAGGTTAGCAAAACCATATAATATACAGACAACATCAGTAGAGTTTATTGAAACATCAGGTGAATTTAATTTAAAGCTTCAATTTGCAGACAACTCTTTCTGTGAATGAGGGAAAATGAACGTGTAATATTAATTTATGCAGCTCTAACTATGGCAGGAGCTGAGGCAAATCAAACGTTCTTCATCAAGGGCTTGTCCGTGGGCTGAGAGTCTCGGTTGGAGAATAGTTTGGATGGTCAGAGTCCTCTTCAGTTGTTCAGGATGGTTTCAGTCTCACGTTGATGAGTACCTTTAAGTCCAGGTCCGGAATGCAATAATGGAGTTCGGGAAGTGGGAGCGCACAGTTCAACTTCTCAATAGGAAGACGTCAGGGTCCTTCCATGGCGTGTTGAGGTGGTTGTCCAATTGTCAGGGAGCTGATCTTGTCCCCGAAAAGTCCTTCTGATCCTTTGACCGTGAAACCAGGTTGAAGATTTGGTGCAGGTGATTGAAGCAGTTATCCTTTTCCAGCATCTCTCCTTCGCTGTGTCCTGTCATAGTTGTGTCCAGGGGGTCTTCAGCCGAGGTGGATGCAGGTCACGTTGTCATGTAGGTGTGTGGTCAGGGAGGAGCCCCAATCCGCCATTCCAATTCCAGTTCTAGTACCCCCTCAGATGCTGCTGTCCCAGTCGTTCCATCAGGTGCTGAGAGGCAGCCCAAGTGCAGGGCCATGAGTGTGACCACCAACATCAACAATGTGGTGTAACCAATGATCTTGAAGCAGACCTCCATCTTCACCAGTTTTGAGACGTGGCACCCTAGTGGTGGCCCACCCCTTTGCAGCTGGACTTCGTTGTGCTTCTAAAAGCAGTTAGTTGACGTCAATGAGCTTGCAGTGGGATAGATGAGTCCAAGATGGCCTCTCAGCAATCTTCACAGCAGTGGGAGTGATGAGTACTTCGAATGGACCTTCTCTGGCTGCCCCAATTGTCTTGCTTCAGCACCTTTATCAGAACCCAATTTCCTGGTTTCACGACCTGTGGGCAAAACAGCACAAGAAAATTCTGGGAGATCACTGTTGATTTTGAATTGTTTTCAGCAAAAATACCTATCATCCAATATTCAAGGTATTTTCTCTGTCACTCTGGACTCTAGTTATTTCATCCACAGTTGTACTAACAAGAGTTCTTTAAGCTCAAATCAATGACTCAAACATCCAGCCGTTACCTCATTCACAAATGTGTTCTATTTACTTATCTTATAACAGAGGCACACAAGTGAGTGTGTGTGTGTAGGAAAATTGTTATCAACCGTCCTTCCTCTTGAGACATGAGACACTCATGGCTCACCAGATCAAAGAGGCAAAAAAGGGTATAAACAAAACAAGTCCGATGCAAAAGTTGGACCTATAACATATTTCCTCTAAAGGCTAAAAATACCCATCCCAAGGAACTTGCAATTACCAGTTTACAACAGCAGGGGGCAGAGTCATGCAGCACAGTGTGCATAAAACAACAAAACAAATGAAGACAACACAAACTAACAAAAAAGCCATAATCAGTGTAAAGAAAACTGAAAATAAACACAAAAAGTGATTTACATCACCTAGAAGTAACAGGAGAAATCACAGTAGAAAAGCTGTAGCAAAAATTTGTAATCTAACAAAATCAAAAAGAATCAACTCATCTGGGACAAAAAGGGTGAGCTTGTCAGCATCCCCAAGCTCATATCACAAAATAATACTCTCATAGACTCTATGGGTTTGCCCTCATTATGCCAGTGTAACGATTAAATTTATATATTATTTAATTAACCATAAGATGTGAGATTCCATAGGAAATATGAAATCAATCTTATGGATCTTTGGATAACTTAAACCAGAAGATTGGATCTTTTTATTGCAGGGATTGAGCAACACTTCGTATTAACTTCAAGGAAAGAGAGTGAGTCAAGTTTTAAAAGTTAAGATTTATTACTAAACAAATTAAAACTAGACTAACTTTAACACTAGGTGTATGGTGTAACTAAGGTGAGGTAAGACTGAGAATGATGTATGTGTGAATATTTCAGAACCAGCAGATCCGGAGAAACGATTAGTTCTGATGGGAGTGAAGATGATGTTTCGCACTAAGCTTTTGGTTTGGAGACACACTGAGACGCCATTCTGCCAGCCTACGTACCCTTTGCAGAAGTCCCCGTCAGATCAGGATGTCATGGTCTGTGTCTCTCCTCATGTGTCTCCTTGTGTTCTCCATCCCTCTCTGGTTCTCCTTTTGTGTCTCCTAGCACCCTCATGTGTCCTTGTCAGCGTCTTCCTCGTGTGTTCCCAGAGCGGCAGCCCCTCTAGTTTTCCTTCCCACCCCAGGTATCTCCCTCCAGGTCCTGTGCTCCCCGTGGTCCTCCTTAGTCACGCTCCTGTAGTCTCCCTTTCTGTGTTCCCAGATCTGCAGTCCCTCTAGGTTTCCTTCCCCCCCAGGTATTTCCCTGCAGGTCCTGTGCTCCCCGTGGTCCTCCTTAGTCACGCCCCTGTAGTGTCTCTTTCTGTAGTGTTTTCCTTTAGTTTCAGCTGTTCATTTATTAGTCTCTTTTGGTGTGTTTCTCTCCCCTGATTATCAGTTAATTGTTTTGCTTTTAGTGTGTTTCTTTCCCCAGAATATTAGTTGTTATTTGGCTCTTCTTGTTTTTAGGTTCTGTTTTAGATCATGTTATTTTTCTTCCTCCTCAACTCACTTGGTCTCTCTCTCCCCACACACCTGCAGTTTATCTCCCTCATCCTCCCAGTGTATATAACCCTGTCTGTGTCTCTATATGTTTGTCGGTCCATTGCTTCTGTCATACTCCTCTCGTTGATCTCTAGTGTTTCCAGTGCTTCCAGTGTCTCTTGAGTTTCTAGTGTTTTGGATCTCTTATTTTGTCATTTTGGATATATTTTTTTTGCTCCCTGCCTTTGGATTATCCCAAAATAAAGGAATTTATTTCATCTTCCACCCCTGCCTCGTCCATCTGGTTATCTGTAATTTGGGTCCTAACCTCCTCCTTGCTCGTATCGAGACACAGGAATGTCGAGGTCCAGCTTGACCTTCTCTGGAACCGAAGCCGGTAGGAAAAGCAGCGGTTGCCGACCAGACCAGTCTTGAGATACTTCCAGGTCACAACAGTTTTATTGGCATCTAGCAAGACCCAAAAAGGGGTCGAAGGTTCAGCTTTTATTCTGAAAGGAACCGTTGCAGCAGGTGGAACAGCTACAGATTTTATCCAGCTTGTCGTCAGGTTCTTTCAGCTGAAGAGGAAAGTTGAGGATTGGCCACTCCGACAACTTCTCTAGAAAGCTTTGAACTCAATTACTAAATTCCTTTGGCAGGATAAACCTCCACGAATTAGCTTAAAAACGCTTCAGAAGACCAAATACAGAGGAGGACTGGATTTACCCAACTTTTATTATTATTTCTTAGCCAACAGGCTGCAATATATACCAAGATGGTTGCAAGATAACCCATTAGATGAGTACTGGTTAGATATAGAACAGACACTTTGCAATACGATAGAGCTTTCAGACTTACCATTTATTAGCTCAAGCATAAGAAAACATGAAAGCTTCAAAAGTATTAGTATCAGCACTTCTCTGACAGCATGGTGGGAGTATCTTAAAATGACAGAGTCTTCACTAGTACCATGCAGACGCACACCTATCTGGAACAATCCTGACATTTTGCAAAACAGCAAAATGATTAACCTTCCGGACTGGAAAAATAAAGGAATCTTATACCTGGAACACATATATGAAGGATTGGACTTCATCCCATTTAATCAAATAGTCTCCCAATTTGGAATGATAGAATTTGACCAGGGCTTCTGGTCCCAAACTTGTTTAAAAACTTTTAAAATGATCAGACACCCCAATTTACAATTAATTCAGTACAAAATTCTACACAGAGTACACTATACAGGTCATCGGATGTTCAACTTCCCCCTCTCTTTGTTTACTGGGAAAGCTGGACGATGTCCCGATTGCAACATCTTTGGTTCACGTGGTTCTGACTGCCATATGCATCGTTAAGAAAACTATCCTCTTGAATTGGAAAAATAGAGAAACTCTCTGCATTAACCAGTATAGAAATCTTTTGTTAGATCATATTGCACTTGATATAGCCTCTGCTTCCACTTCAGATGAATCTCTCTG
>SSNQ01034547.1:1054490-1078176 GCA_006942095.1 Nothobranchius kuhntae | reverse complement strand
AAAAAAAAAAAAAAAAAAAAAAAAAAAAAAAAAAGCTTTGAACTGGAGTTAAAGATGACGTGGGCACAGTTTTATAATTTGGATGTTTTGATTCACGGTCGAATCAAAAAGGGACAGATTTACCAAGCACCAACAAAACACGCCTTGCATCAGACCTGGAAGGTACTAAATGGATCAACAAAAGTAAATGTGTCATGTGACTTCTTAACATTACGTGCAGGGGTGGACTGGCCTTCTGGAGCACCGGGAGCCGTCCCGGTGGGCCGACACTGTGGGCAGGGCCGTTGGGCCAGTCTGACATTAATTATTTCATTCGTTCATTCATCCACTCGTTGCATTCGTCTTTCTCTCTTGCCCTCAGATTTCTTACAAATTGGGCCGGCCAATAGATTGCTGAGGCTAGCAGTGTGTTGCCCACATCAAGATGTATTATTGGCCTGTTTCTCATTGTCATGGGCAGACTGGTTCAGGGCGCTGCGACAGGGCTGTCAATCTCAGGCAGCACAAACCAGTCTCTAGTGGAAACATTTAAAGTTATGTTACTTATTAAAATCTAATCATAAACATTGTCATTACACAGATTGGTTCACATTTACTATTGGACTAACACATTGTTTCATTAGCTTTATTAGAAATAGAGTTCTTCTGATTTATTAAAAGAAAGAGTCTTTTGTCTTCATTCTTCTCTTGAGCTGGAAAGAAAGCAGTTTTAGAAGCAAATGCACGACCTTGAGGCAGTCTCATGCAGTTCTTCCTGAGGAGAGAGGGTAAATAACCTTTGGTGGAATAGCTCCTTCATCACATTACACCAGAAACGTTCACCTTTATTTACATCATGAGAGCTAAATCATGGAATGTGACCAAGACCATATAATGTTCAAGACCAAGTGACTTTATTTTTATTTGATTTCTATGCTTCTAACACTGGAATTAACAGCGAAACCAGTCCTAATTATGAAAATATTTCAACTTCATATTGTCATGTCCCTGGGAAGGTGTTTAACCCACGACATGAAGAACCATCACAAGACAAAGGCAGAAAGTTCAAACAATGATTTATTAAACCTAACTAAAAGTGTCCTGGAGATATCCAAGTTCGAAGTAGTCGGCAAGAGTCCAGAAGCCAGCAGGGAGGGCAGACGGTGTGACGGGTGTGTCCAGGAGAGGGAGCCAGATGATGGCGGCAGAGGGCAAGTGGAGCAGGAGGAGAGGGAAGCGTGAAAATTGTAATCCAGGCGGGTTATGGTGACTTCCAGGTAGGTACATCCAACAATGGTTCAGTGAATCCAAGTATCCTGAAGACACCAGGATCCAAGCACAAAAACCAGATAAATCCAAAAACTGCGACAGCACGAATGTCTGAGCAGAGACTAAGCAAAACCTAAGAACTGAGTGGCAAGATTCTACCGTGAGTAGTTAATCATCCAGCGATGTGAAGTAGTTCCCTCTCCTCTTAAATAGAGCTCTGCCGCGGTTGATTTGAGGATCTGCAGCTGCCACTGATTGGTAATGCTCCGCAGCTGGTGAGTGCCCTCTCCTGGAATGAAAATCTCACAAAGATGTAGAGAAAAAGGAGTACTCACCCCGTCACACAACAATGCCCCCCCCTCAACGGACGCCACCTGGCGTCCTAGCAACCGACTCCTCGTAGTCCCGAATGAGGGAATGGTCCACGATGAAGGAGCGCGGGACCCAGGAGCGCTCCTCTGGGCCGTACCCCTCCCAGTCGACCAGGTACTGGACCCCACGACCACGGGGTCGGGAGTCGAGGATCCTCCGGACTGAGTAGACCAGTCCCCCCTTGTAGAGCTGGGCCGGCGGCGGAGGCGCAGGAGCAGGGCAAAGAGGACTGGAACCAACGGGTTTAACCAAGGAGATGTGAAATACAGGGTGTACCTTCGTGTTCCTGGGGAGGTCCAGCCGAACCGTGGTGGGAGTAGGCGTGTCCAGGACTCTAAAGGGGCCGATGAACCTCGGAGTGAGCTTCCTAGAGGAGGCATTTAGCTGGATGTCCCGGGAAGACAGCCAAACATCCTGACCAGGAGAGTACAGCGGGGCGGGGCGCCGGTGTCGGTCTGCCAGCTGCTTGTTCCTGTCGGCAGTGCGCTCCAAAGCCGCCCGGGTAGAGGCCCATGCCCGTCTGGCCCCCCTGAGAAACTGTGGGATAGAGACTGAAGCCGAGGCCTGCTGTGGAAACAGTGAGGGTTGGTAACCCAGAGACGCCTCAAACGGTGACTGACCGGTGGAGGTGGATACATGGCAGTTGTGAGCATACTCGATCCATGCTAAATGTGTGCTCCAGGTGTTGGGCTGGGAGGAGCAGACACAACGCAGCGGTGAGCGGTTAAACCAGTTCTTGGTTTAACCGCTCACACTGCCCGTTAGTCTGAGGATGGTGGCCGGAGGTGAGGGCGACCTTGGCGCCCAGAGCTTCCACGAACTCCTTCCAGACCCGAGCCACGAATTGGGGGCCCCGGTCAGACAGTATCTCCGTGGGAATACCATGCAGCCTAAAAACATGCTTCACAAGGAGTTTGGCAGTAACAGTTGAAGAGGGAAGGCCTTTAAGAGGCACCAAATGACATGCTTTAGAAAACCTGTCGACCACAGACATGATACATGTGAAGCCCTGAGATTCTGGAAGACCTACAACAAAATCAAGCGCTATATGCGACCAGGGACGTGACGGACTAGGAAGGGGACAGAGGAGCCCAGCTGGGGCTCGGTGGTCTCCCTTTTGCTGAGCACACACATGACAACCCGAAATATAGTTCTGAATGTCCATATACATGGAGGGCCACCAGAAGGTCCATCTGATCAGAGCTATGGTGCGTCCCACACCTGGATGAATGGAAAACCTTCCTGTGTGTGCCCAATGTATAACCTGCCCCCTAAGCGCCTGAGGAACGAATAACCTCTCTGGGGGTCCCCCTGGTCCGGGCTCGGTTTTGAGTGCCTCCAAAACCTTGTCCTGAATCTCCCAGGTGATCCCACCTACCACACATGACGAAGGAAGGATGGGTTCAGGCTCGGGCTCTTGGTCTGGTGCATACAATCTGGATAAGGCATCGGGTTTCGTGTTCTTTGATCCAGGGCGATAAGAAATCTGAAAATTAAAGCGTGAAAAAAAAACAACGACCACCTGTATTGGCGGGGGTTAAGACGTTTGGCTTCTTTCAGATAAATTAAGTTCTTGTGGTCTGTCCATATTAGGAACGGCTGTTCCGCTCCTTCCAGCCAATGCCTCCATTCCTCGATGGCGAGTTTCACCGCGCGCAGCTCCTGGTCTCCCACGTCGTAACGGCTTTCCGTCGGGGACAGCCGCCTGGAGAAAAAGGCACACGGGTGAAGTTTATTGTCCTCGGGCGCTACCTGTGAGAGGACTGCCCCCACCCCGGTCTCAGATGCATCCACCTCTAGCACGAACTGCCTCTGGGGATCGGGTCTGTGGAGGACTGGAGCGGCGGTGAAGCGCCTCTTAAGTTCCTGGAAAGCAGCCTCGGCTTCTGGGGACCAGACAAATGGGCGTTTCACAGACGTTAAGTTAGTTAGCGGTGTGGCTACCTGGCTGTATCCCTTAATGAAGCGCCGGTAAAAGTTCGCAAATCCCAGGAAGCGCTGCAACTGTTTCCGGGATGAGGGGGTGGGCCACTCCATGACCCCGCAGACCTTCTCCGGATCCGCTCTGAGTCTCCCGTGTTCCACGATGAACCCGAGGAACTTGACCTGTGGGACATGAAACAAACACTTCTCTGCTTTGACATATAAGCGATTCTCCAACAACCGTTGGAGAACCGCTCTAACATGTTCCACATGCTGTGCAGAGTCCTCTGAAAAAATCAAAATGTCGTCTAAATAAACTGTTACAAACTTATTCAGGAAATCGCCCAACACAGAATTCACAAGCGCCTGGAATACAGCAGGGGCGTTAGTCAGCCCAAAAGGCATAACCGAATACTCATAATGTCCAATAGGAGTCTTAAAAGCCGTCTTCCTCTCATCCCCTTGCCTGATGCGCACCAGGTGGTACGCGTTCCTAAGATCCAGACGGCTAAACACCCGTGCGTTCTGCACAGGTTCGAAGGTCGAGCTGAGAAGAGGCAACGGGTATTTATTTTTTATGGTGATCTGGTTTAGTCCTCTATAGTCTATGCAAGGCCTGAGGGTACCTTTCTTCTTTGGGACAAAGAAAAACCCCGCGCCCAGGGGAGAGGAAGAGGGTCAAATGAGTCCAGCGGCCAGGGATTCCTGTATGTAGGTCTCCATGCTCTCCTGCTCAGGTCTGGAGAGGTGGTACAGACGACTGCTGGGAAGAGGAGCCCCAGGCAGCAGCTCTATGCTACAGTCAAAAGGCCTGTGTGGGGGAAGAGAAGTAGCTCTGTCCTTACTAAATACCTGTGCGAGGTCGTGATACTCCTGGGGTACGTTAGATAGGTCAATCTTCTCGGCTGATAGCGGTCTGGACGCGCTGATGTTAGGAGGGGCTGCTCCGAGGCAGGACTGGGAGCATCTCGGGCTCCACCCCTCCACTCTTCCCGTCTCCCAGTTCACCTGGGGATTGTGGCGGAGGAGCCAAGGGTGACCGAGCACTACTGCGGTCTGTAGGGAGGGAAAAACAAAAAACTCTATTTCCTCCACATGATTTCCCAACACCCTGAGTTTTACCGGGACAGTCCGAGGCGTGATGGTGGTTAAGCTGCGTCCATCCAGAGCCGCCACCGCGAGTGGAGTGGAGAGCCGGGTCGTGGGAATTCCCCACTGACATACTCGTTCTGTGTCAATCAAAGATTGTTCACAACCTGAATCCAATAAAGCATCAACCGGAAACTGTTTAGCATTAGCGTACAACATACAAGGTAAAACACTACGGGACCCCTTAGAGTTCTGACTGCCCACCAGTAGTCCCGACATAACCGGTGGGCACGCCCCTTTTACCAAAACCGGGCAGGCCCTAGCAAAGTGCCCAGACCCCCCACAGTACATGCAAAGACCTGACCTCATGCGATGTTCACGCTCCTCCTTGCTGAGTTTGGTCTTTCCTAATTGCATGGGTTCCTCCGGGGGGAGACTCTCCGAGGAATGACTTACTGTTCCGGTTGACGGTGTAGGTGTGGGCACGTGAAGCTCCCGGTGCCTCTTGTCGAGAGAGATGGCCAGCTTGATCAGCCCCTCCAGGGACTGAGGTTCCGGGCACATGGCGAGCTGGTTCCTAATGCGGCTGTTTAGAGCCTCCGTAAAGGCGGCGATGAGGGCCTCCTTGTTCCAGGCGGATCGAGCCGCCAGGGTACGAAAATCCAGGGTCATCTCTGCCACCGTCCTCTGCCCCTGTGACAGCGTCCACAGCCTCCTGCTTATGTCCATGGGGGATATGTCAGAGCCAAAAGTCAACTTAAATTCTGCCAGGAAGGCCTCCAGGGGGCCTGCCAAAAAGGCAGGGTTGTGGCTCTTAGCTTCTGCCCACCTTAAAGCCTTTCCTCGTAGCAGTCCAACAATATAAGAGATGCAACTTACATCAGTGTGGAAGGCTCCAGGAGACCGAGCAAACGCCAACTGGCACTGGAGGAGAAAACTGTGGCACTCCTCAAACTCTCCACTGTACGTCTGAGCAGGCGGCGCAGGGGCGGTGTGGAAATAGGTGGGCCCCGTGGCCGCGGCCCCTTCCGTGTTGAGCTCAGGAACAGCGAGGTCTCTTTGGGAGGTGGTGGCTCCTTCCTGAGAGGGTTCCTGAGCCTGGAGCTGGGTCAAGCCCTGTTGAAGTTGACGGATCATGGCCTCCAGCTGTTGAGATCGTTGGTTAACAATCTGGAGGTGTTCCAATAAGACCGGCAGGGCCTGTTCCTGCTGAGGTAACCTAGAACTAAAATCGGTGAGTGATGATTCCGTGGGGTTAGCGTTTTGGCTGGATGATTCTGTCATGTCCCTGGGAAGGTGTTTAACCCACGACATGAAGAACCATCACAAGACAAAGGCAGAAAGTTCAAACAATGATTTATTAAACCTAACTAAAAGTGTCCTGGAGATATCCAAGTTCGAAGTAGTCGGCAAGAGTCCAGAAGCCAGCAGGGAGGGCAGACGGTGTGACGGGGTGTGTCCAGGAGAGGGAGCCAGATGATGGCGGCAGAGGGCAAGTGGAGCAGGAGGAGAGGCGAACCGTGAGAATTGTAATCCAGGCGGGTTATGGTGACTTCCAGGTAGGTACATCCAACAATGGTTCAGCGATTCCAAATATCCTGAAGATGAAACAAACTTGAGTCCAAACACCAGGATCCAAGCACAAAAACCAGATAAATCCAAAAACTGCGACAGCACGAATGTCTGAGCAGAGACTAAGCAAAACCTAAGAACTGAGTGGCAAGATTCTACCGTGAGTAGTTAATCATCCAGCGATGTGAAGTAGTTCCCTCTCCTCTTAAATAGAGCTCTGCCGCGGTTGATTTGAGGATCTGCAGCTGCCGCTGATTGGTAATGCTCCGCAGCTGGTGAGTGCCCTCTCCTGGAATAAAGATCTCACAAAGATGTTGTAGAGAAGAAGGAGTACTCACCCCGTCACACAACACATATATATTCAGCAAGGTAAGGTTGCTTCAGAGTACATCAACAATGTACAATGTCACTCAATAGTGCATAAAATTTATCAACAGGAGATAAATTCAGCTAAACTAAAACTCTAAGTTAAATTGAATAGCAGATATATTTAAGGAAAATAAAACTAATTTGTCACAAAGAGACAGTGAACGTTAAAAAAACAACTGATGGTGTTCATAGATACACACAACCCTAACAAATTTAGAAAAGATGATAATCGGTTCAGGCGCTGACATCGTTAGGTCTGTTTTAGGGGGGTTTCAGCCCCCTTAAAATAATCACAAGCCCCCCTATCATTTTGAGTTTTTTCAGGGCTGGGACTTTAACGCATTATTATGATTAATTAGAAAAAAAACAACACGTTAAAAAAATTTTCACGCATTTAATCGCAGCTTGCATTTCGAGCACGGCGGAACCTCTGTCATTGCACGACTTCCTCGTAGACAGAATATCAGTGACGCACACAACAATGCACAGTGCTAATGGCTACTAACAGAATTAAAACGGAAAGAAGTTGCCTTGCTTGGACTGATGCAGGATTTAGGAAATCCGTCCGCCTCTTTTCTTAACTTGAAAAAAACAAACTTCCAGACAACAACGGAGTCCGTGTCGCGGACATTTTTCAGAGATCGTCTCTGCTGCGGCTGCCCGGTGGCAACGGGAACTTTACAAAAGTTGCGGTAAGCTATATTTTTAACATTTACGTAACATCTGTGTAGCACTGAAAGCACCAGACAGAATAATTCTGTGCCCTAACAGTAGTTTATGAAAGTAGTCAGACAAACGAGAGGCACCTGGCTGCCGCTGGGAGAATGCTCCGTGTTCTCACTACTCTGTAAACAATCACAAACAACGTGTCTTAAAGTTGAAAACAGAAGTTTAAGTTAAAACAGAAACACTGAAACTTTTCTGATGATTTTCTAAACAATTCTGTCGGGGAGTTATACGTTTCTGAGACGAGTCTCTGTCTAAATATCATCGCATGCATTACTATCATTAAGCAGCGAGGTGTGTTGAAGCTGTCATCAGCTAAGGGGCGGATGTTTCAGAGGCAGCGAGGAACGAGAAAGTTGTGATCAGGCTGGAAAGCACACCAGGTTTGCTGCTACAGGTGTGAATCTGCGGGTCTGCAGCATCCCCTTCTTAACGTGACACCAGGACTTCCCATGTAAGGAAGGTCCGCTCACCTGTTCGTCACATCATTATTTCCTCGCCATGATCTTTTATCATCCCATCATCCTCCAGTCATCCAACTGGAACCAGTTAGTGTTCCTGATCATTCTCAGAATATGCCATGCCTGCTCTGGTGTTAAAAGTTAGTACATTTAAGTCCTAGATCATATTTGTGCCTGTTCTACTGTCATTTTGAAGGATTATTATTTATGTGTTTTTAATACATTATGAGTAGAAATGCTAATCAAAACTTGCAATTATACAAACAAGTAAAACTGGAAAAATTAGAATCTGGTGCAAAGTCAAATTTATTTCAGTCATTCAACTAGACAGAGAGACTATTTAAAGGCTCAGGAACACTTTGCAGGCGTTTTCTATTTGTAATTATAAATTTTAGTTGATTTAGGTCTTGTTTCATATCACACAGTGACATTTGATTAATTAAAATGCATTTTTTAGTAAAAGCTTTAGTTTTACAGTAATAACTATGTCTAATGTTTAATTCTCTGTCTCATAATTTTAATTAAGTTTTGCTTTGAGAGCACATTTTCCTGAATGATTAAAATGTGATTAATTTAGATTAATTAATTAATTACAAAGCCTCTAATTAATTAGATTAAAATTTTTAATCAAATCCCAGCCCTAATTTTTATATATACTGTTATTTTGTCTTGTAATTGTTAATTACATACTCCTTTATTCCATATCATATCAGTGTTATTCATATATTAAAACTGTCAACTGCACACTCATTTGGCAGAATAAAAGTTTGCCAATAATTCATTTGTTCTTTGTCATATTTCAGTAACATTTATAATTAAGCAAGTTGTAATTAAACAAATTAAACAAATGACTGCAACATTTCCCCCTGTTAAGTGCAGTAGACTGAAATGAATAGCTTTATTTGGAAATATAACATCTCTCATTTTTAATGGACTTATATAAAATCTTTCTTCAACATAGACCCCACTAATGAACTGATTAAGTGTTATTTTTTATAAAAAGAAGAGAGAAAATGCACAAAGGTAGGAAAGGAAAAGAAAGTGATAAAATAATAGGTTTTGTTAAATGTTCTTCAGATAATGAATTAATTGATAAAGTTTTTGCAGGGTGTGAAAAAAATGTTCAAGGTCAAGCTCCTGGGGCTAAGCCCCCCCCAACTGAGGTGTTAGGTTTTCAGAGACGGCCGGTAATCTTATTCTAACGAATTAGATTTTGACATGTAGATTTAACATACCTCAGAACACTCCCTCCCAAGATAGAAAGCTCTGGTGTTATGGAACAAAGACAGTGAGTGCAGTTAACCTTAACCTGATTACTGTGTCCTGCATGGAGTGTATAAGTGTAAATTATCTTCTTGTCACTGTTAAACATTACTGATTATCATAACTAATAATAATTATTAACCAAGGAATAATAATTCATTTCAGTAAATTAAATACATTTATAATTACCCTTTATGATTATTTATGAACATTGTAATAGACAGTGAAAAGAGTTTATTAAAAATGATTGTTTTAAATCTTGAAGTGTCCTTCGTCTTGCGGAAGGAACAGCAGTCAGATAAAGGCAGTCAGATTAAAGATGGTTTACAGCAGACTTTGCGTCTCCTGTGATGGATAATCTGTAGATTGAAGTACAGCCAGGACATCTTGACCCAGCTGAGGAAGTGTGACCTTTGGGTCACAAATGAGGCCATTCATGTCGCTACAGTGTGATTATGAACAACGGAAGTTTTTATATTCACAAAACAGCAAGAAATAAACAAAATAAAAGACTGACAAACATAAAAACTACTAGGTGAACATGTAATCGGGTCATTCTCGAAATAATGTGACCATCAAAGAGCATTCGTTAGATCATCATGCCACTGATTACATCTAAGGGTCATGTAGGACAAGTGTCATAATGCTCATCTAGCAATAATAAAAACAAAACAATAGCCAAGGGCTGCTCTCTTGTCAGATAAAGATGGAGATAAGAAGTGAGAGTTGAAAGCAGAGGCTTTCAACTCTCACTTTCAGGCTTTCAAAGACTGAACAAAACGACAGAAAATATTCATTAACCAACTAGGAAGGAGTTCAATATTAATTACACAAACAATTAATTGAGAATCGAAATAGATTGACTAACACAAGGTAGAGACACTCTCCATCACTTTAAAGAACTAGATTCTTTGACTATACAGTTAATTAACATCTTCATATAGAAGTAAGTGATCATAAATCAAACTTTACTGAAGTCATGAACACTAAATCAAGGTTTAGGTAACTTTAAACATTAACAGGGAGATTGGTTTAGAAGACTCATTTGTTAGGAAAGTTTCAAGGTTATAAATGGACTTGACCCATGGTTCGAGTAATAGCCTTTGACCTCTAAGATGTCTAATGTCATTTGATAACAGCATAATGGATAAAAAAAAAAACCATGGTAACCTAGAAATCCATCCATCTTTAATAGATAATGTTTCTGATGATACTGGGTAATCTCTAATGACATTGATTAATGATAGTATTTAAGAATCTGCTCGAGGGAGCAAACCAGGTCATTCAAAGATGATAATTTAAAAGAAAGCACAATCAGTACTTTTGAAAATTTAGGACATTATATATTAATTCCTTATTTCCTAATGATAAGGTAATTTATGTTAAAAAAACATTTATCATCACGCCTAAATTTGACATTTCAATTCTGTTCATTTAACCTCCAATCAGGGGTTACACTCTGCTTAATATTACTTTGTTTACTCTCATAATCAAGTTTTATTTGTATTCAACAAGACACACAAGCGTTGGATTGCAGATTATCAAGAGAAATCAGCTAACTATCTTACTCAGAGAAGTGTCAGGCTACACTCTGTGTGTGGATTGGTCAGCGTAGCCTAGCAGACTCCAGCAGTCTCCTTTGTTTGGGTTATGGTAAGAAAACAATGGGGTTTATGGCATGTAGCACGGAGAAATGGCTGAATTACACTCAGTCACTTGAAAAAAAAAATTGAATCTTCAACATTTAAATTCCATGAAGATACTAAGAAATGGCCAAATCGCACAGTAAAGCCAAATTAACATTCATCATCTAAATCCCATTTATGAAATAAATGTAGGTGTGTAAACAAAGATTTGTTTTAGACTTTATCATGTTTTCTGAAATCAGAGTTATGAAATGTAGTCAAGATCATACTGTATGTCCCATCATGCATGGTGGCGCAGTGGTTAGCACTGTTGCCTCGCAGCACGAAGGTCGCAGGTTCAAAACTCGCCTTTCTGCGTGGAGTTGCATGTTCTCCCCATGCATGCGTGGGTTTCCTCCGGGTACTCCGGTTTCCCCCACAGATCACAACATGCCCTATAGGTTATAAAAAAAAATTGTACGTCGCTTTGGATAAAAGCGTCTGCGAAATGAATAAACATAAACATAAACATCAATAAATCAAATATTTGGTCATTGACAAAAATTTACTATTTGATGTGTTCAGCATCAAGTCTATTCATTAATTGATTTAAATTTACCACCATTTAAATGTTTCAATACGAAACTTCATACGTTTTACTTCTCCAATTCTAAAGTATACAAGGTTGAGCAAGCCGTGTCAGCATTAACCTAATCTTAACCGGTTCCAAAAACATGGGCCCGATGTTTACATTCCAAAGAGGACAGAAGACCTCAAATCAACCTGTCCAGCAACATAATACTAACTTTCAAAGTATGCAAAACCTATAATATATTTAAATTAAAGCATTAACTCAGAGTTACTCTTTCTTTTTGGTTTAGTTTTTCTTTCAGGAATTGTATTTTGAAGGCTTTTCTTATTTCTGCTTCAGAATCACATGGCTGTTAAGGTCTGTTAGGATATGTATGTTTTTCTTATATGACCTTGCTGTTTAACCCAGACACAGAGGTGCGTGAAATTCTGAGTCAGAGCATTTTAAAGTTCCCAATCTGAGAGTACATGAAGAATTTAAACAATTAAACTTTTTAAATGCAAATTCTCTACAACAGCTTTAATCTGCTGTCTCATTTTAATTTTACATCCAGACAATTTCTCCCCTTGGTTTGATCAGTGTCCGCTAATTGGAGATCTGAACAAGTTCCTACATTTGACAGCCACCAGGAGATTCAGTTCATGACAACCGATATTTTTTTAGAGTGTTCAAAATGCAGTTTTCGACATCAACAGGCACTGCGTACCAAATCTGCTGTCGCCCGGGCTCGATTGTCATTAGCTGAAATTCCCTTGTCTTGATTTTAAATGTCAGAGACAAAGATTTAAAAAACAAAAATAAGGAGATAAAATGCTATTTGACAATAGTCACTATTTTTGTCGGTCTGGGATTACTGTTAACCACACAGTCAATCTCTCAGCCCAAGAAGTTTTGACTAAAATCTACACTCTTAGCTTTATTGGGCTCTCTTTTACTACCAAGTACTGATAAACAGTCAATTTCTCAAACTGAGGGGTTCCACTTAAACCCTTTCTCTTTCAGCCACAAAAAGTGACACAGTTTATAGTTCAAATTATATTAGTCACCAAATACCAGGAATTGAATATTTGACCAGTGCTTAACCCTTTGATGCATGAATTATGAAATCTTCAACCATGATTATTTAACAATTATTTTCATTCATCTTCAGGTGTGAATGAAACAAATTTCAACAAATATTTTGTAACATTTAATAATTTTCAAATAATTTATTACATGTCCACCACTGTGGGCAGTGTGCATTCTGAACATGAAATATGTTGGCTGGACTTACTGAAGTCCACATAGAGAGGCTCAAATGCAATAAAGTCTTCAACAGCTGTGCTTAATAGCAAAAAAAATAAAAAAATAAAATAAACTACAATTTTGCTAACCTGTTCACTGTAATGACCATTTTGGATCAAGGAGTTAATTTTTCATCTTTATATTCTAATTTAAGTTACCTTCAGTCCTCAATTGATAAGACCGTCTTAGCTCAGAGCACAGCAGCTGTTTGGGTTTTTTTTTAGCCTGGCTGTGCTCTTTGTGTTATGTTCTGTGTCCCTGTTACAACCCTTGAGAAATTAGCAATCCAGGAGGTTAGGGTGTAACACAAAAAAATAAAAAAACTGAAAGAAGGCATTTAATTTACAAATAAAAGAAAAACAACCAGGAACTTCTTAACACTATAACAAAAAGAGGGAAGTAGTTCAACGTCAGGGTCTCCAGGCCAAAACAACAAACAAAACCACCCCTTTAGCTAAAACAAAAAACATGCAACCCTTCTCTAATGAAAAGAAACAAATACAATGCCTGGGCTACACTGGCTGTCCACAAAACAGGAGAAAACGGTGCATCAAAGAAAAAGGCAGAGAACCCCTACCAAATACTTCTCAACTAATAAAAGAATGAACATCTAGTACAACCAGTATACACTAAATACTACTGGTATCACAGTAGCTTATGCTACACAGGTTTTAACACCTTCACAATCACCAAAACAGTCTGTGCCCAGGAGTTAGGGGCTGCGGTGCTGGCTGGCTGGAGCTTTTATGCAGGTCCATTGATGAGGAGCAAATGATCCCAGCTGGGCACCCGGGTGTGGCAGCAGACCTGCAAACAAACACCAAACAGGAAGCTCTCTACTCCAAGAGAGCCCCTACAGGTCAATGGACATAACACCATCCCCCATAAAAGATTTTTACACAGTAAAAATACAACACTATGCTAAGGGTATAAACATGGTACTCTTGAGAGGGCATCAGCGATCACATTGCCTGCTCCTTTTTTATGTTGGATGTCCAGGTTGTATTCCTGGGTCAGTAATGCCCAGCGCATTAACCTTTGGTTGCGATTGTACATCTGCTTGAGGAACACCAAAGGGTTATGGTCAGTGTACACTGTGACAGGATATGCCGTTGAACCAACATAAACATCGTAATGTTGTAGAGCCAGGAGCATGGCTAAAGTCTCCTTCTCAATGGTTGAGTAGTTAAGCTGATAAGACTTAAACTTAGCTGAGAAGTAGGAAACCGGGTGGTTGAGGCCATCTGCCCCTTCTTGCAACAACACCGCTCCAGCCCCAGTAGCACTTGCGTCCACCTCCAGTTTGAAGACTTTGTCAAAGTTTGGAGCTGCCAATACAGGTGCGCTACAGAGAAGAGACTTGGCAGAAACAAAAGCCTGTTGACAGTCAGCATCCCACACAAAAGGTTGCTTTGTGCTGCACATCTTTGTTAGAGGAGACACCACTGTGGAAAAGTTCTGGCAAAAACACTTGTAATAGCCAACCAAACCCAGAAAACGGCGGAGTTCACGTCTGGTGGTTGGCATAGGGTAGTGTATGATGGCTTCCACTTTTGCGTTTACGGGGCGTACCGGGCCATGGCCCACTTGTTTTCCCAGGTATGTTACCACAGCTTTAGCAAACTCACATTTTGCCAGATTCAGTTTTAAGCAAACTTGGTCAAGCCTGCGGAAAACATCCCTTAGGGTGTTCATGTGATCATTCCAAGTAGAAGAATAAATTACAATGTCATCCAAGTAAATATTACAATGTTCCACATCACCCAATACCAAAGTCATGAGTCGCTGAAAGGTAGCTGGAGCATTGTACATCCCGAATGCCATTACTTTATATTGCAAAAAATGGTCGGGGTTACGAAAGCAGAAATATCTGATGCCCTAGGGGTCAAAGGTACTTGCTAATACCCTTTTAACATGTCCAGTTTTGTTATGTAGGTAGCTGCACCAATGCTATCTACACAGTCTTCCATGCGAGGTAATGGAAATGAATCTGGGGTTGTGACAGCATTCACTTTCCGATAATCTGTACAAAAGCGAACAGAACCATCTGGCTTAGGTATCAGAAGACAGGGAGAACTCCACGAGCTGTGGCTTCGTACAGCCAAACCATTTTCAAGGAGATATTGTACCTCTTGCTTCATTATTTCCCTTTTAAGGGGAGGGCAACGATACGCATGCTGTTTAATCGGTGTCACACCGCCTACATCAATGTCATGCTGTATCACAGATGTCCGAGACGGTACGTCTCCAAATATGGTAGGGTAGGCCTTAATGAGGCCTTTCACATCCTCCTTCTCATCACTGGAAAGATAAGAAAGGTAGTCATTTAGGTTGGCAAGTATCATTGAATTTGAAAGTCGACCACCATGTTGACCTTCTCTACTTATTTTTAAACCATCATCATGGTTGAGGGGTACAGACACCAGAGCGACAGAAGCTGCCTTTGTAGTTTCACCACCAGTTTGGTCTTTGCATCCTCCTTCCCTGGACAGAAAAGGCTTCAACATATTCACATGACACAGCCGGGTTTGGCGCCTCCTGTCAGGAGTGTGGACAATATAGTCTGTGTCATTTACTTTGGTTTTCACATAATATGGGCCAGTGAACTGGGCTGATAGAGAGGGGCCCGATGTGGGCACCAGCATAAGTACTTGGTCACCAGGCTGAAAAACACGCATTTTGGTCTTTTTGTCAAACAGATGCTTAATGTTGTGTTGGGCAGTGGACAAAGATGTCTTGGCTATGGAGCAAGCACGATATAGCCTTTCATGACACTGGGTGACAAATTCAAGCACATTTGTTTGGGGTTGGGGGCCGGCAGACAAGAAGTTTTCCTTTAGTACCTTCAATGGCCCTCGTATTTTATGCCCAAAGATCAGTTCATTTGGGCTGAAACCAAGAGACTCTTGTTTCGCCTCACGAGCTGCAAACAATAAGAAAGGTAATCCTTCATCCCACTGTTTCTCAGTTTCAAAACAGTACTTTCGAATCATCGATTTTAAAGTCTGATGCCATCTTTCCAGTACTCCCTGTGACTGAGGATGGTAAGGGCTAGATGTGAGATGTTTGATGCCAAAAGACTTTAATGTCTGTTTGAACAGTTTGGATAGAAAATTGCTGCCTTGATCGGTTTGTATGGTTTGTGGCAGTCCAAATTGTGAAAAACTTAAGGAGTGCTTTATTTATTGCTGGNAAAGCTGGTGAAATAGTGTCCAAAAAACGTAATAGACTAAATGCCAAAACATTGGATAAACTTATTTTTCTTAATAAAAATTTATAAAAATAAAAAAAACTTTTGAGTCAATGACACTGAAATGGGTAATATCACATTCACAGCACTGTCACTTTAATTGTCACTTGGTATCATTCACAGAATATTTTGAGGTGTATATATTTTAAATTTAGAAGTTTAAAGTAATACCATATGAAGTAGGCCTACAATAGCTTACAGTGTACACAAGTATGATTAGGTCATTGAATCAGCGTCTGTTGTGTCTCCAGTATGTTGCCTGCAATGATATTTAAAGTCCAGTAGGTGTCATTATAGAGCAAAACAGCAGCACTGTGTCGACACAGTATCAATACTATTTGGGGAATGTGCTGAAACGCTTCATGAGGCTTCATCTACCCATCACTACTGGTATCACAGTAGCTTATGCTACACAGGTTTTAACACCTTCACAATCACCAAAACAGTCTGTGCCCAGGAGTTAGGGGCTGCGGCGCTGGCTGGCTGGAGCTTTTATGCAGGTCCATTGATGAGGAGCAAATGATCCCAGCTGGGCACCCGGGTGTGGCAGCAGACCTGCAAACAAACACCAAACAGGAAGCTCTCTCTTCAAGAGAGCCCCTACAGGTCAATGGACGTAACACCATCCCCCATAAAAGATTTTTACACAGTAAAAATACAACACTATTAAGTTCTACCATGCTAAGGGTATAAACATGGTACTCTTGAGAGGGCATCGGCGATCACATTGTCTGCTCCTTTTTTATGTTGTATGTCCAGGTTGTATTCCTGGGCCAATAATGCCCAGCGTATTAACCTTTGGTTGCGATTGTACATCTGCTTGAGGAACACCAAAGGGTTATGGTCAGTGTACACTGTGACAGGATATGTCGTTGAACCAACATAAACATCGTAATGTTGTAGAGCCAGGAGCATGGCTAAAGTCTCCTTCTCAATGGTTGAGTAGTTAAGCTGATAAGACTTAAACTTAGCTGAGAAGTAGGAAACCGGGTGGTTGAGTCCATCTGCCCCTTCTTGCAACAACACCGCTCCAGCCCCAGTAGCACTTGCGTCCACCTCCAGTTTGAAGACTTTGTCAAAGTTTGGAGCTGCCAATACAGGTGCACTACAGAGAAGAGACTTGGCAGAAACAAAAGCCTGTTGACAGTCAGCATCCCACACAAAAGGTTGCTTTGTGCTGCACATCTTTGTTAGAGGAGCCACCACTGTGGAAAAGTTCTGGCAAAAACACCTGTAATAGCCAACCAAACCCAGAAAACGGCGGAGTTCACGTCTGGTGGTTGGCATAGGGTAGTGTATGATGGCTTCCACTTTTGCGTTTACGGGGCGTACCTGGCCATGACCCACTTGTTTTCCCAGGTATGTTACCACAGCTTTAGCAAACTCACATTTTGCCAGATTCAGTGTTAAGGAAACTTGGTCAAGCCTGCGGAAAACATCCCTTAGGGTGTTCATGTGATCATTCCAAGTAGAAGAATAAATTACAATGTCATCCAAGTAAATATTACAATGTTCCACATCACCCAATACCGAAGTCATGAGTCGCTGAAAGGTAGCTGGAGCATTGCACATCCTGAATGCCATTACTTTATATTGCAAAAAATGGTCGGGGGTTACGAAAGCAGAAATGTCTGATGCCCTAGGGGTCAGAGGGACTTGCCAATACCCTTTTAACATGTCCAGTTTTGTTATGTAGGTAGCTGCACCAATGCTATCTACACAGTCTTCCATGCGAGGTAATGGAAATGAATCTGGGGTTGTGACAGCATTCACTTTCCGATAATCTGTACAAAAGCGAACAGAACCATCTGGCTTAGGTATCAGAAGACATGGAGAACTCCACGAGCTGTGGCTTCGTACAGCCAGATCATTTTCAAGGAGATATTGTACCTCTTGCTTCATTATTTCTCTTTTAAGGGGAGGGCAACGATACGCATGCTGTTTAATCGGTGTCACACCGCCTACATCAATGTCATGCTGTATCACAGATGTCCAAGACGGTACGTCTCCAAATATGGTAGGGTAGGCCTCAATGAGGCCTTTCACATCCTCCTTCTCATCACTGGAAAGATAAGAAAGGTAGTCATTTAGGGTGGCAAGTATCATTGAATTTGAAAGTTGACCACCATGTTGACCATCTCTACTTATTTTTAAACCATCATCATGGTTGAGGGGTACAGACACCAGAGCGACAGAAGCTGCCTTTGTAGTTTCACCACCAGTTTGGTCTTTGCATCCTCCTTCCCTGGACAGAAAAGGCTTCAACAAGTTCACATGACACAGCCGGGTTTGGCGCCTCCGGTCAGGAGTGTGGACAATATAGTCTGTGTCATTTACTTTGGTTTTCACATAATATGGGCCAGTGAACTGGGCTGATAGAGAGGGGCCCGATGTGGGCACCAGCATAAGTACTTGGTCACCAGGCTGAAAAACATGCATTTCGGTCTTTTTGTCAAACAGACACTTCATGTTGTGTTGGGCAGTGGACAAAGATGTCTTGGCTATGGAGCAAGCACGATATAGCCTTTCATGACACTGGGTGACAAAGTCAAGCACATTTGTTTGGGGTTGGGGGCCGGCAGACAAGAAGTTTTCCTTTAGTACCTTCAATGACCCTCGTATTTTATGCCCAAAGATCAGTTCATTTGGGCTGAAACCAAGAGACTCTTGTTTCGCCTCACGAGCTGCAAACAATAAGAAAGGTAATCCTTCATCCCATTGTTTCTCAGTTTCAAAACAGTACTTTCGAATCATCGATTTTAAAGTCTGATGCCATCTTTCCAGTGCTCCCTGTGACTGCGGATGGTAAGGGCTAGATGTGAGATGTTTGATGCCAAAAGACTTTAATGTCTGTTTGAACAGTTTGGATGGAAAATTTCTGCCTTGATCGGTTTGTATGGTTTGTGGTAGTCCAAATATTGTGAAAAACTTAAGGAGTGCTTTACTTATTGCTGGAGTGGTGATTCTCCGAAGAGGAACAGCTTCAGGGAATCGGGTTGTAACACACATCATCGTCAAGAGAAATTGATTACCGGTTCTTGTTTTTGGTAGAGGGCCCACACAGTCCACTAAAACACGCTAAAAAGGCTCACCAACAGCAGGAATAGGACTAAGGGGAAAAGGTGGTACCACCTGGTTGGGTTTTCCCACAATTTGGCAAACCTTGCACATTTTACAGTACCTGGCAACATCTTTCTTCAAGCCCGGCCAGAGGAAATGCTGAAGGATGTGGTCGTAAGTTTTTGTTATCCCTTGATGACCAGACCAAGGGTGGTCATGTGCCAGATGCATTATTTCTTCTCGGTAGCCCTTTGGAATGACCACTTGGTGTACAACACCCCGATCATCATCACCTTCTTGTTGCAGGTCTGGTCGCGAAACCCACTTCCTTAAGAGCAGCCCATCCTCAAAGAAAAACTGATGTGACAGTCTTTTATCTTTATTGAGTGCCCCTTCAAACATTTAAAAAGTGTTACATCACTTTTTTGAGCTTTGCTCAAACACTCACGTGAAACCGGTAGAGAAAGATCCTCTGGGTTAATGGTTGGGCTCAGATCAACAGGCTCGAGTTCAGAAGGGTCAGCAGCTGATAGCCGGTCCTCTATCAAAGCCGATCCTAAAAGGGAATCACTCAAGTTTAGGTCCTCCAGCTTATTAGCCTGGGACCTAGTAAGGACACTAGCAGAAAACACATCAGGATGGGATTGCAACAGGTCATCTTCTTCTAACAGGGACTTCAGTTTAGCCACCACCACAGGCATAGGAATCACCTTGTCCCCTGCAATATAATTTCCCATTATGAAATCAACTCCAGCGACAAGAAATGACTGTCTTACAGCCACATCAAAGACACCTGAAGCCAACTTTGACTTTATAAAGACCTGATGTAAGGGTACCGGTACATAGTCCATCCCAATCCCTTGTACTATTGTACTGGCTTTACAGGATGAATTACTACTGAAGGGCAGACAATCAGACAGAATAAATGACTGGGAACCACAAGTGTCCCTCAGAATCTTTACTGATTTCTGATCTTCCTGCTGACCTGTCAAAGAGACAAAACCATCAAAGTTGAAAGGTTTAAAATATACATCAGGTTCTTCCAGAGCAGTTGGCAGTGGTGAGGGCCCAAGTGTTTTGATCAGGTTAACACCTTTAGTTGGCTTTGGTACTTGAGGCACCTGTTTACGTTTAAGGGCCCAGCACTCAGAAACTATGTGTCCCACTTTGTGACAAAAAAAACATTGTCTTTCTGAGTTAGAACTCTGGGAACCTTTGGCTGGGTGGTATGGAGGTTTAAACTCTTTCCGAATCTGATCACGAGGAGAAGAATCAGACTTGCTCACAAAAATGTCCTTGTGTGTTGAAGCGAACTTGTCCGCTAGGACAGCTGCCTCTTGGAGGACGTTCACTTTTTGTTCATTTAAGTATAATGCCGTTCGCTCGGGAACACAGTTCTTGAACTCCTCCAGCAACATCAACTCGTGTAGTGAGTTAAAGTCTGTAGCTTTGCTTGCCTGGCACCATCTGTCAAAAAGCATTTATTTTTCTCTGGCAAACTCCACAAAGGTTTGGGTGGCTGTCCTCCTTTGGGTTCTAAAACGCTGCCGATAGGCCTCAGGCATCAACTCATATGCCCTTAGGATGGCATTTTTCACTTTGTCATACACAAGACTGCCCTCCATGGACAGCGCTGCACATACCTCCTGGGCTTTACCTGCCAATTTACACTGCAGCAAAAGAGACCAAACTTCCTTGGGCCAATGCAGAGCTACAGCAATGCGCTCAAAGGCATAGAAGTATGCCTCCACTTCAGTCTCTCGAAAAGGAGGAACCAAAACAATGTTCTTTCCTACATCACACGAGGAAGGGGCTGGAGTAGTGGACGGGTTAACAGACACCCTACCCTCGTCCTCTTCATCCTTGTCAGGAGAAGAAGAAGGCAGTTCAGGGGACAGTTTCTTAGACTGCAACTCCATCTCACGTATTTTAATTGTGATTTCAGCCTCTATTTGCCAACACTTCAACTGGAAATTTAGTTCATCTCTGTGTTCCTTCTCTCTTGCTTCAAGCTCTAGTTGTACAAGACATACCTTTAAGCGTGCACTAACATTAGAAGGTGCTGTCTCTGGGGAGAACGGCACAAAACGTGGAAGAGAGGCTGGGGACTTTTCGTCCACTGGCCCAGCTGTAGGGGTCCTGGCTCTTTCCTCAGCCAGCTCATCCAGAGGTTCGGCAGGTTCAGGTACAGACGAGGCATCCGCCTTGTCCTCCCCCTGATGGAATGCACCATTTTCAACCAGACCATTAAACACAAGCAACTTCAAATCACGTTTCAGCATACTCTTTGTCACTGTAATACCAAAATGGGATGCAATTAAACACAAATCATCCTTTCTACACACATTAAACTGTTCTAGAGTGGGATTACTCACAAGCGCCAACAAATCAAACTGCGCCATGTTCAAAAAAAGATAATCCCGGACGAGCCACCACTTATGTTACAACCCTTGAGAAATTAGCGGTCCAGGAAGTTAGGGTGTAACACAAAAAAATAACAAAAAACTGAAAGAAGGCATTTAATATACAAATAAAAGAAAAACAACCAGGAACTTCTTAACACTATAACAAAAAGAGGGAAGTAGTTCAACGTCAGGGTCTCCAGGCCAAAGAAACAAACAAAACCACCCCTTTAGCTAAAACAAAAAACATGCAACCCTTCTCTAATGAAAAGAAACAAATGCAATACCTGGGCTACACTGGCTGTCCACAAAACAGGAGAAAACGGTGCATCAAAGAAAAAGGCAGAGAGCCCCTACCAAATACTTCCCAACATCTAGTACAACCAGTATCCACTAAATACTACTGGTATCACAGTAGCTTATACACAGGTTTTAACACCTTCACAATCACCAAAACAGTCTGTGCCCAGGAGTTAGGGGCTGCAGCGCTGGCTGGCTGGAGCTTTTATACAGGTCCATTGATGAGGAGCAAATGATCCCAGCTGGGCACCCGGGTGTGGCAGCAGACCTGCAAACAAACACCAAACCGGAAGCTCTCTCTCCAAGAGAGCCCCTACAGGTCAATGGATGTAACAGTCTCAGATGAAAGAAACTGGACCGGATCACAGAGTTGATGTGAGCATCAAATTTAAGTCCAGTGTCAATTTTCACCCCCAAACTGGTGACAACTGGTTTTGAGTAGGGAGAAATAGGGCCAAGATCAACATAACAACCCACAGCCTGCTGTTGGGGTGAAAAGCACTGAGCTCTGTCTTTCCCTCATTCAGATGCAGAAAGTTGGCCATTATCCAAGACGTTACCTCGTTAAGACAGGACACAAAGGACTGGATAGAGAGACCTTTCTCCTGACACACTGGAGAGTAAATCTGGCAATCATCAGCATAGAGATGGAACGATAGGCCATGTTTACAAAAGATTGACTCCAGAGGAAGCGAATAAATGGCAAACAAAAGAGGACCAAGGATCGATCCCTGCGGGACTCCCCAGTGGAGCCCCTCCAAAGAAGAGAAAACATCACCTAAGCCCCCTTCAGACAGGCCATGAAAAACGGAAATGTTCCGGACTCTGTCAGTAAGACCTTTGTGTCTGAATACAAACATCCAGATAACGTTTTCCGTAATTCAACCGGACGAAGCCCCTAGTAACAGGTCCGGACTTGTTACGGACAAGGTGGCTGCTTCAGACTGGTGAGGTAGAGTTCCGGACAGGGAGGAGGGGGAGGAGGAGGGTACCGGGGGACGCTGTGCGCACCTAGATAGCTCGCTCCTGTAGCATGCGGCGAACCACGGCAGCTCACCTCCTACGGTACCGTATAGACGCGCGATGGAGCGCTTCACACCGCTTCAGTGATTCCTTTAACCACTGAGCTTCATCATCCAGGTGTCATGCGTCTTCGTGTGTGCAGAATTATGCTTCACATGAGTCAATTCCACAAAAGGTAAGAGAGGTGGAGCTGAGGGTGTGGCTGTAAGGCTGGGATCAACTGACGGCCAGGCTCCAAGCTACCTATCTGAGCTTTTATCCCCACACATCACCTCTTGGAACCTTAGATCCACATCTGAAAACCTCCTGGCTGTTCCTCGAACCAAGCTGAAAACCAAAGGGGACAGGGCCTTTCAGACTATTGCACCCAGACTTTGGAACAGTCTACCTTCAAATCTCTGTCTCTCTAACACTGTAGAGGTCTTTAAAATCATCTAAAAACTCACCTTTTCATCCAGGCGTTCCCTCCCTAAATGTTTCAAAAAGATGGCTTTGTTTGGGTTCACACCTTCACTTTGTTTATACTCATGATTTTATTTTCTACGTTTATCACTGCTATTGTTTTTCTGATGTTTTTATTGGTTAGAGGTATTTGCCCTGATCTTTATCATGTTGTACAGCGCTTTGTGATTTATAACTGTGAAAGGCGCTATATAAGTAAACTTTTACTTACTTACTTACGACACCCGGTCGAACTAGCTACAAGCTAACCTGAAGCTAACCCAAAGCTAACGCGGAGGTGGGAGCTAAGCTAACGGAGGTAGAAACCTAGCTACAACTGGAGTTAACTGTGCACAACACCAGAGTTAACTGTGCACAACACCAGAGCTTCTGAGTCAGAGATACGCCGGGCAGACCGCTGGGTAAAACCGGGTGGAACACAGAGGTCTCCAGAGAGTTCCACAAGCCGGCAGCCGCACAGCAGACAAGTGCCACTGCGATCTGAGATGCGCAGAGCTACCGCTGGGGGGAACCGGGTGGAAAGGTTTCCATCCCAGAGCTCCACAAAACGGCAGCCCGTGCAGCAGACAGGAGCCGCGATCAGACAGAGATGCGCCAAGCTGCGGGGAGGGGAGTACCGGGTGGAAAACATCGGTCTCCCGAGAGCTCCACAAGCCGATAGTCGG
>SSNQ01034547.1:1030542-1042342 GCA_006942095.1 Nothobranchius kuhntae | reverse complement strand
GGGACCTGTTCAAGGTTATATTAAAGTCGGGTTAGAGTCCCTAGGAGGTAAAAGAAAACTCCTAAAATTCTACAGGTCAGGGACCTGTTCAAGGTTATATTAAAGTCGGGTTAGAGTCCCTAGAAGGTAAAAAAAAACTCCTAAAATTCTGCAGGTCTGGGACCTTCGTATGAAACAAGAAAACTGTTTTGTGAACCAAGGAAACTGTTTTTGACACAAAACACGCCATAGTTAGAAAACACGCTGTATGAATGTCAAGTCTCAATCAGCTTTGTCGGTAAAACAGATGAAGCTGACTGATTAACTTGAATTACACAATAAAAGAGACGAAAATAAACTCCACATGAGAGTAACAAGTCTCTTTAGGCTGAGCAACCATATTATCTGCACTTACGAAAAGTGCAGAGAGTAAGGATAAGTGTAAAAACACATAGAATTTTTATATCATACAAATAGGGAAATAGCTGAATGAGCGGTGAACACCACCCCCACCGCAGATAAGAAGGGTAATGAATGAATGAACTGTACTAACAATTGTATGTGTAAGTGAGAGAAATACAGCACCCCCTTGTGGATGCAGAGGTAAGAACTTTCCACCTGAAAAGGTAGAAGCAAAAGTTACCACAACGGTTTTTTAGCGCTGTCTCACTTTTAGCACCGGTGATTAGAGTTCCCTATGAGCTAAGACCTCACCGGTCCAAATTGTCACCAAAATCAGCAGCATACTAACAGAATGATGGATAAAGAATTTGATCGTGAAACGGAGGATGATGGATGGGGGCCGAATGACATCCTGAGTACACTGGGAGAGCAATTAGCCTGCATAGAGACTGTAATAAATATGACAAATGGTCCAATAGAAGCTACGAAAAACAAAATTTTATTGAGAAAAACAGCAGAAAAAGCGATGAAAGAAAAAGGAGCAGATGTGAACGGCAGAGGAAACTGGGGTAAAATATGGGAGCAGAAGGCAGCAGAAGTGAGAGAAAAGGAAGAAGAAGCTAAGAAAGCTTTAAGAGAGGCAGGAGTATTAACAAGAAGAAAGATGAAAAGTGACGTTGAAAAGCAGACGGGTCGTGTAAATAAATACAGGCAGTGGGTCATGTTATGGAATGCAGCCAGACCTAATATGAAGAAAGTGAAAAAAAGAGACTAAATCACCCACTCAACCACCCCCATACTCCTCCGCTGTACAGCCTACACCTCCTACTGCTCAAGCAGCAGGACTGTACCCATTAATAAAAGTCACTAGCGGCATACTAGACATCCAACCTGAAACCCCCGTGGATAATCAGAGTGAGTGGTCAGGTGTAACTATAGAATCAGGATCAGACACTAAAGTCAAACCCTCCACCTCAAAGACACATAATCCCTTCCTGCCAAATAATGAAACACCAAACAGTAGCCCATCTGCAGACAATCTAGCTGCACCGTTCGAATTAAGGGCTAAATGACAGGACTTAGATAACTCACAAAATCAATTTACCACTCACTATTTTAATCAGGGCCTGGTCACACCTGAATAAGGTACAGGTACGAACCTCCATACACCGTCTCCAGCACATTGGCCAAACAGTCCACCTGTATGGCCTAAAACGCCAGACCTAAACAAGCCAATACCAATTTTTGCTACCTCCCAGTTGCAGGGAGAAGATCAGGAAGACCCAAATAAAAATATAGTGGTAAAAATGGTTCTGGTAGGGCAGGAATCCTCAGATCCCCCTCCAGCAGCCAGTCAGAGCTATGAAGCCCTTCTACAAGAGGAGTGGCAGAAGCAGCGCACGAGAGAAGTGTCTAGGGGAGAAAGGGACCTGCTTCAATTTTCCCGCTCTCCATCCCCATGCCCAAATAGAAGACACACAAGGTCCATGGGCCCCCCACCGACCTACCAACTACCCATGGTGCAGAATAAACCCAACGCCCAGAAAGTCTATCAGCCGTATTCCCTAGGGGACATCCAGGCTTTAATAGATAAATTACCAGATATCCAAGAGGGTGGAAACACTTGGCTCTCAGATTTTGACACCCTCACGGCTGGACAGGATCTTGCATTGGGAGATTTCCGAGCAGTAATCACTAGGTGCACGTCGCTCTCGCAGGCGGAGGCCCTAGACACAGATGCCGGCACAACTCATGATTCCAATTCTGTACCTCTCGGTAGAGTGATAGCAAAACTAGGCCCGGCAGTCAGAAAGATGTTCCCACTAAAAGATAGCAGGGCAATGAACATAATTAAATGGGATACTAAACAAAATCCTTCCATTTACCTGAACCGTGGCCCAAACTGGCCAACACCCATCCAAACGGGGCACGAATAGTATGTGGTTCAAAAAGGCAGTCCTGAAGGGAGTCCCCGACTCAGTGACTCAGAAAATGGAAGACAACCCTGATTTGCAGGATTGTGATTTTAGTATGTGGAATAAACACCTTATTTTTAACCTCAACAAAGTACAGGTAAAGGAAGAAAAAGACTCTGATAATTTAGAAGATTTGCAAAAACAATTGCTCAGGGTCCAATTACAAGCCGCGAAAAAGACTTTGGGTGAAAAGGGGGATAAGGTTAAGAAATAAATGGTCACGTCTGCAGCCACACCCACACCACCACCATCATTTCCTAATCAGGGTTCTCCTATGACTTGGCAGCCGCAGCCACCATACTCAGGGCCATATGTGCCACCACAACAAAACACACCCTTCCCATATGCTGCCCAGCGACCACCTTTTGCTGGTCGACCCAGAGGTGGTTTCAGGGGGTGGGGACAGTGGAGGCCAGTAGGCGGCAAAGGGGGACCACCTGCTCAAGACATTTGTTACAACTGTGGTCAACCAGGACATTGGTCCAGGAGCTGCCCCTTGCCATACAGCCCACAAAGGGAAGGTCGAGGCAGAGGCACCTTCTCAGGACGAGGAGGGCCTACCGGACCCCACACCCAGATGCCAATGATGGGCTGGGACCAGTGGGAGGGTGGTCCAAGACAATAGGACACCCCACAGAGAAACTCCGACGGTCAGGGAACCACGGCAGATCCCCTGCTGTCAATAAATGTAGATGGACAAGATCAACCATTTTTGGTTGACACTGGTGCCACCTGTTCCACCATACAAACTGTACCACATTCTAAGACATCTACACGCACTATTTCAGTGATGGGCTTCTCTGGGGAACAACAAACTCTGCCTTTCTCCCTGCCACTCCTGACCACAGTGGGACACCAAACAGTACTGCACAGCTTCGTCTGTTCTCCGTCGGTTCCAGTCAACTTACTGGGAAGAGGTCTCCTCATCAAGTTGGGACCCACCATTTTGTGTGGTCCCACGGGACTTACTGTCACACTGCCTGAAGGAACTATTTTGCCCTGCACCGGCGAGGCCAGTGAAGGCATGTACTTGGCTCAAAAACTACCTGACATATCAGACTGTGCTGAGATTTACTGGGCTCTGCTGGATAATGAAACCAAAAACACTCCTGGTTTAATGACTCTGTACCAGCAGTGGAAACCCTGGCTGACTCAGGTCCATCCTTATGTTCCCCCTCCTGACCCTCCTCACCTAACATTATTCTATGACAGACATGATTCAGTCTGGTACAAAGAAGCCTTCCAAAACCAACTAGAGGGACAGCAATGGTGTGTTCAAGCAACAGATATTTATGCTGCACCAGAAGGTGTGGCCGCGGCAGTCAACCTAACCCAGGAACAATTGGCATGGTATATGATGGGAGACGAAGCGGTACCTCATGTCTCTCTTGCTTTACATCCGGCCCATCAGGCAAAAGAACTAGGGGGAATGGCTAAACGTTCCATAGCAACCACTGATTGGCGTTCATCTCCTCTTCCACGAGTGTCATACTCAGACTCAACTCAGACGTTTAAAATCGCTGCGGTTTGTACTAATACGACACATTTGCAACAGGAAACTATTAGCAGATCTCATGGCCGTGAACGAACCGACCACCCTGATGCTCTGACAATGTTAGACTCGCTTCCCACCTCCCTGTGGTCGACAGGCCCCACCGATGTTGGGTTGGTGTCCATCCCACCTGTGACCTTTCACTTAAAAGATCATGCTCCCCTGTGGGTTCCACAATACCCACACAAACCATATGCTGAAGAGGGGATAGCAGACACCATTGATGGTCTGTTGCAAGCAGGGGTGTTGGAGCCATCCATGTCAGAATGGAACACTCTGATTTTACCTGTAGAAAAGAAAAATACTGGTAAATATCGTATGGTTCATGACCTGCGTCGCATAAACGCCCTACTTAACACAGACTCACTTCCCGTCCCTAACCCATATGTGGCTCTGACGAACAGACCACCTTCACATGCATGGTTCACCTGCATAGATTTGGCAAACGCATTCTTTTGTCTTCCACTTCATGAATCCCTGAGGGACATTTTCTCTTTCACATTCAGAGGACAGCAGTACCGATATACTCGGTTGCCCCAAGGGTTCACCCTGTCCCCTGGGCTGTTCAACCAATGTTTGCGCCAGCTCCTAGACACATGCCCCCTACCAGATGACTGTGTTTTAGTGCAGTATGTTGATGATCTGCTCCTATCAGCGCCCTCTGCAGGCTCCTGTCTGCAAGCTACCCAAACACTACTAACCCATTTGGCCAAGCTTGGATTTAAGGTTAGCCGGTCCAAACTTCAAATAGCCAGAAAACAAGTATCATTTCTGGGCAGAATGATCTCACAAGTTGGCGTTTCATTGTCACCAGATCATAGGAACTCCATACTCCACCATCCCAAACCTGAAACAGTCAAAGACATGTTGTCATCCCTGGGCCTGACAGGCTACAGTAGACACTTCATCCCCAACTATGTTGGTCTCACTGCCCCACTACGTGCTCTTGTAGCACCCTTTGGGATGCGTCAACTCACTGCTCAGCTAGAATGGACTATTCCAGCAGAAGAAGCATTCATAAAACTTAAACAACAACTGTCCACAGCTAGTGATTTAGCTACTGCTGACTACAAATCTACGTTTTTCCTTGATGTTTCTGGATCAGAAACTCATGTTAATGGAGTTCTGTTCCAGAAAAAAGGGGGAGGTCAGAGACAAGTCTTGATGTACATAAGCGTCATGCTAGATAACACGGAAAAAAGACACCCACCCTGCACCCAACATGTAGCAGGTCTTGCAAAAATTTTACAGAAAACAGCTCACATAGTAATGGGCTACCCACTGAAAGTACTGACAACACACAGTGTAGTAGCTTATATCACATCACAAGCTTTCACCATGACCCCACTAAGACAAAGAAAAATCAGTAAGATCTTAGAGGCCCCACACATCACCTACACACATGAAGGGATAAACATGGCAGACCACATGGGTACTGGGGAACCTCATTCGTGTGAACAAAGAACAGCAATAGAAGAAAAGGTCAGACCAGATTTGAGTGCAATCCCACTAGAAAATCCTGATAAGAACTGGTTTACAGACGGCTGTTGCTATAGGGATGACAATGACGGACTAAAAGCCGCTAGGGCAGTAGTAGAGCAACTCCCTACAGGCGAATGGTCCACTGCAGGAGCTGAAAAACTAAAAGGAAAACAGTCAGCACAAAGAGCAGAAGTATTGGCTATCATTGCAGCTCTCAAAATAAGCACAGAAAAAAAGGTAAATATCTACAGTGACTCAGCTTATGCAGTAGGAGCCGTACACGTGGAACTTAAACAATGTTTGAGAGCTGGTTTTGTGACAGCTGAGGTGAAACCAATAAAACATGAATCTGAAATGAGAGAACTAGCAGAAGCTTTATTCCTTCCAGCAGAAGTGGCAGTAATAAAGTGCAAAGGACATAGTCAGGGCTCTGACTTCGTGTCTAGAGGAAACCAAGAAGCAGACAGGGCAGCCAAATTAACAGCTGAATATCTCCCTATACATAATCTAGTGGTTGAGACAGTAACTGTTGAGAAAATAATCGACCCTAAAATTTCCATCACAAAAGAGACTCTTAAAGACATGCAAGATCAAGCCTCGCCACAAGAAAAAACTCTGTGGTTGGCAAGAGGTGCAACCAACACGGACGTTTGGAGAGGGCCAGATGGTAGACCCATACTGCCACCTGGCATTAGACAAACGGCAATGGAAGAAGCGCACAGAGTAGGACATGTTGGTGTAGCACAGATGGTAAGGAATTTGTCCCCCTGGTGGCATCCATACCTAACAGACATGGCCAAATATTTAGTCAAAACCTGTACAGAGTGTACTCAATTTGGCATCAAACCTACCCTGAAACCAATTCAAGGTCAATTTCCAATACCAACATGCCCTGGAAAAGAGATAATCATAGATTTCACAGACATGATTGACAGGGTAAAAGGCTACAGGTATCTCCTAGTGTGTGTGGATGCATATACTGGATGGCCAGAGGCTTGGCCTGCGAAAAAAGAACACAGTAAAACAGTTGCTAAATGTTTGATTAATCATTACATTCCCCAACATGGGTTCCCAGAAAAAATCAGATCAGACAATGGGTCACATTTCAAGAACAAAGATCTACAAGAGGTTGAAACCATGCTGGGTCTGAAACACAAGTTTGGGTCAGTGTATCATCCCCAATCCCAGGGGAAGGTGGAAAGGATGAATCAAACGCTAAAAGTCAAATTGGCTAAAATCTGTGCACGGACCAAATTAACTTGGTTAGAAGCTTTGCCTCCTTCTCTGATGTCCATACGGAGCTCAGTTAATAAAACCACAAGGTTTACTCCTTTTGAACTACAGACTGGACGGCCTTTCCCGGGACCTGCCACAAAATTACCTTTGACTGCCAACCTGACTGACTCCCTTGATCCAAGGTCATATTATAATCTGTTGCGCAGTCTTGTTTCTCAGTTCTCATTACAGGTTGAGGCTGACCGTACCACCACAGACGCCCCATCTCCACAACCTGGGACAGACTGGGTCCTACTAAAGGTCACCAAAAGAAAGTGGACGGAACCAAGGTGGACCGGACCCAACAGGATCACGGAGAGGACGTCACACGCTGTCCGGCTGGACGGCAAAGGAGACTCCTGGTACCATTGGACCCAGTGTGCTGCAACGGAAGAGCCCCACCGCACTCTGACCGAGGTCCACGAGAACCTGTCATGAAGGGAGGATCCTGACCAGGAAAAAGGACCTACGGACCAGGAAGAGAAGCAGCCGACATCTGCCTGACCAGGGAAAAGGACCCAAGGACCAGGAAGAGAAGTAGCTGACTGCAGTAGCGTGCCAAGCTACCAATTCTGCAGGACGAGGTAGCATGCCAAGCTACCACCACATCCAGCGGGACGAGAATCGTGACATCATCACCCCCTGCAGCTGCCTGGAGCCAGTGGAGGGACCTCAACAGGGGGAAGAAGAAACCACCCTGCAGTTATTCTATAAGGGTTATATTTATCACCCTTCAGTTGTTTTACAAGGGTTCTATTTTACACCCTCCACTCATTCTATACTATTATTCATTTGCCTGTTCAGTTAAGATATGTTTTCACACTCCTTGCATTTCTAAGTTACAGTGTGATGATGTTCAGTGATTTTGTTACACCTGTTTATTTCCATGAGCTTTTGATTATGTTGTTTTTCTTTTGCCCTTTGATGAGGATATTTGTCCTCAAGCTAGGCATGCCCGCTCTGTGCCGCGGCGTTCGTCCCGAGATCGGGAGGACATGGGGGAATTTTCCCTGTTAAAGTACAATGGACAGGGTTTTTCGCCCTCATACGGAGTGTGCATGCAATATGTTCATGACGTGATATGTTCAGTCAATGCTAAAGTCATGTTTCATGTATTGTCTCACAGTTTCTCATAGTCACAGCTGTGAATTCATCTGTTTTTCAGTTTCCTGATCATTACATGTTAAGAGTTGATGTATTACTCTGGAACTTCATCTTGTGTTTTGAGATGGGTTCTTTTTAGTGATGTTTGGTGTTGTTCTTTTTATGTCTTTTTTACCATTTATTGATCTGCTCTTTGTTGAACTATTGAAAGAGTTCAAAAGGGGGATTGAAAATATATGTGTCTCTCATATAAGCTCTTTTATATATTATTATAAGCTCTTTTATATGAAAATATATGTATCTCTCACATATGCTCCTTATATATTATCATAAATACATTATTATATGCCTTTTCATGGAATCTTGTTATAATATCAAAAACCTCTCAGTGCCTATTCTGCACAAAGCTCTAACCAGCTGCATACCTGGAAGGGAGTAACACATCCCATCTCCTGTCCGCCTTATCTCACAGCACCAAGTGTTCCGAGGATGTTGCAGGATGTGTTCCTGGCCATCTCAAGGTTGCATGTTCTTGGGATGAATTGGTCTTTCATTAACAAGGCTATTAGCTGACGTGCGTCTGCAAGTGCAGATGGCAGAACTACGTATGTAACATTCCATAATTTGTTAATAAATATAGCTGCTGATCAGAGAACGCCAGAACACTTGGATGCAGCAGACAAGAGCTGAACGCGGGGTTCTAGCTGGAGCTGCATGTGTTCTCCCCTCTGGAGCGGTGAAAAGAGACTGGTCTTCTGATTATTTGACTCCACATTCTACCAACGAAAGGTGTTTCTCTCCATCTTCTCCGAACCTGTTTTTGGTCTAACAGAAGAAAGACCAACAAAGTAGATAGTGGCTGTGCCGCTGTTTAGCTGACGGTACAGATGCTAACTGTGGCTAACCTACAGCTAACAGAACCAGCGTATCTATATATGACCGAGTGGTTTCGCCAAAGGGTCACGCGGTTCGCTGCGGCTGCAGCAGACTGTCACGGTACCGGGTGGTAGAGGGCTGCATCGGGATTGGGTCCCGCGGGACCCAACACAAATCTTGCGGGGGAGGGCGGTGTGAATTTTGCTGCGGACGGGAGTGGTCGGTTGGATCGGGATGACTATGATGGAGTCAGCAACTGATGTTTAAAAGAAGCCGAAACAAGGTCTTTACGACACAAAAACCAAAGCAAGGCAAGTCAGACATTTGGAGGAGTTTCTCCAATTGTGTTAATATTTCTCTTTCAGGTCTCTCTTAGAAAAGCGACCTGATCACTGCCTGATTAGAGAGGAGAATAGGATATGAAACAGTGTTGTATTTTCATTAACCCTTTAAGCACCACACAGTAGCTCCTTTATGATTTTTTTTTTAAAGAATTTTATAGTTTAAGTAGTGAAGAGTTATTTGAAATCACATGCGCGGAGGCGTCACCGGTGATCCTGGTGATGCATCGGCGTTAAAGGGTTAAAAACTAAATGAAAACAAAGTGTGTCAATCCTGACCAATGTGTTAAAAGACGTGCAGCATCCGATCAATTTGTTTTTCCCTCATTTACAGTCACGGAGATAACGGCGCAGGCTCTGGTGGTAATCAAGTAACATTTAATCTCTTTCCAACAATTTTCACAAGAAAACAGAACAGTTAAAAGCAGGGCTTGTGTTGACCGGATAGTTCCCGTATTTGACCGTTTGTTTTGACTGAGAAAGAAGAGAAAGAATTACCCCAACACATGCAGACGAACTGACATTTTATTCTATGCACATTGCAGATGTAGCTAAATCATTCAAGAAATGATTCCCATCCGAACATCTGAGCACCGCTCAGCGCAGCTCACTGTCAGCGGGCACGTAAGGTGCACAGCGAGCTGAAGATGTGGAGATTGGCTTGGAGCGCGTCGCAGAACCAGAGCGCATGCGGGAAGATTCCTCCCACCGAAGTGAGCGTTTTCCAAACCCGGTCTCTCAGAGAGACTTGTCACTTAGAAAATGTTCCCTGATTATGAAACTTTGGCTGAATAGTGCTTGTTCCTGTCTCCAATGTGGCGACACATCCATGAGCCGTCTGAGGAGAATCCCAGAATCTCACATTGTCTTCAGCTTAGAAAGCGCCAATTAGGCACAAGCGTGACCCGTCAACCCGGTCTCAAAGTAAGACCGGGTTGGAACTGTTCAGGTTTACGCAGACAATCTTTACATTTAGAATTGGCTTACAGATGTAAAATTAATTCAGTAAAATATAAAGCATTTTATTTTAATATCCATTCATTATTTTACAAGCACAGAGAGCCGCATCAGATGGATGGAAGAGCCGCGGGTTGCCGACCCCTGGTATAGCCTATAAAATGACATGTTTTTTCCAGGACCAGAGAGGACACAAACTCAATACATCTCTTATTGCGAGGTAATAATTTCTCAGAGTTTTGCAGTTGCGGGCAGGAGTAGACATGCACGCTGTGGGTGCGGGCGGGAGTGTAACACACACGTTACGGTTGCGGGCGGTAATGGTTAGAAATTCAGCAGGAGCGGGATGAAGAAAGCAGTCCCGCGCAGGGCTCTACCGGGCGGGTCAATTCGCGGCCCTTTTTTGAATATACGTGGTGGCTCTCTACACGCTACATGTCAGCTGTAGAGTTTGTATGGGGCAGACAGGAAAACAGATTTTCTGCTTGAGTTTTTCGGAGGTTGGCAAACAACTTTTGCCGTGACTGTTGGGTATTTTTATAATTGTACCTTTTTGAGGCCTAAAAGATGCCCAATTTGTGTTATTAACACTTCATGAATCTCTGTGTTTGCCAACTGTGGCTGTTCATGAAAGGTTGAGCAGAGAAGCTCGTTTGCAGTCAAGGATGTTGATTGTGGATTTCCAAAGAAACCTCTGTACCTCTGTAACCTGAGAAGGCCCCGCCTTCTCCATCCTTTGCTAAATAAAACCCCTGGCTAACTGAGAAGACATGGGAGTGACGTGGGAAAAGCCTCGGAGGTGGTTTTTCCCTGCGTTAACTCTCCTTTATTTTGGGGACTCAGGGTAAAATGTCTTCCTTGTTGTTGTGTGTTTATTTCAGGTTCCAGGGTTATGGAGATTAAATATTTCCCACATTTAATTACCTATCAGTATACCTATTTGTTTCTAAATTGCAGAAAATGTATCACATAGTATTTTTTGAAGAGACTGCAGAGGTGGAGGTGGTTCCTGCCCTGTGGGTAAGGGATGGCACCTGCCTGTGGCCGCCTTATAAAACCGAGGCAATCCAGCGGGCAGTCTGGAACAGGGAGGAACCGGGCAGCTCCTGGATTGCCTACAATGCTAGGGTGCTGTACTCAGCAAGTATGTGTAAAACCCTTCAGTACTACACAGATAATTAATAAAGTGACACAATATGAAAATTTACTCTGTTCTGAACACAGATGACTTTAATGAGGCAAGGAGGAAGCTCCCTCTTGCTGAGGAGCAGACAGACCTCCAGTCTGAGGCGGAAGCCATTGAAAGGCCTCAAAGAAGAAGAGTTAAGTAAGAATTTTGTGAACTTTCCATTCCTCCACTTCTTGGGCCTGTGTTGAATTTGCACTCATTAACTTAAAATAAATGTTTCATTCCGAAAAAATTTTGTATTGTGTGTTCATTTCCAAAGGCCAAGTAGACATGTCCAGGACCAGGCCTCATCAGAGGATGAAGCCCAGACCCCTGGAAGAGGGCTTCCCCCACCCCCAGCCATCCCCCCGGTGAGGAGAAGGTTCATCCTCCCCAATAACGGGCCGCTAGTGGAGGTACCACCTGTACCTCAGCCTGACCTAACCAATTACCAGGTAATGGAAATCTCAACAAATACCACAGTAACATATGTATAGCAAATGGGTTTGAGTGTAGCTGATCAAGTACGTGTGGTGTTTCAAATGTGATACAATAGGAAATTTACAAAGGTTAATGAGGCAGTTACTTGGAGAAAAATGCTTCTGGAGCCATTACGTCACTGTTGAGGTCGATAATTGCATTTTGTAAACTGTTGTTCTTCTTCCTCTCCCTCTTCTACACACTCTTC
>SSNQ01034547.1:1013486-1024709 GCA_006942095.1 Nothobranchius kuhntae | reverse complement strand
AGTTTTCTTGTCCGGGGATTGGACCGCCAAGGCTCCTGCCTTGGTCTGCCACCCGATTCGCATTGCACCGGACCCTTCATGTTCCTCCTGCGGGTGGTGGGTCCACAGTTGGACGAGCCCATGTATCCGGTTCGGGCTGGGCCCGGCCGGGCCCCATGGGCGAAAGCCCGGCCACCAGGCACTCGCTCACGGGCCCCAACCCCAGGCCTGGCTCCAGGGTGGGACCCCGGTAACCCTCCGGGCCGGGTACTCCGACTCTTCTTTTTAACCGCCATGAAAGATCCTTCGAACCGTTCTTTGTCTCACCCTTCACCTAAGACCAATTTGTCATGGGAGACCCTACCAGGGGCACTAAGTGCCCCAGACAACATAGCTCCTAGGATCATTAGGGCACTCAAACTCCTCCACCACGATAAGGTGACGGTTCAAGGAGGAGAGTCTGTGTGGCGTCTACGGAGGCAGAAATTGTAAATACAATTAAAAAATGGTTCTACTGGGCTGGGGATAGGGACGGAGGGCGCAGAAGGAGAATGCCCGCCCAACCAACCCCTCAACTAGCCCAGGACTGACTTTAAAAAAAATTAAATATTTAAATTTTACTCTTGTTTGGTTTTATGTTTATGCATCTCGTACACACAGTAACCTAGGCTATTTCACAAGGCTATTTAACTGAGGCACAAAATCTGAATATTCTGTACAAGGACATTTTATAGTCTATTAAAATGTTAAATAAAATTTAGCATAAGGTTCAGAATAAAATACAATCTTTTGGTAAATGTATGGCTAATTATGGATAAGTTATGGTTCATATTTGGCTTTATTGTGGGATTTTGGGATGGTTATGGCTATGCTTTGGAAAGCCACATTTTGTTTTGGGTGATCTTTTGGCAAACTTATGGTTACACTTTGATATCCTTTGGCCATTTTGTGGTGTTTTGGGGTTCTTTTGGTATAGTTATGGTCAGTGTTGTGCCTGAACGAGTTCATTGAACGATCGTTCATGAACTCGTTCATATTTTTGGAGAACGTTAACTGAACTCGCTCCATTTTGGTCTGATGAACGTTAGCGTGAACGCGCTCATTCTGGCGTTTGTGAACGCCGCTCTGAACGCAGTTCAGCTTGATTCAAGAAGGTGCCAGATTGACAAGGCGCCTTTCATACAAATGTTTGTCTAAAGCCATGCTGGCTAAAAGAGGGAAAATATCAGATCTGGCAACCCAAGTCATCGAGCAACACCGCGCCTGCATGAAAATACAGAGGGAGATTCAGTGATTGTAGCGACATGCAGCCAGCTAGCGTCAATGAGCAAAGCAGCCTCTTCGTATGAGCACCTTAAAGAGTTTTTTCAAAAGGTTAGTGATGATCCAGACGGGAAAAATATTACATTTTTGTTTAAACTTTGCCCGCCGGGTTTCAAGAAGCAACTCCGAACATCAACAACGTCAAAATCAAACTTGAAACGGCACGTTGAAGTAAAGCACCCGGCTAGCCTTTCAAGATATATGCAAGTTATTAAACAATCAAAAGACACGGCCACAACGAGCGGCTCCTCTACCACCCAAAACCAGATAACGGCATACAGTAGCAGTAGCTGTGTTTTCATTTCCCAGCCGCAGGTAGACGACCTAATATTGCAGTATATCATCAGAGACCTGCAGCCTTTAAGAACAGTGGAAAGCCCCGCGTTCATAAACTTGATTTATGATTTTGAATTAATAATTCCTCATTAAAAAAGATTCAAACTGCAAATCTTTCCTCGTGCTTTTGGGAATGTAGGAGTAAAAGCTGCGGCTGGGTAAGTGTGTGGACTGAATGGGTAGCAACAATTTGAATATACCAGGATTCTGAGGGTAATATCTCACTACAGCATAGTGGGTGGAATAAAGAACTATGAACTAGTTCATTTGAGGAACTATGAACTTAGTTCAAAAATATGAATTATGAACTTTGAACTGAACTAGTTCATTTTAAACTGCATGAACTGAACTTTGAACTAGTTCACAAATACTGTGAACTTTCCCAACACTGGTTATGGTCGCGCTTTGGAATTCCACCATTTATTTTGGAAGAATTCTGGCAACCTTTTGACAATCCATAATTCTATTTTGGCGTGCCTTATTTGGACCATATTTGGCCCATCATTCCACCCAAAAGAGTACCAAACTGGCATGCCAATCTAGTGCCAAAAATTATTCTGGCAACCTTTTGACAATCCATAATTCTATTTTGGCGTGCCTAATTTGGGCCATATATGGCCCATCATTCCATCCAAAAGAGTACCAAGACTGGCTTGCCAAACTAGGGCCAAAAAGAATTTGCTATCTGGGACGCATAGATTAATGAGGAAACCCCCAAATGAGTAAAATCAGCTCATTTGAAGCAGTGTCTGTAAGGATCATATTTGACATTACATCGCTGCAGTACTTTTATTTAGAAAATTACCAGTGCATTGAAACCGTGTGTGATTTCCTGTCTAGCCCTATGTTAACTGCGGAAATTAACGTGTCCCAGAAGTGGCTCTCGGCAAAATGTTATAATTAAAACAGTTTTTTCTTTGTCTGGCTTTTATAGATTGACAGATAATGTACAGGTCAAACAGCGCTGAGCAGATAACAGAATATCTAGTGGTAAAATCCAACAATATAAAATCTTATGTAACATGGTATGTTTTTGTTTTCTTTTTTAGACTGAGAGCTTTGAGCGTGGTTTGGTGCATCAGCAGGTAAGTTAAGCACACCTGGAGGCTGAAGGGGGAATATCCATCACGTTTATTCTTTGTGGCCTTAATGTAGCCTTGAGTTTATTGTCTCATCAGTAATTGAGTGATTGCAGATTCAATAACTCCAGCCATGTTGACCAGATGTGAATACATTGAATCTACTCATCAGTGCACTGAGTTTAATTCATTGTTCCAATGAAATGTTTCCTGGGCGTTGAGGCATCTGGGAAGGGATCTCAAAACTGGATTATAGATGGCAGACAGTTGGTGTCGTAAACCTCCGCCTCTGTTCAAAGATGGTTGCTCACAGTGGACATAAATGGCTTCCTTTACTCCTCTTTATGGCTGAAACGATTCCTCGAGTACCTCGAATAATTCGAGTACAAAAAATCCTCGAGTCAAATTCTCTGCCTCGAGGATTCGTTTAATTCATGTTTAATTAATTCATGGCTTTGCAATCGCCCAGGGTCATGTTTCACCCGGACTGAAATAAGTGACGCACATGCCCACTGGACTGAATGCACATGCGAGTAGCGAATGTAACTTAACTTTCTCTTAAGCCATGGCGGACAACTTGAACCCCGGTGGAGTGCGAAAAAGACAGAAAATGTCAAAGGTGTGGGACCATTTTTCACATCGTAAGTATAAATACTGTAAAATGGATTTAGCCTACCACAACACCACATCCTCCGTGCTGCAGCACCTGTAAATGTGACTTCTGTAAGCGGACTCGGAGCCTCTACAAGATAATGCATTTTAGCTTGTATTTCTATATATTCTGCGGACACTGTGCGACTTTTTCGTTTGTAGCACTTAGTTTCAGCTCACACCGTACGTCTGGTAGCAACACGTCGGTCTTAAAATGTGCTAAAAATAGTAGTTTTTACACAATATGTCAGACTTTTTACCGTGTTGTTATTGATATTTGTCCCTCGGGATTGCTGCAGGAGGACACAGGTATTTATGAGAGTGGTGGAGGAAAACAAAAGAAAGTAAATAAATGTTTTGTGATCAGTATAATTTTACAAAACCACGGCAAACATGCTTTCTCGACAATCCTTGTTATTGTGTGAGAAAAAAGCAACGAACATGTGTTAATAGGGAAACAGCCGGCGAGCTGTTTGCGCATGCGCCGTGAGCGGTTCTGGTTCTGTTTGGGCCGCAGCCACTCGCAGCGCTACTTCAACAGTTATCTTCCTAGTTTTTGTCTGGCTTGCAGGCTAGTAGATTCTCGCACGAGGGGAAAATCGGCTCAGGTTGTGTACTTATTTTTTGCACAGGCATTTGTTTACTGTGAAGTAAAGTGTAAGTGCTGAAGTTTTGAAAACTAATTTTGAATAAAACTTGAAGAATAACTGGCAATTGCTTGCTCATTTTAAGAGGTCTTTCATAATTATAACATGCTATTTGATATAATGGTTTACAAACACAAAAGGGTAATTTATTAGAGTACTCGATTAATTGAAAAAAAGATTCGATAGAGTACTCGATTACAAAAATATTCGATAGCTGCAGCCCTACTCTTTTAAATCATCTGTCCTCTCTGTCCAAAATGTGAACGTTGGCATCCTCGAAAGAGTGACCTTTGTCCTTTAAATGCAAATGAACTGCTGAGTCCTGTCCCGTGGAGGTGGCTCTTCTATGTTGTGCCATGCGCTTGTGAAGTGGCTGTTTGGTTTCTCCGATGTAGAGGTCTGGGCATTCCTCGCTGCACTGTACAGCATACACCACATTGTTCAGTTTGTGTTTAGGAGTTTTGTCTTTCGGGTGAACCAGTTTCTGTCTGAGTGTGTTGCTGGGCCTGAAGTACACTGGTATGTTGTATTTGGAGAAAACCCTCCTGAGTTTCTCTGATACACCGGTTACATAGGGGATGACAAGGTTGTTGCGTCTGTCCTTCTTATCCTCCCTCGCTGGTGTCTGGTCTTCTTTTCTGTGCATCTTTGCTGACTTTATAGACCCTTTTACTACCTACGTCATCAAAAGTTGCACGCGCAGCCTGGCAATGAGAATGAAGACTTCCTCATTCACACTCGATACTAAAACAGCGTTTTAAACCCTTTGTTTTGAAGTTCTGAGCACATAAAAATGTCGGGTTGTTGCGTGTATGGATGCCAGAATCGCTTCTCTTCAAGCAGTGGACTGAAACTTTACAGAATTCCGAAGGGAGCACATCCATTTCAACAAAATCGGAGGCGTCTGTGGCTGCAGGCCATCAAAAGGAATCAATGAAAACTGGACTGAAAACACGATCCGAAATGTTCGAGTTTGTAGCGCCCATTTTATATCAGGTAAGGTAATTATGTACTAAGATTACACCAGAAAGCTGGTTAACGTGTGTTCTATTAAACAAAGTAAGTTGCGTTTGCTGGTTTGCAAATGAATTTAACATTTCATTCTAATTCATCTGTATTTTCCCACTGCATATTAGTATAAACTGTATTTCTCTAAAAATTAACATGATTGTACTCTGAGCACGCTAAAAAAAGAAACCTATGCTGCCATGCAGGTACGTAGTTCTCTGGTTTGTTTACTATGACCCAAGCCTCGTACATAGCAGTCTTGTGTCCTTGTCTTTGGCTAGAAAGGACTTCTGCCTTCAAGACGCAAAACTCAGTCTATGTTGTGATATTTTACTTTCTGTACGTGGCCACAGAAAACATAGTTGTATGCATCTAACGATGAGTATGCCCGTAGCTTCTCACATGTGTACTTACTGGGCCTCTCCACTAAAAACGTATATCGGGCCACTGGATATCTGGCCACGCACCTACATCTTCCACCCATTCTATAATGCCACAGGGATCCGGGAGTCTGTTGCCATTCCTTAAAGTGAGTTTAATAATATAACATTCAAGATTTGCCGGTGATAACCCCGCAGCGTAGCTTGATAAAGCCTGACACAATGCCATTCTCTGTTGCCAAGCTGCGCGCGCATTCTCGCTGACGTCATATTGTTTACAAACAGTAAAAGGGTCTATAAACGCCCAATTAGGATAGCCACATGTTTTAAGTGATTCCTTTATATGTGTGTGTTCCTTCTTTTTTCCTTTTGGCTTAGAGGGAACATGTTCTGCCTGGTGGTGTAAGGTCTTGATTACTCCAAGTTTGTGTTCCAGAGAGTGATGTGAGTCGAAGAGGAGGTACTGGTCCGCGTGTGTGGGCTTCCAGTACACTTCAATGTTGAGGTTGCCATTTTCTTCAAAGTGCACAGCGCAGTCCAGGAAAGGCAAGCAATTGTCCTTTATGTTTTCCCTGGTGAACTTGATGTTTTTGTCCACGGCATTGATGTGCGTAGTGAAGGATTCCACTTCTTGTGTTTTGATTTTGACCCAGGTGTCATCCACATATCTGTACCAGTGGCTGGGTGCTTTCCCTTTAAAAAAGCCAAGAGCCTTTCTTTCCACTTCCTCCATGTAAAGGTTGGCTACAATAGGTGACAAGGGGGAGCCCATGGCGCAGCCATGTTTCTGTCTGTAGAAACCTTTGTTGTATTTGAAATATGTAGTAGCCCTGCTGTGAGATTTGACATTGATAAGAACTACATCTAAAGCAATAAGCTTTGGCATTCACTTTGGAAATTTGGCTTTGAATGAATAAAAACAACCAACACACTGGAAACATCTAATTTGAGTAAACTTTAAGATATAATATTTAAACTACTCTTACACATAAAGATAAACTTTTCATAGACTGAATATAATTGGTTTGTTGAGATTTGTCTTGCTTGAGATCAGCTCAAATTTATTGAACTCCAAAAACACAAAATTGTTTGAAAACTGCTTGAAATTAAAGTGTCATAATTGATAAATTTATAAACATTCATCTAAAAACACACATTTACTGTAAAAGCACTGTTACTAGCTAGTGACCTGTTGATGCTGACTCTGGACTGACTGCAGGTTTGTACTCAGGTTTGTGTTAAGTAGATATTTGTAACTGAAAAATTAGAAAATAAATAAATATAAATAAAGCATTTCTTCTCTTTGTTTAATATTTGGCTTTTTGGGAGAAAAAAAGGCCTAATAGTATTGCTTACATACATATAAACATCTAGTACATATTGCTAGCTGTTTCTTTAATATTCATAAACAGTTTTTACGTTTATATACAGTTGAAAGTTATCTGTTCCAGTTTCTACATAAGTTTTATATATATTTAAGTTTATAGAGATATCAGTTGTATTTGTTACTTATTATGTATTATTTTTTAATTTTACTGGTATTAAAGTACTTTACAAAGAAAACTATTTGCAAAGGTGTTTTGCTTCCTTTGCTAACATTTATTTGACTTAGAAAGATACAAATACTAAAGTTTGTGATTGTGCTTCACAATTTGACCATTGTTAACTTAAATATACAAATTTTATTACATTAGAAAAGTATTCCCTGATCCTGAATCCATTATTTAACTTTTACTGACTACAGGATTAGTTTCACTGGTGATTTGTGAAGAGTGAACAACTTGATAATAAAATAAAAACATCTGGACTGAAGACCTGGAGTGGCAGTTTCCTGTCTGAAGTGAATCGACAAGCAGTTGAATCCAGAAACTTGTCACCTGCTGTTCAGCTGTGTTCCAGATGTTGGTTATAGTCGCTATAGTGGTTCTTGTGTTTCAAAATAGATGTTATTGAAACTTTATTTAACTGTGTTAGAAATCAAAAGCTACTGCTGATAAAAGCCTAGGTTGGTGTGTAGTTACAGTTTAAAGTCAACATTTAACAGTTGTTACTGAGTTCAGTTACATTTAAGCATATATATATAAGTGTATAGATAGGTGTTGATATATAGACCTGGTAAGGATAGAGTTGTGGAAACTGACAACCATTAGATCTAAACTGGGTGATTTCAGACACATTTAATAGTTAATAAGACCATCCTTCATATTTGAAATAGTACTTTTAAGATTTACTTTTGTGTATTATATACATTTTTCTTTCTTAAATACACATTTTCAAAGGCAAATCCCATATACCATTTGTTATCTGATTAATTAAACTTCCTGTGCTGTGCCCGAGTTACACAGTAATCTCATTTTTTTATTTGACAAAGTATTTCATTTGAATCTATTTCCGTGTTTAATACAAGTACATTATTAGTTGGACATCTTAATAGAATTACAGTTCACAGAAGCAGAGTTTATTGGTAAATAGTCTGTCTTGGCTTAACATTGGTTTAGGTTCGTAGTTGTAAGTTTATTCCTTTACAAGGAAACTATAACTTGTTATATTTAAGTAAGCACATTTTTATTGACTGTAATTATAGTGGGTGTCAGAAACTACTGGTTTGAGATGTGAGGTGGTTATTACAATAAGTTTCACATTAAAGTCTTTGTGGTTTTTCAGGATTATAAAAATGCCCAGAAAGAACAAGAGGTCTCAGTCTGCAAAGACCAGATGGCATAAGCTCACGGAGTCTGGCTCAGGTGAACAGGTTGATGTTCCTCAGACAACTGGAGACGTTACGGCCGCCGCCGTTTTGGAGCCCAGTGGCGTGCTGCGCGCCGTTCCCTGTGCAGCAGCGCAGCACCACGGACAGCTACGCCTTGGGATGCTGTCCTTACTCCAGCACCATGGACAGCGCCATAGCAGCAGTCACGGCCAGCTGGGACTTCTCATCTCATCAGCCGGCTCTTTAAAAGCGGCCAGCTGGAGCTCATCAGGGGAGAGAAATGCTTGGTGTTGCAGAGGCAACGTGTGTTCTCTCCCCGTTGGTGGTTTCCTGGGTTTTGTGGTGTAAACCAGCTTGTCTTTGTGACTGTAGAGACTTTAGAGCATTTTGAGTGTTTGGGACATTATTTTGAGTTAATTGGTACATCTTTGGTTTTTGGTGAGTCATTTAGACCACCTTTGGTAAATTACCAGGTGGGGGTTTTCCCCTTTTGAAGTCTCGGTTTCCTGAGCTGTTAAATTTTGTTGTTTTGGCAACTTTAGTTAATTTAGTATTTGGTTTTGTCTTTTAGACAAACCTTGTTTAATTTAAGGGTGGGATTTTTCCCCTTTTGAGTTTCATTTCCCTTTTAAATAAAGGAGATTAATTTTAGGAGTGGTTGGTCCTCCTGTCATTTTTAGTTAATTAACATTAACTTAATTCCTGGGTAAGGGTTTTTGGCCCTTCTTTTGGTTCTTTTATTTTGTAATAAATCCTTTGAAAATACAAGGACACTTTGAGTTTGGTTTTGCTTGGTCAAGCCTTTTTCTCCCCAACGAGGGTCACTTTTTGTTATCCTGGTCCATCTTATGTTTATTCCCCTCACCTTCCCTCTGAGCCCACAGAGGGGTGTAACAAGACACATATGCCGATGTTTTGAGAGGACTTCAGAGTCACATCGTACCTGATCCACATCAAGTACATCACAGTGCTGCAGCTGGACCATGTCAACCTAGTGAGCAGGCTAATGTTCACAGTCCTGATGTCCGACAAACTCCTGGAACTAGACCCTCCTATGCTGATGCTTTGAGAGCACACCAGAGTCATGTCATGAACTCAGAGGCTGCTACGTGTCAGGTAAATCAGAGTGATGCTGCTGGACCATCTCAGATACCTGCCCATGTCCATCCACCTTCAGGGACAAGTGTGTGTGCGACCAGGAGTCAGGCTTCAGCTGTTTATGGTGAGTACAGAAACAAGCAGTGTGCCCCAAACTCTTTGGTGTTTTTATCCTTCCTACATGAGAGTGAAACAATTACCAGCTCAGATCTGAACCTGGTGTTGGATAAAGGTCATGTGACGTACGCACAAGCTAGGCTACTTCATCCAACTAGTGTACACCTGGCTACAGACGAGTTACCTGCTGAGGTTACAGCTCGTATGACTCATTATCACATCACCATGAGGTTAACTGGTACCAGATATGGGAATTTTTTAGAAGGAGGTAATCTTCCTAGTCTTGTTCAAGGACTAAGCTGTTTGACTGCAGAAGTTCAGTATGCATTAATGTTCATGGGAGGAAACTGCATAGCTGTATTCAGAACCAGATCAGGAGAATACGGGTACTTTGATCCTCACCCCCGTTCTGCTCGTGGTCTTCTTCCCAAACGTAAACCTGGTACAGCGGTCATGTTAAAGCAGGGTTTCTGCGGAGCATTAAAAAGCATTAAAAGTCATTAAATGAAATTTTCTAAAATTAAGGCCTTAAATGGCATTAAAAAGCATTAAATTAGATTGTCAGTGGCATTAAATTTTTTCAAGAAATATTCTTAAATAATTTTAATTTTTTTGTCTTTATTGTGATTTGTTGTGAAATTGTATGAAACGTATGTTTGAGTCAACACGCTGGCAGAACCATTTCGATTATTACTTCTGTTCCGACCGGTTTCTTGTTGAATTGTCGTAAAACTGGATGTTCGACAAGAAGCTGGATCGTGAGGAGTAAACGTTTGGAAAATGGGGAAATGCAAATTCCAGCAAAAGTGGTTGGAAAACGATAAATTCAAGGTATGGCTGCAGCCCGTTAATGGTCAAGATGGAGAAGGATTTTGTACTGTTTGTAAAAAAAAAAAAAAATTTAAGTTAAAGTTCCATTAGTTGTCACACACACTCATGTGTGTGCGAAATTTGTTCTCCGCATTTGACCCATCCCCTGGGGGAGCGGTGAGCTGCAGACACAGCCGCGCTCAGGAACCATTTGGTGGTTTAACCCCCCAATCCAACCCCTTAATGCTGAGTGTCAAGCAGGGAGGCATTGGGTCCCATTTTTTCTAAGTCTTTGGTATGACCCGACCAGGAATCGAACCCTGATCTCCCAGTCTCAGGACGAACACTCTACCACTAGGCCACTGAGCTGGTTGTATTAAACTTGGTACAATGGGTGTGAACGCTGTGAAATGGCACATGCAGTCGGACAACCACAAAGCAGCCGTAAAAGGCAGACAGCAGCTAACCGTGACTAGTTACTTTTCTGTAACTAGCAACGTGACATCTTCTGCAACTACCACGACCACAACAAGCAGCACAACTGCAGCTGTGAGCCCTGCCGTCGGAACATCAAGCACGCTTCAAAAATTGTTTGGATCGCCTGCGGCGCTTCAGGCAGAGGTGCTCTGGTGTCTGAACACTGCCGTGCAGCACCACTCCTACGCATCCAATGAAGGTGTTTCGGAGTTGTTCCAGGCAATGTTTTCGGATTCTGAAATGGCTAAATCTTTCACCTGTGGAAAAGACAAGACAAGCTACGTTTTAAAGTTCGGACTCGCCCCACATATAAAAAAAGAACTGATTTCTGCAGCTAACAACGCTGGACCATTTGTGCTGATGTTTGATGAAAGCTTCAACCAGTCCACAAAAAATAAACAACTAGACGTCCATATTCGATTTTGGGAGGCTGGTGCTGTCCAGTCACGTTATCTTGGATCACAGTTTATGGGACATTCAAAGGCTAAAGATTTGCTGCACCATTTCAAAGTGAGTATGTTTGTACTTTTTGTTTATGAAGTGGTATTCCAATGAATTAAAGAGACAAGATGTGTTCATTTTGTTGAGGTTTTTTGCTTTTAGATAGT
>SSNQ01034547.1:977696-995641 GCA_006942095.1 Nothobranchius kuhntae | reverse complement strand
GAGGGTTTACCGGCTCACATCAATGACATAACGAGTCACCACGAACTGTCTTTAGCAGATGTGTTGTGTCTGACAGAAACACACCTGCAAGGTTCTTTTGTTGCAGAAAGTCTTGTTCTGGATGGCTACACCATGTTCAAACGCAGCAGACACCAGTCCTACACCAAGTTTCCTCAGATGGCCTGCAAGAGTGGTGGTGGAGTTGCTGTTTATGTGAAAAAGCACATTCACGTCCGTGAGAAACGCTATGTGCACAATGTGACTGATCTGGAGTTTTTGGTTTTGAAGGTTGAGACACCGTTTCCAGCTCTGATTGCAGTCATTTACCGACCTCCAGACTACATCATGAGACCATTCATGGAGAACCTGGTTAGCCTTTTAGACTCTCTAGAGGTCATGGACTGTCATCCAGTCATTGTATGTGACGACTTTAATGAGAATCAGTTTTCAGGTGGAAGGAAGCAGATTGTAGAACACTTTCAGTCCAGGGGGTATGCACAGCTGATCACTTCAGCCACCACAGACAAGAACACACTGCTTGACCTTGCTTTTATCTCTCAGCCCCAGCAGAGCTTACATTGTGGTGTCCTGAGAACCTATTATGGTTACCATGACCCGGTTTTCTGTGTGCTGTCCTCTAGCCAACCATGAGTTTTAATCATGGACAAGTGGAGTAACGTGTTATTGCAGAATAATGTTTTATTTTGAAAGTTTGATGATTTAACAGGATTGAATCAAATCTTTTCTAGTATAAAGTCTGTCTGATGTTGTGTTCAGCTTAAAGCATGTCTCCAGAGTACAAACAGGTACCTTTTGTCATGGTTAAATTATAATCATAATTTATAAATAGATGGTTGGTACAAGCTTCCATATCTGTAATTTTACATTCTTTTTTCTAACGGACTTTTCTTTTAATAATTTTGACCTCTGAGTTTTGTGTTTTAAGTCCTGCTTCTTAGTGAAACCTTCTTACAAACATTAATTTTCTAAAAAAATTATTTTTTTCATTATTTTAAAAATATATTTATTTCTGTTTTTTTTTCAAACAAGGTTTTAAAATGTGCATTAGTGTTAAATGCTATAAGCTTTTGTCATTTTTTTCTTTAAATCCACTTGAAATTGAAAACATGAAATAATTTTAATTTTTTTCTCATTTAAAAAAAATTGCTTGCTTGATTATATATATATTGTAATAATTACAATTTCAATATTTTTTGTTCTTTTACTGTATTTTATTTAATTTTTTAATATGCTGTCCAAGAACTTAAACATTTAAATAAATATGCTATTAGAATTTGCTGTGAATTATATTTACATTTTACTTCATAACTAACCAGTTTTAACTCATATTTTCGGTATTTCAATAAAAAAAAATTTTTACTTAAAAACATGAGATACTTCTAAGTTTTATCACAATTTCTTTTCTGGTCCACTCACTTTTATTTTTGATTAGTTGAGAGAAATTTAACAAATTAGAGATTTCAAGTCTGCTTCATTAGGTTTTATACTGTTTTAAACTATGTGAAGCAATTTTGGATTCTATGTCCATGCTAAGTGCTTTATAAATAAAGTGTACAACTATTGTGACCATTTTACTGATTTTCATTTTTTGTTGTTGCATCCTTTTTATATATATATATATATATATATATATAAACAAATTTCAAACTAGTCCTACTCGAATAACAGATTTTTAAACATTTCAGCTGTCCAGTTCTTAAAACAGTGTTCAGTCATTTCAGTTTGCTACTGTTTAGGATTTTTTTCTCCAGTCTTCACCTACTTTTTCAACTTCATTACTCTTGTTCATTATTTTTCCTTCTAAATCTTTAAATACATTCAGCTCCTTATGAATGTTTAGCTTAGTTTCAGCTTCACTTGAGCTATTCAGCAGCCTCAGCAAATAGTTTCTGAATTCAGCATATGCTGCTAATTTCAAAATTCAGCTAAATGTAAAAGTTTAACTGTTAAACTAGTCCTACTGAAATAGCAGGTGTTTAGAAATTGTAGCTGTCCAGTTTTTTTAACAATGTTCACCTATTTCAGTTTTTGCTATTTAGGATGATTATTTCTCCATTCTTCGCTTACTTTTTGTGCTTTATTTGCTTGTTGGTGCTTTTTGCTTCTACATCTTTCAAAACATTCAGCTCATTTTGACAGTTCTGCTTAGTTTCACCTTCAGCTCAGCTGTTCGGCGGCTTCAGCTTACAGTTTCAGCTATCCAGCATTCAAATGGCATTTGTGCAACAAATGCAATTTTTCTAGTTCTTCTTCTTCTTATTCTGCTTCCGTACACCTTTTGAACCTCTTCTTCAAATTTTGAGCTATTTCAACAATTTTATATCAAAACGTTCAGCTCGTTAAGCTCTTTCCGGCTTTTACTTTTGGCATTGATATCTTTCAAATTTTCCGAGTTATTAAGCTTTTTCTGCGAAAAATTTCCCATTGAAATGAATGGGATTGGTCAATTTTCACAAATTCCTATCACTTTTTTGACCTCAAACTCTCTAGGGTTCCTTTTAACTTAGAGACTTCATTCAAAGTTTAACAAACTCACAAGACTTTCCTGTTTAACATATTAAAGCGGCTTTTTGATATCTTTTACGGTTTTTCTAAGATCGCAGGTAGAAGTTGAGGTACGACTTAATTTTCAGAAAAATTCACAAAAGTTATAATGGGGAAAGATAGGAGCAGTGACCCTCCCTTGCTCCATTTCCGGCATTGTCCCGAGAGAACCGCAGGTCCGATTGAAATGAGACACACGCTGGCTTACAGCTAACAAATATGCTTTCGTTTTGAGCTATAATTCATGACTGTACTCCAAATATTGTGGCCGTACGGTTCATTTGTTTGAGAAAATTCAAATAAAAAAAAAAAACTGTCTCTCACCACTCTACCCGCACTCTTAAGTTTTGAACTTCACATCTGTGAACAGCTCTTTACTACCCCCAGACCGTTTAGACTACCAAAACAAATTGTAACTCAAAAAGTAGGGACTTTTGTCAGCTTTTCAGAATGGGTTTCATTTTCTCTGTAAGTGTTACCGTTCTTTCGCTACAAGCCTCAGAAGGAGGAGAGACCCAGATTCTGTCTCATTGAAACCCATGTTAAAGGAACAGAGATTTTCTCCTCAGTTCGGCTTCAGACAGCTAAAAGTTTATCGTCATAGCTTCTAGAAAGTTCATGGTAGGCACATAAAAATCGGCACAGATGATCACAGTCTTCTGCCACTCATGCTTTTTGAATTTTTCAAATCGGTGCAGTACTTTTCAAATGGTGATGAGGAGTTTGACAGGTCCAATTTCACTTCTGAAGGACAGATTTATAGGCTTCTCTCGTTAACAGGAGCACCACGCACAGCGCGTAGGGCACCACGCTGGGGAGGGGCACCAAACGCAAGCTTATGAAAAAAATATATATATATGATGAAGACAGATTTCAATTAGAAGATGTGCAAAGCAAGTTAACAGCATGTTTACAGAGAGAAAACAATACAAAAAGGAAAGGAGATGGACCGTGTCCACTTTTCACTCTGTCCTGGACGTCCGGACTGGGGGTTCATGTATTGATGAAAATGTCCGGCTTTTCATCCAGGAGCAGGGATCGAATTATGGCAGAGCTGTATATCCTACACATCCAGGGCAGCCGGAAAAAAGCTTTCTACCTATATTACACCATTTATGGACTCTTTTGAGCAGAGAGCACAGACAGCTTCACAGCGCTGATCGTTGTTGCGCAGCGCTCCAGGCTGCTGCGTCCAGCGCACGGTCCATTCTCAAAGTGGCGCAACCAAAAAACTACAACACACGATCGTTCATGTCCGCACATGTTCTCTGTTTTCTGTCTTATTTGTGCCTGAAGCGTTCTGCTACGGAGCTCATCACCTGCACTGCGGAGATTTCACCTCACTGACGCAGCATCGAATCGCGCACTCCGCTTTGCGGTCAGGAGATCCCTTTGATCTGATCAAAAGTAACTGATGAGGTGAAAAAGTAAGAATCCAGGCAGCAGATTTTCTGTAGAGTTTAGAGGAGATGCAGGAAGATGAGACACAGGACAGGAAAATAGTTCAATAAAAACAAGAAAACAAAACAAAGTGTTGAAAAGTAAAATGTAGGTAGATTTATCTCCACTACCTGTATAAAACAATAAGTTACACACATGTAATATTTATACATTTGATACAATTCAGATCACCTTCAAAACTCAGTCACACACCCAGGGCCGTTCAAGACATTTTGGGGGCCAAGGCAAAATGCCCCCCCAGTTCAGCGAATTGTAAAAATGTACCCGTTAAACTATCCTCATTCAAATGCCAGCTGTTTAACATTTCAAACTTCGAGTTTTTAATAAATGTTCAAAGATTAAAGGTTTCTGCTGTTTAACATTTTTTATCCATTCTTCACCTATATTCTGAGCTTTATTACACTTGTTGGTGATTTTTGCTTCTAAATCTTTAAATACATTCAGCACATTTTGACAGTTTAGCTTAGTTTAAGCTTCACTTCAGCTATTCAGCACCAATCCGTTTCTGAATTTGGTTTATGCTACTTATTTCACAGTTCAACTACATATAAAAATTAAACTGTTAAACTAGTCCTACTCAAACAACAAGTGTTTAGACATTTTTGCTGTCCAGATTTTTAAATAATGTTCAGATTTCAGTTTTCTGAGTTTTAGGATTGTTTTGTCCGTTCTTCACTTTTTGTGCTTTATTTACATTTTGGTGCTTTTTGCTTCTAAATCTTTCAAAACATTCAGCTCATTTTAACAGTTTTGCTTAGTTTCAGCTCCAGCAATTAGTTTCTGTATTCAGCATATGATGCTAATTTCACAGTTCAGCTAAATGTAAAGATTAAACTGTTAAAACTTGTCCAACTGAAATAACAGGTGTTTATTAGACATTTAAGCTGTCCAGATTTTTATACAATGTTCACAGATTAAATTTTTTTTGGTGCTATTTAGCATTATTTTTCTCTATTCTTCACTTAACTTTTTGTGATTTATTTGCTTGTTGGTGCTTTTTGCTTCTACATCTTTCAAGACATTCAGCTCATTTTGACAGTTGTAGCGTTGTGGTTTATGCTCTTTCATGAAAGAGGAACCATTCTACATGATAATTTGTGATATTAATTTTATTAAATTAATAACCAAAGTGTATAGTTTTAAGAAGACTCAAAGGTTGTTTTCATCGATAAACTGTCGATAGTATCCGTGGGTCTGTGTTTCAGTTCAATAAAGAAACAAGTTTGACAATTAAAAGTTTTAATTCTTTAAATTAAACTAATGATTTTGAAATTGACAAACAGGAAATAACAATCAACATTGGCAACTTTGTGGGACAATCTTTAACAGTTGATATGCTGTTCTTGCTCAAATAGACCTTCTGTTGGTGAATGAAGATTGAGAGTGATATGATGTGATTATGGATGCGTGTGGGTGCAAAGTGTAGTCAGAATTGAACATGAGGTGAGATGAATGCGTGTGTGCATCTGATTTTGCTTCAGGAAGAAACAGGTGTCTGAGTGAAAAGTGATGGTTTGAATAAACTTAGGTTTAGTTGGAAAAGATGCATCAAAACGCTATCTGTCGTGTTCTGCCTCACCGAAAATCGGACCCCCTGTTGGACCCGGGACGTCACCTTAGGATGATGTTTCATCCAGGGCACCTTGGCTGGCAAAGAAGACAAAGATGCGCCGCGAACCGGTCCAGAGTTGTCCTCGGTACACGTTGATGGTAAAGTGTTTTGTTGATGCGTTTGTTAAGTTAATTCACTCAGAAATCAAAGACTCTGTATGAGTCTGCGTTAGAAGTTGCGATTCAGCTGTTCTGTCTGGCTGACAGGAACAGCGTGAAGGGGGGGAGAAACGAGCCGACCGGCTCTGTCCCCCCTTCGGTTTCCAGGTCCTCTCTCTTTCGTTGTCCAACACGAACTGAAATCATAAGACTGAAACTTACCAAAAGCCTTTCTCTTCTCAAAGCAAACGTGTACATCAGCAAATGTGTTTTGGAGTTTACTGTGAGCATCTGTGTGTGGGTGTGTGCTTGGGTGTGTGTGCTTGAGTGTGTGTGAAGGTCGCTAACAAACATCCTCAAACATTATTTAAGAATGGATTCATTAATCCATTATAATTACCCAAAGCATAAGAATCATTCATTTGATTAAAACACATTTATATTGAGCAAAATGATAATGATTATTCTTTAACATTAAAATCAAGAAAAGAATGTTTTAAGACTTGTTATGACTACATTTATGGGAACAACATCTTCTGTGGGAACAACATCTTCTGGCACGAAGCTGCAGGTGGCAGATGGTATGGTTTCCTCCCAGACTCGCTGGCGTTCAGGTCTTAATCTGTGGGTGAAAGTTCTCAGCGACCCAGCTTTGACCCAGCTGAGTCCAACACCACCTTTGTGACAGAAAACCCATATTTCCTCACGTTACATCGTTTTGCTTTGTTTCAGCTTCAGTTCAGCTGTTCAGCAGCTTCAGCTTACAGTTTCAGCTATCCAGCATTCAAACAGCATTTGTGCAATAAATGCAATTTTTCTAGTTAGTCATGTTTTAAATTGTTTGTAAAATAAATTCTTACTTTTATAAACCTGACTCTTTCTTGAAGTAACACGATATGTGATTGATGTAGGGTTATACTACATACTAGAATCAACACTGTTTGCAATCAGTTGTTAATTCTGAGAATGACCAAGCAGATTAATCTATGAAGCTTATATCATGCATTAATATCCAGAATACCTATATAATCAATTTAAGTTCATACACCAACCTGTTTGGTCTATTTTTAATCCAAAGATTAATGTTTAATTTAAGATAATTAGATTTAATAGCAAAAGTTTATTTTTGATTTAGAATTTAGGAATCTTTGCTTTTTCAATAACCAGAAATAATTATACCTTTCTGTGTTTCATTTCAAAGAATGAGCAAGTTTAAAAATGAAGAATTTATTACTAACAATTTTTAACTTGAAAATTTGGAACGACAATTTAAATGACAATTAAAAATGACAATTCATGGATGACAATTTAACAGCTTTGATATGAAACTTCTTTAAAAAGCAAACCTGTGACTTAATGAAAGCTAAATTGAAAATACGAGTTTGGATGCGTGAATGAATTTCTCAGGTTTCTTTCAGAAAGAGGAACGCGTTCTGGGTTGGAAATTAGGGATGAGCGAGTACACCACTATCTGTATCTGTTCAACCAACTAAATTATCTGTATCTGTACTCGGAATGGGCGTGGCATACCCGGAAGTGGGCATGGTTTAACCAGAAGTGGGTGTGGTTTACATCAATATATTATTTTAAGTCTGAAATTGATATGGAATGATCAGAAGTTGCTATGTGTATTGTTTATTTGAAAACTATTTACAGAGCAGCCTCAGAATTGAGATTAAATATTTTTGATCACAATAGTAAAGAAACTATTACAGAACAAGTGTTTCAATAAAATCAGAACATCAATATTTAAGTACATGGATTAATACGTCTGAACTTATGCAGTAGGAACTAGGAAATATGAAATGCTAGAACCAGACACAACTTTATATATTTTTTTTATTTTAATTTGATTAAAATGATTTTTTGCTTAACGTTCTTGGCATTTTGCCCCACAAGTTAAACAAAGCAATGTTGATTAAGGTGTGTGTGTCTGAGAGAGATAGAGGGTGAGAGGGAGAGAGATGGAATTAAAAAAAATAAAAAAAACCGACCAGAGCGGAGGTAGTGAGTTAATGCAGCACGTCAGCTCTGTCTTGTCAAATGCACCATGTAAGTTACGAAAAAAGTAACTTTAAATATTCAACCGAAAAGAGGCGAGCTGAAGAAAACCTAGGGAAAACTGAAGAAACATGAGCAACAGTGAAGCAATCACAGCGAGATCTGTTACTGTCTGTCTGTGTGTGTGCGTGGATGAGCCGGACGGACTGCGTGGATGAGCCGGACGGACTGCGCTCCTGGCCGGCTAGAGAGTTTTGTGTGTAGGGAGGGGCGGGCGCTCTATGTGACTGGCCAATCACAGAGCGTGAAGACAGTCAGTTACCCAATGAGGATTTTCCTTCAGCACGATTACAGATATTTCCGAGGTTTACTCGTTTCATGCTCGTATTCGTCAAAAATACTCGTTTCAGACGAGTATCCGGCTCATCCCTATTGGAAATGATGGTTTTTGCAGCTAAATGTTGTTTACTTAGAGAAAACAGCATCAAACACATTGTGTGTGCTACCTCACCCAACAGACTACCCTCTGTGTGGATCCGGAGATCAAGGAGGATGTTGTCCACCTCAGGGTACTCGGTCCGGTAGAGAAGACGCAAGTGAACCAATCCTCTGGTCCAGAGATGTCGCCGGGTACACAGTGTCGAGCATTTGGCTTAACTCTGAAGGAGTTTCTCGTCTTAACTCAAAAATCAATAACTCTGAGGAGTTTTGCGTCAGCTGGCTACAGTTACGTTTATTCATAGCTATTCTCATCGGTGTGACAGAACAGCTTGGCAAAGGATCAGGGCCGCCGTTCCCATCTCCTCAGGATGGTGTTGGTTCACGAACTGACGTGAAAGCTGCTGGAAGTTAGTTTTACAAAGTCCTCAGAACACGCCCTCTCAGAGCAAAAAAAAACTTTGGTCATGAGTCACGACACGTGATGGAAGTTACCCTTACTCTGGATCAGTTCTGTGTTGGAAGTGGAAGTTGACCTTCTGATTACTGAACACATTACTGGTCATCAACCATAATCATAATTATATCAAAAGCATAATAATTCATTTCAGTAATTAAAATACATTCATACTGAACCAAGTAATTATTTATGATGATTATAATAAACAGTAATAAAGTCAAAGAGTTTATTAATATTATTATTTAATTATTATCGTGTACTTGAAGTGTCCTTCTTCTGGGACGGAAAAGCAACAGATGATTCTTTAGACATCAGGGCTCCTGGATTAATCTGTGGATTTAAAAGTTACAGTCTGACCCAGCTTGACCCAGCTGGGAAAATGTGAACCTTGCCACAAATTAGAGGACCTTCATGATGCTACATTGATCACTGAAAAAGCAAAGAACCTAGATCTTTTGAATTAAATCCTAAAATCTTCTGATAATTACAATAAAGATAATCATAAGAAAATAATCATAGATTTGCCTCCGCTACATTTGTGATGACAAGATTGGTAACAATTTTGCGATGTCTATATTAGCTCTTGTCATCTTTCAACCAGAGGGGTTTCTGTGTTAGCTACAATTTAGATTAGTTATGATAGGGATGAGCGAGTACACCACTATCTGTATCTGTTCAACCATCTAGATTATCTGTATCTGTACTTGGGGTGGGCGTGGCCTAACCAGGAAGGGGATGTAGTTTAACCGGAAGTGTAGTTTAACCGGCGAGTGTGAAATAGCTGGAAGAGGCTGATTTGCACCACGGAGCGTGGTGTCCAACGGTAAGACTAGTGGGAGTCGGACCCGTGCACGGCGACGACAAAATGCCAGCGGATGGAGCCGCACACTGTGTCGCTGCGCGTGGACGCGATAGCGCCGTGACATCCCGTCCCACCCTATGTTGTGGGGGGAACGAGATGTGTTGGGCCTGGCAGGAAGCTAGGGCCGGTGTGCAAATGGAGTGCATCCGTACAGCTGGCTGTGGGCGTGTCATATGATTGACTGCGTGAGCATGCAGGTGTGTCGCGGTGCTTGGTGTGGGGAACATGTGTGAGGATACGGCAGAAGATTCTGCAGAGGCTAGGTCTGAAGTTTCCACGCTGTTCGTCCCATCCTCTGGAGGAATGGCCAGAGTGAGAGGCGGACCAGGTCTCGCACCGTGGCTGACAGTTCAGCTGTCTGAGACCTCTCGATGGCACTCCTAAGATGGGGACCAAACAGAGCGTCAGAGGTGATGGGGCCTTCCAGCATCTCTCTGTGCAGGTGTTTGGGAATGGAGGGCAGGGCCTTGAGCCACAAAGCCCGCTGGATAAGGGTCTGCCAGGCAGCAATGCGAGCAGAACCGGTGAGTACAGCAGCGCACAGATTGAGAATGGCATCAGCAGTTTTAGTAAGGATGGTTTTCAACTCGTCAGGAGCGTCAAGCTCTTCTACCATTTTGGAGATGCCAAAGGCAAGAAGGGCGATGTTATTTCTTGCAGCGTGCGATTAGTGAGCCGCGCCAGCAGATGGTCATGCTTAGAAGCGGAAACTGCTCGCTGGCCAGCGAGATGGTTCTTGGCGCTAAACAGCGAGGCCAAGTCCAGCTCCAGTGGAGGAACGGATGGCCAGCCCTGGTCGGAGAAGCCCTCGACATTAGTAATGGGCGCAAATGTGGAAATTGGCGCTTTGAGCTTAGCAGGTTCGGAGAAGGTGGCGGACTAGCAGCTCATGGCAGCGGGTAAGCACGGCCAGATGGGGTCTGGACAGCGCGTTTGTGTTGCCCCAAAAATTCCCGCCAAATTATCTGCTTTAGACGAAGCCGGTTCTGGCATGGATAGCCCCTTGCGGACCGCAGCCGCGGAGATTATGGCAGGTAGCTCCTGGAGCAGTGCTCTAACTGCTGGCAGGGAGCAGCGAGAAGGCACTGGAGCAGAGGAACCCGCTGAGGAAGGCTCATCAACCTCAATGTTGTCCAGGAGGGAAGAAGGGCTATGGCAGCCAGCCTCGTCGTACTCCTCATGGTCAATGTCATCGTTCAGTCGGTTGGAGCCAGCCGGCTCCTGGCCGACATTGAAGAACTGTAAGGCCTTGTCCAGCGAGTACGTGTTAGCCACCGGAAATTCCTCGTCGGCGGCGGGGGTGAAGTACTCAACCCGGCGGATCTTTTCAGCCATGGGCAGAGCAGCACAAAACGGGCACGTGGCCTAGGGCGTCAAGGCCAGGCCAGCGTGATGAGCCCCGAGACAGACCTCACATTTGACGTGCAGGTCGCCGCTGGAGATGCAGCCCATCTGGCAGGTCAGGCAGGTCCTGACAATCGCTGGACATGGGTGGTGAGTAGATTAATGCTCTTGGATAATTGCTCTTTAACGAAAGCTCTTAAGCTTAGCTTGAAGAGATAACGGAGGCGAACAGTGGAGTCGCTCCACTTATATACCCACAGGGGTGCCCACCAGTGGGCGTACATTTAAGCTCTTCATGATTGGCTGATGCTGAGATCACTCTTCCAATAGCAGCTAGCTTAAGGGCAAAGACTAGATGAAATAGAACATACCTGTCCTCCCACCCCCATGTGGCAATCTTTGAGTTCTACTAATAGAGAACATGGAGTTAGAAAAACATATATAGGATACTAGGCCTAAGAACACTTAGAAGAACCCTCCATTACAATACTACAATGCATTGGTACAGTGATGCACTGAAATGTATGTTCACTTATACTGTGGTGCAGTACAAAGAACTGCTAAGTCCCACCACTTCCGCCAACTCCACTGGACCTCTAGACTGAAAAATCGTCATTGCAACTAAATGTAAGAAAATAATCCTTTTCTTTCTTTCACTTGCATTGAAGTTTTTTTTAATGTAATCTAGAGGTCCAGTGGGGTTTTACAGATGCAGACAATTAGTTGGTTTTGATAAACAAAATTCTCACCTTTATTTAATTTTGTTTTTGTTTGTCTCAACAGAACTGTAAGGATCTCGTCCCTGATGAAATGTGAAGTTTACAGAAATGTCTCGCATGTGGAGGACCCTTTGCACCTCTGAAATAGAGTGGTGTGAGATGTAAAGTTAAGTTGTGTTACATCCCTGACAGGTGTTGTAAAGATGTGAAGGATGGGGGTAACATAAGAACTGGCAGGAGTTAAAAATGGGTTTATTTGTAACAAAAAGGTATTAAAAACACAAGCAAACAGATCTCTCTAAAAGGTTAACATTACACAGCAAATTATCAACTATAAAACACCTGGTTAAAACTTGTATTAAAAGCTTAACCGAACAGAAGGTGTAAAATCCTGAAGTTGATAAAAGTTCCAAAACAATCCACTGACTAAAAACACCTGGTAAAAAAAAAAACTTATTTTAAAAGCTTTACCACAACGAAAGGTGTTTAAAACAGAGGTCAGTAAAATTGCCACAGACAAAAATTTACCTTAAAACCAAACACACAAAAGATCCCACTGGATCATCCACAACTTCTCACTAAGAGTTAAAAACTACTAAAGTTTAAAACTCAAACAAATCCAAACGAAAAGGGGTTGAAACTAATCAAAACCTGGAAGACAGGAGAACCCCTGCACTGCTGGCTCCCAGACTGTCTTCTTCGTGTTTATTGGTGGGTGGCATCTAACTGCTAGGTGCATTTACGCCACCTACTGTGCTGGAGTGTGAGCGTAAAAAAATATATATATATTCAACAAACCACGGTGTTTTAGATACTCAAAAACCAAATTATATTTCCTTTCTTCACCATTTAACAAATTCTTTACATTTATCACTCCACCTCCTATGTTTTTTAATTTATCCCCGAGTTGCCCTCTACTTTCCTCATATTTTATGCAGTCACATAAAACATGTTCCACTGTTTCTCCCCCACCCCACATCCACACAAACCTGTGGGATGTTTCCCTATCAGATGCATCGTATCATTAAGCCCAGTATGTCCCAATCTTAATCTTGGTATTATTCTTTGATCTCTACTATTCAGTCTTATAATTTTTCCATTTTCCTCCTATCCCTTGTATCTGAAATAAATGACCACCTTTCTCTCCCCTTTCCCACATTCTTTGCCTCCCAGACCGCTGAAGGCACAGCCTTTTTATACAGGTGTTGGCAATCAAGAAAGATTCAGCTCAGCTGTGCTCCTCAGCAGCCTGGGAGAGAGGAGGAGGAGGGGCGGTGTCAGGCTGATTCACTATAGCTGGGTGCTTCTGGCTCCTGCTCTTCCCTGGCCAGACTGGCAACCGTAACATTTTGATAATATAAGTTGGGGTCCATTTTTGTCTAATTACTGTGATTCCACAGGAACACTTTAAAATGGTTCTGTGTGCGCAGGTAAACTTAGTGTTTACGCACCTACTACAATAACTATTTTCCTTCTTCATTCTTAATTTTCCTGTGTCTAGTTTGCAATCAGTCCTGGCACAAAAAGTGTTTTGTAAGGAAAAATGAGAAAGTCACTGAGCATTTGCTATTGGTAAGTGTTATAGTAGAATTAATCTCAGTGAAATGTTCTCCAAGTAAACAATGCTTTACTTTGTTTTTTAATCATTCTCAGGTCTATAGTGAACAAAGTTCAAATGAGGTGATATCATCAGAAGAGGAATATGTTCCAGATTCAACAGCTGATTCAGACAGCTCATTGGATGATATCTCAAAGCCCCCGATTATCAATCTCAAAATATAACATAATTCTGAGGCCTCCACCAGCAAATCTCATTCTAAAAAGAAAAGACACAACCAAGAAGATTATTTAGAGGCAGACAGAGAGAGAGGTTCTGAAGCTGCAGAATCATTAACTAAAGATGGGATCAGCACAAGTCTGCTTGAAAGATCTGAGGTTACTGCCAAAGAAAGAAATGCTGATGCTGTTCAGGGGCGGATTTAGGACTGAAGAAGATCCGGGGCTTTTAACACGCACGCGCGCGCGTGCGCACACACACACGTGACACGCACTAGTCAACATCATATATATTTGTCTTGTACCACATAATTATTAATCTGAAGCTACATATTAAGCATATTCAGGGCAGAGTATTGTTCGTGTTAATGTTTAGTGTGAGATGATAGTAAATATTCCCTTTCTTTCTCCAACCACTTTACCTGATAGTAAGCTAACTTTAGGCAAACCAGCAGCACAACAAATATTTTCAAATAAGACTCACAAACCTAAGTCAACACCAGTCTCATCAAAGTTGGGGTTCTGTCATTGTATTTTTGTCTAAAAAACGTCCTTATGTCCATCTTCACTCATGCGTTTCAGGCAGAGAGTGTAGAAGAAGCCGGCTGCTGAAGGGCTTCTTCTTCAGTGGTGGAGGCTCAGGCAGGCTGTATACAAACTACTGCCAGCTGCTCCCTCTCTGTTGGACTTTGGTATTGCATGTTACTTCCGCGATTTAGATCCAGGGCTTCAGCCCAAGTAGCCGGGCCTAACGCCGCCCCTGATGCTGTTGCCAACATTTCTGATGCTAGGGTTAAAGATTCATCAGACACACCCTCCTCACTCAAAAATAAAACTTACTGCTACATATGTGGAAAACTACAAAGTTTACGCGTCATCTACAAAATTGTGAGAAAACACATGCAGATGTTGCTAGAGATCTAAGCCTTCCCAAAAAGTCCAAAGACCGCATGAAAATGCTTACAAAGCTACGGAACAAGGGAAACCACAGTCATAACTCGGAGGTCTTAGCAAGTGGAATTGGGTCTTTAAAACTGAGACGCACTGCAAAAAAGAACTACGAAGGAAGAGACTACATTCACTGCATGTACTGCCAGGTATTGTGTCTCAGAAGAGATCAGTGGCGACATGTTCGAAAATGTTCTTCAAAACCAGTTGAAGCCAATTCTGAGGTTGAACGAAAAAAGGTATTGTCTTTGGCCTCTATGAATGAGTCAGCTCTTTGTCAGCAAATTTCCCCAGGTGTTTGGAAGATATTAACTGGCATGAACGATGATGGTATATCTTCTACCGTACGAAGTGATCCATCTATTCTTCAGCTTGCCCAGTCCTTCTTAAACAAACATGGACAGGATCCCACCAAATTTGACTACATTCGCCAGAGACTCAGAGAATGTGGAAGACCTGCTTATGCTTCGCAAGGATTTATCAATACACACCTTTGAAGATGCTGTGAGACCTGCTAATTTTGATGTGGTTATCAGTGCAGTCAAGAAAGTTTCTGGATATGATGAGGAAAAGAACTGCTACCATACTCCAAGCCTTGCTCTCAAGTTGGGTCGTTCGCTGCAGAAAGTCAATGACATTCTACATTGCAGAGCACTGATGGCACAAGACAGCACACTGATAAAGTCAATCCAGAGTTTCAAAACCCTATATGCTAAAAAGTGGTCTGAACTCATCTCCCACACTGCTTTGACCACACTAAATGAGCGGCATTTTAACAAGCCTTCCACTCTTCCTTTCACAGAAGATGTTCAGCATCTTTATAGACATCTGGAGAAGAAAACAGAACTAGCATCCAAGGAATTGAAAGAGCACAGTTAACCCAAAGCATACAGTGAACTTTGTAAAGCGACAATGGTAAATGTGATACTTTTTAACAGGAGAAGAGGGGGATAAATTTTGAAGATGACACTGAATGGCTTTCAGGAGAGAGACACAGTCCCCTGCACAAGGATGTCGCATTTGGACTGACAAAATTTGAACTTCAACTATGTCAAACCTTAGTCATGTTGAATTAAGGGGAAAGAAAGGCTGAAAAGTTGCCATGTTACTTTCACCAGACATGGTAAATAGCATAACATGTCATGTTGTGGGGCAAGAGTCTAACCCAGGACATGCAGAATCAGAGTCAGAGTCAGATTGTATAAAAAATAATAATATTTATTGACAAAAATAAACAATAATGAACAAGAGTCTTCTTCTAGACCTGCAGAAAGAGACAAGAAAAAAAAGAAGCAAAAAATCAAAAAAAAGGGACACAACAACAATACAACAAGATCAAGCTATCACTGCGTCAACTTGATGAAGAAGTATAAAATCAAGATTGTTTAACTGAACAGTCACACGATAATAAATCACAGTGCATTAAGTGCCCACCATAGTCTTAAGACAGGTGTTGAACGTGCCCAAGTCCATACTTTTGAGAGCACCATGTGAGCACCTGTGTGTGTACACGCGCTTGTTTATGTAAGGTTTATCTATAGGAGCGTCCAATAGAGAGTGTGAGGGACCACAGATCTGCCCCCAAAGATGCGTAGGAGACGGGGGGAGCTCCAAGTCCCAGAGATCCAGGTGCTGCCCCAGAACACAGGAACCCCAAGGACACTGCAACCAGAAAGGCCCCCGCCCCCCTCGAGAGGCACAGAGGATCGCCCCGGGGGGCCACAACCAGCAGCCGGCAGAGTCCCGGGAGACATCAGCGGTAAGCCCTCTGGCCCGCCCGCAGCCTCGCACCCCCTAGCCGGCCGGGCCCGGGACCCAGCGACCCGGGACCCAGGGGCAACCACACCCGCCGGGGACCCAGCAGAGCCCAGAGACCCAGAACCCACCAGGCCGCCACCGGGATTGGTTAGGCAGACACCAAAAATCTTAAACCCCCTGACCCAGGAGCCACGAACACTCAGGCAGACCAAGGCACCACACCCCACACCAGGTGTGGCAGGGGGAGGAGAGACGAAGATCTATATCATCAAAAGAAGTCCCAGGAGAGGGGAGGAGTCAAAGGCCCCACCTGACATATACAGTCATACACAAACACAGTCACACACTCCCTCCCTCATGCTCACACATGCACATACAACCAAAGACTTACAAAAATGCATGCCGGACATCCACTCATGCTCCCCATACACACCCTATTCACTCTGGTCCCGGTACTGCTGCACATGGGGTACAACCATCACTGGTTACCAGAGTTTGACCCTTTCTGCTGGGGTGCTGATGAGCAGGCACCCCCGCCCAACGCTGAGCATAGCAACCCACCACCCCAGACCCCAACCAGACGGCCAGATCTCCCTCCTAGCCTCCAGCCCCAGGAAGCCAAGCAACAACAGAGGTGTGCTAAGACCCCTTGTCTCCCCCCACCTGCTCCAATATAGTGTTGTGTGTTAATGAGGTGTATTCCATGGCTGTGGTGAGCGGGCAGTGCGGGCATTGTCCGGCCTATGCCAGCTGATGCCACTGCACCACCCCACTTGCACCCACAGCCCTCGGTGTCTAAGTGCAGTTTAAAATTGGAAGTGGGCACCGGCACTCGGGAGGAGGCTGAGAAATCCCCCTGCCAAGTGCCGTTGAATGTGCTCACTCCCAAGGCCCTCAGTGTGTGTTTGCGTGGAATGTCGTCGGTGGAAGTGTATAAGGTGCAAATAAAATTGGGGGGTAGGTTGCCACAGGACTGCGGAAATGGGGTCCATACCCGCAGTCCCTGACTTGTCCACCCCCCAAGGTCCTATGTGCATGTTTGTGTGAAGATGTGAGGGAGCAGGAGGAGAGAAACATGCAGGGATGGGGAGGAATGGCTGGTTGGGCTTAGCCCTCCAGGGAGCCAGCTCCCCCACTGGCCCCAATAGGCACCTCTGCTGTCAAATTGCCGCCCAGGGCATGGAGACCCCAGCCCATCCTGCCAGGGCCCAAAGCAGCGGCATTACAGAGCCTCCGAGGGCACCAACCCAGCCCCACCCCAGCAGAATATCTATGCCCATCCCTGCATTTTCACAACTTCCAGAATATACAGTGGGGAAAAAAGTATTTAGTCAGCCACCAATTGTGCAAGTTCTCCCACTTAAAATGATGACAGAGGTCAGTAATTTACATCATAGGTACACTCAACTGTGAGAGACAGAATGTGAAAAAAAATCCATGAATTCACATGGCAGGATTTTTAAAGAATTTATTTGTAAATCAGGGTGGAAAATAAGTATTTGGTCACTTCAAACAAGGAAAATCTCTGGCTCTCACAGACCTGTAACGTCTTCTTTAAGAAGCTTTTCTGTCCTCCACACGTTACCTGTATTAATGGCACCTGTTTGAACTCATTATCTGTATAAAAGACACATGTCCACAGCCTCTAACAGTCAGACTCCAAACTCCACTATGGCCAAGAACAAAGAGCTTTCGAAGGACACCAGGAAAAGAATTGTAGACCTGCACCAGACTGGGAAGAGTGAATCTACAATAGGCAAGCAGCTTGGTGTGAAAAAATCAACTGTGGGAGCAATTATCAGAAAATGGAAGACATACAAGACCACTGATAATCTCCCTCGATCTGGGGCTCCACGCAAGACCTCATCCCGTGGGGTCAAAATGATCATGAGAATGGTGAGCA
>SSNQ01034547.1:950570-960635 GCA_006942095.1 Nothobranchius kuhntae | reverse complement strand
CCTCCCTCTCCAAGATCAGTTCATTCTCACTTAGCTTCGATAATATCCACACTTTCCCCTACCATTAAAGCCAAGAGCTTGGGCATTATTTGGATAACACCTTATCATTCATACCTCACATCAACAATATTACAAAAACTGCTTACTTCCATCTCTGCAATATTAATCGACTCCACCCCTCCCTCAGCCAACACTCTGCTGTTATTTTGATTCACAGTCTTGTCACCAGCCACACTACTGTAATGCCCTCCTCTCCAGTCTCCCCCTAAAGTCACTCAATAAACTTCAGCTGGTCCAGAATTCCTCTGCCCGTATAATCACCAAGACCTCCATCTACGATCACATTTCTCCTGCTTTGCACCATCTTCACTGGCTCCCTGTGAAATACCAAATTGACTTTAAAATTCTTCTGTACACTTTCAAAGCCATCCACAAAATCTCGCTCCTCCATATATTTCTAATCGCATCCATGTCGTCACTCCGTTTCCTTATCTGTTCCCTGTGTTCGCCTCAGTAACACTGGAGCCAGAGCCTTCCGTTACTCAGCCCCTAAACTCTGGAACACTCTCCTGTCTGACATCCGCAATATCAGAAAGAAAGAAAAGAAAAAGTTTTATTGCCAGCGCTCCAGCGAACCAGAGCATAGGAACTTGACTCCGCAGCACAGCCTGACCAAGGTTACACAACAGATACAGGCAGCCATAACGGCGCCCATATCAACTCATTCTCAACTTTTAAGTCCCAACTCAAAACTCATGTGTAGCGACATGAATGGCCTCATATTTGTGACCCAAAGGTCACACTTCCCCAGCTAGGTCAGCTAGGTCAGCTGGGTCAAGCTGTAACGTTTGTTCCACAGATTATCTATCACAGGAGACGACAGTCTGCTAAACACCATCTTTTTCTGTCTGCTGTTCAGTCCCAAGATGAAGGACACTTAAAGATTTTAAAATAATAATTCGAAGAAATTGTTTTTACTGTTTATTACAATCACATAATAATCATAAATAATCATCATGGTTCAGTATAAATGTATTTAATGACTGAAATGACTTATTCTTTGGGTTAATAATAATTATTGTTAGGTATTTTTATTAAATGTTCATGTTGGTTGGTCTGTGAAGTGATGTGCTCCTGTGAACTTTGTAATGCCTGAGGCCAGATCTCTGGAATGTGGTAACCATGGTAACCCTAGGAGATGGGTGTAACTGTATGTAACTTGAGAAGGCCCGCCTTCTCCATCCTTTGCTGATTAAAGCCACTGGAAACTCTGAAGAAAGGGGGAGTCGCATGGCATCTAGCTCTGGAGAGGGTTAGTGTCATTGGTGGTCTCCCCCTCATTTGGCTAATTCAGTGTAAAATGTCTCCCTTTCGTGATGTGTGTTCATGTCAGGTTCCAGGGTTATGGAGAAGTAAAAATTACCCAACATTTAATTACCCAACAATTATTATTTATGATAATCAGTAATGTGTGATCAGTAACCAGAAGGTCATTCGCACGTGTACACATCATGCAGAACTGAATCCAGAGTAAAGGTCATGACCCCACATGTCTTTGCTCCATAACAACAAGCTTTCTGACGCTGAGGGGGCTTGTTCTGAGGTTTTGTTAAAACCAAACTCTTCGCAGCTCAAGTCCAGTTCTTGAACCAACCAGAGGACGAGGGTCGGCCGCCTAAGCCTCAGCTAAGCGTTCTGTCATGCCGATAGAATTGCTCAGAATAAACGCACCTGTAACCAGCTAACGCAAAACTCCTTCAGAGTTATTGATTTTGAGACACAAATAGTTTCATCAGTCGTTGTGACCCGGAGACACCTCAGGACCGATTTGAGTCGCACTAAGGTCCTTCTACCAACCTCGTGCTCGGAGTGAAACATCTCCACCTGACATCTCGGATCCACAGAGGGTCTCCTGATCTGGGTGAGGTAGACACTTTCTGACAGATGGCGTCTGATGCTGTTCTCTCTAAGAAACCACTCAGTTAGCTGCAAAACAACATTTTTCACCCAGAACGCATTTCTCTCTCTGAAAGAAATCTTCTGAGATATCATCCACGCATCCAAACCTCGCATTTCATTTTAGCTTTTCATTCAGACACAGGTTTGCTTTTAATACCAAGTTTAATATCAAAGCTGTTACAAATTGTCATTTTCAATTGTCATCTTTAAAAACTGTTTGTACTAAATTCTTAACTTTTAAACCTGACTCTTCTTTGAAATGAAACACAGAAAGGTGTATATTTGGTTATTGAATAAGCAAAGAATACATTAAGTCTTCTGTTTAATAAATAAACGAGCTCACATCACTCCAGTTTTACAGTCCCTCCACTGGCTCCCGGTAGAATATAGAATACAGTTTAAAGTTTTGGTCCTGACCTATAGAGCTCTTAACAACCAGGCTCCAAGCTACCTGTCTGAGCTTTTATCCCCACACACCACCTCTCGGAACCTTAGATCCACATCTGAAAACCTCCTGGCTGTTCCTGGAACCAGACTGAAAACCAAAGGGGACAGGGCCTTTCAGACTATTGCACCCAGACTTTGGAACAGTCTACCTTCAAATCTCCGTCTCTCTAACACTGTAGAGGTCTTTAAAAATCATCTAAAAACTCACCTTTTCATCCAGGCGTTCCCCCGCTAAATGTTTCAGAATGATGGCTTTGTTCAGGTTCACACCTTCACTTTATTTATACTTGTGATTTTATTTACTATTTTATCACTGCTATTGTTTTTCTGATGTTTTTATTGGTTAGAGGTATTTGCCCTGATCTTACTCATGTTGTACAGCGCTTTGTGATTTATATCTGTGAAAGGCGCTCTATAAATAAACTTTTACTTACTTACTTACTAAACTTTTGCTATGAAATTTAATTATCTTAAATAAAAAATTAATCTTTGGATTAAAATATAGACCAAGACAGTTGGTGTATGAACTTCTATCGATTGTATTAATATCCTAGATATTTATGCATGATATAAGTTCACATGCTAATGTGCCTGGTCTTTTCTCAGGATCTAACCAAACTGATAGCAGTGTTAAATCCTAGTATGTATATTGCCCACGCTACATATGTTCCACTTGGCTTATCCACCATAACTATGCTCCTTCTTCTATCCTTCTCTAGCCTAGCAACCAAAATCCTCCATTCCTACATTTTTATCTAGTCTTAGCTCCTTTTTTAATTTTAGTTATTTTATGTATTTATTTGTATTGGTGTTTTTTTTTATTCTTGTATGTACCTGCACTGGTAAGGTGACCTTGAGAGTCTTGAAAGGCGCTTGAAATAAAATGTATTATTTTTTTTATTATTATTATTATTATTCCAGACTCAGTCCACTGCTTCCGCAGGTCCCCCAAGGTCTGGAACCGGTCCTTCTCCACAATCTTCCTCAGGGTCCGGTCACCTCTTCTTGTTGTGCAGCGTTTTCTGCCACACTTTTTCCTTCCCAGACTTCCCACTGAGGTGCCTTGATACAGCACTCTGGGAACAGCCTATTTGTTCAGAAATTTCTTTCTGTTTTACCCTCTTGCTTGAGGGTGTCAATGATGGCCTTCTGGACAGCAGTCAGGTCGGCAGTCTTACCCATGATTGCAGTTTTGAGTAATGAACCAGGCTTGCATTTTTTAAAAGCCTCAGGAATCCTTTGCAGGTGTTTTAGAGTTAATTAGTTGATTCAGATGATTAGGGTAATAGCTCGTTTAGAGAACCTTTTCATGATATGCAAATTTTTTTAGATAGGAATTTTGGGTTTTCATGAGCTGTATGCCAAAATAATCAATATTAGAAACAATAAAAGACTTGAACTACTTCAGTTGTGTGTAATGAGTCTAACATATATGAAAGTCTAATGTTTATCAGTACATTACTGAAAATAATGAACTTTATCACAATATGCTATTTTTTTGAGAAGGACCTGTAAGTGTGTGACAACCTGTGGTTGCACCCCATTGCTCATTTCCTGCCTGCTCTCTGCCTTAATGGCAAATGCTCAGCACCTGTGCGCCACGCCCAAGTTCACCTTCAAAAGGAAGGCCACACTGCATCTCCCCTGGAGGATTATTGGGCCGGGAGTGAAAAACATGAGGTGAACAGTGAGGCAGAAGAATAATGAGTGGAGCGAAATTTGAAAGATTACGTTTTGTTTCTGGGTTTTGGAGAAGGATTTCGGATCACGGACTTTGGAGGTTGGCATAAGCTGGTGTGTGAATGGCTGGAATGGCGTCTCAGGAAGAGGATGAGGATGGCATGGATTTTGGTGAATGGACCCAAGTTTCTAATGGCGGAGGACCAGGTAGAGGAAGAAACAGGAGAGTTGGGGACAGTGTGTTTGGATTACAGACCAGTAAACGGGGTTTAGAGGAGATCAGTTCTGAAGAAGGTACAAGTGTTGTCCGGAAAAGGATAGTTAGAGAAGGATTCAAAATAATCGTGAGGTTCAGAAAGGAAGATGAGAAAGTTCAGTTGAGCCCAATTGCTTTATCGAGAGAATTGAAAAAAAAGTTTGGGGAGGTTCAACTGGCTAAAATTCTACGGGATGGAAACTCTCTGATAGAAGTGAAGACTGAAGAACAGAAGAAGAAACTACTAAACTTTGAAAGTGTTTGTAAGAAGATAGTGAGTGACAAAAGGGTACTTGGAGAAAATAAAGTGACATGGGGGGTGATTACTGGAATACCAGTGGAGGAAGATCTGGAAAAACTTGAGCTGAGTATTCGTGGTGGCGAAGTGAGCAGGGTGAAAAGACTGTTAAAAACAATAATTGGAGGGAAGGTTGAAAGTTTGTCCATACTTTTGGAGTTTCGGGAGGATGTCCTTCCGGAGAGAGTTAGAATAGGGTGCATGAGCTTCCCTGTTAGAGCTTATATCCCTCCACCCATCAGATGTTATAAATGCCAGAGGTATGGACATATTGCAGCAGTGTGCAAAGGGAAACAAAGGTGCCCTAAGTGTGGAGGTGAACACAGATATGAGGAATGTGGAGAACATGTACAAGACAAATGCTGCAACTGTGGGGGACAGCACAGGGTGAGTTATGGGGGCTGTGAAGTCAGAAAGAAGGCAGTGCAAGTTGGACAAATAAAAGTGGTTCATAATAGAGATGAGCCGGGTACTCGTTTCAGACGAGTATCCGGTTCGGATAAAGCATTTTTGACGAATACGAGCATGAAACGAGTAAAGCTGTAAATATCTGTAATCGTGCTGAAGGAAAATCCTCATTGGGTAACTGACTGTCTTCATGCTCTGTGATTGGCCAGTCACATAGAGCGCCCGCCCCTCCCTACACACAAAACTGTAGCCGGCAGGGAGCTCAGTCCGTCCGGTTCATCCACGCACACACACAGACAGTAACGGATCTCGCTGTGATTGCTTCACTGTTGCTCACGTTTCTTCAGTTTTCCCTAGGCTTTCTTCAGCTCGCCTCTTTTTTAGGTTGAATATTTGAAGTTACTTTTTTCGTAACTTACGTGGTGCATTTGACAAGACAGAGCTGACGTGATGTGTTACTACCTCCGCTCCGGTCGGGTTATTTTTTTAACTACCTCTCTATCATTGCGGTTCTAGGGGCGGGGCCACAGGGGCACTGGCCCCGCTGAAATCTGATTGGCCCCTGTAGTGCCCCTGTCCTGTCACTCATTTGTCCTTTGTGCGGTGATGAGATTATAGGTGGATGCAATTCCAAGTCCAAACACTAGTGGCCGCGTGGCGCTAAGGAGCAAAATAGTGTGTGAAATCTAACGGAAGATTTGAAAGATTCCAAGGAGTCTGACAATAAGTAAAATGGAAAGCAATGCCGACATTAGTTAAAAGTAATGTTAAAAAAGGCTTGTGAAAAAACGTTAGCCCTTGCTAATCCATGTACTTCTTTTGTAATCTGCATTTTGTGTGTTAATAGTTGGCACTGTCTGATAGAGAGCATGAAAAGAAAGGGTCAGATACAGGCGGGAATTCTGCAGTTTTTTCCCAAGAGAGTGAGTGTGTCAGCTGGTGAAAACGAGCATGGAGAAATCAGAGAGAGAGAGCAGCAGGAGGCAGTGGACCAGAGGCCGGAACAGGGCAAGGTGTGGAGGTTGTAGACTGAATAAGTTAAAAATATTTGAATAATTTCATGGTTAAGCTGGTTAAAAACATACTTTATTGAAATGAGTGATTTGTTGAAATATTTCGTAATGTAGAAGACAAGTTTTTCTAAAATGCTATTTTGCTCATGAGTGAGAGTTAAAATGCGCTCCAGTTTAAGATAGAGTGATCTGTGATCGATTATTCCTGCCTTGTCAAGACGACACAAAATTTGCTTCTAAAAAGTGCTTCTGATGTATTTGCCTAAGTATTATCTTTTATGTTTACAGTTTTATCTATTTTTGGAGACCAATTGCTATTCTAGAGTTTGTTATTAAACCTTTTTATCTGGATTGGCATTGACTAGTAAGGTCTGAGTTGGAGCGAGGGGAAACGTTGAGCTTCCACTCATTCATTAATACAGTAAAAACGGCTGAACTCACACCGTGTCTGTGTGGTTCCTTCTCTATTCCCCTTTTACAGGTAAAAACTCAGACTGTAATCCGTTTAAATTTATATTTAAAGGCCAGGGAAATATTTGCAGGAAAAACTGAGCAACTAAAGCCAGGTTAGAAAGTCCCATGTGCTGGAGTAGTTCCCCTGTTGGCCGAGTTTCATGATGGCGGCTGTAGGGAAGGTTCCAGATTATATCTCCACATTTTCTAGTGAGGTAAAAAAAAAAGGTGTTAAAAAGCTAAACTGTGCTTTATCTTTTATATAAAGAAAGATCTTGTTGTCCATACTGCCTTGCATAGGTCCGGAGGATGATAAGCAATGAAGTTTAGTTTTCTTTTGTATGATTTTCTTGCACATGGAGTAATTGTAATGCAGAAGTTTTGCCTTATGTTCTGAAAATTCATTAATACAGTGGAAACGGCTGAACTCACACCGTGTCTGGGTGGTTCTTTCTCTATTCCCCTTTTACAGGGGTGTAACAAAGGCACCTCCATTCCCCCTTTATCAGGTCAGAAAGAATATAATCTTTATTGTGCAACAGTCATGTCAGATAAACACGAGAGACAGCCTCTTTTAGGACACACCATGCCGGGAAATCAGCGTACGGTGTGTAATATAATCGCAACGTGGCGGCATGGAGTTGCGGGAATTTTGTGGCATTCGTGCTGCCATGGTTGATACTAATATCACCGCAACGCCGGACTTGTGAATGCATATTACAACTTGGCGCAACAGAGGGGGGTATCATGATCACGTGGGCAGTTACTGCCGAGCTCCGGCCTGCAACTATATTGAAAATGAAAGTAAACATGGGCCGTAAGTTTGGCTTTTCTAAACAGAATCAGCTGAGATGATGGGGAGCCTCTCTCCGAGTTGAAGCTCAGATCACCAAATACTGCACGGGGACAATTCAATTCAATTCAAGTTTATTTATATAGCGCCAAATCACGACAAGAGTCGTCTCAAGGCACTTCACATAATAAACATTCCACTTCAGGTCAGTTCATTAAGCCAATCAGAAATATTGTTTCCTATATAAGGAACCCAGCAAATTGCATCAAGTCACTGACTAGTGTCAGTGACTATACAGCAATCCTCATACTAAGCAAGCATAAAGCGACAGTGGAGAGGAAAACTGCCTTTTAACAGGAAGAAACCTCCAGAGGGTCCTGGCTCAGTATAAGCAGCCATCCTCCACGACTCACTGGGGATNAGATAAACTTTATTGTATTTATCCTAGTGGATCTATAATTAAACGGGTAAACTAGTAGTAGCACATCCAACGTCAAGGAAAGTAAAAAGTTATTATCAGGAGAGGGAGAATGTTTAAGTGGTTAGCAGCAGTGTGCTAGTCGATGGCCCCCTCCATGAGGCCACCACAGCTCAGCAGAACATCGTTGTAGCTTCTTCTGGGGAGAAAAACACTTGAGAGAAAATAAAGTTAACAGCTGAAATAGCAGGAAATAATACAGTTAAAGAGCAGATTGTAGAAGAAAGTAGTAGAGTGTGAAAAGTGGTCAGTGTGTCCTCCAGCAGTCTAAGCCTATAGCAGCATAACTACAGAGATAACTCTGGATAATCTATCCTATTTAGATGTAGGCATGTTGGAGGCAGGGCAAGGGAGAGCCGTCTTTACCGACTGTACACTCCACCTCCCTCTACTCCCCCACTTGTCCAGATCTAGGCTAACATCAGATTTTAACCATAGGCCCTATCAAATAAAAAAATGTTTTAAGACTAGTCTTAAAAGTAGACAAGGTGTCTGCCTCACGGACTAAGGCTGGGAGCTGGTTCCACAGTAGAGGAGCCTGATAGCTAAAAGATCTGACTCATCCTAATTTTAGATATTCTGGGAACCACCAGTAGACCTGCAGTCTGAGAGCAAAGTGCTCGGATAAATACAATAAAGTTTATCTCGGTTTCCTTTCCCACAATTCCTTCCAGGTTTCCCTAAACTGTGACATTTTAATGTATTGTAAAATGTGTGGGAAAAGTCCTTGTTTGAAGCACTGAATTTTCCAATTGGTTGATTAAGTAAGATCAAGGTTATAAGTTTTCCAAAGAGATTTTGTGTTTTGGATATTCCTTTGTTAGTCCAATTTTTCCTGCCATTATTCTAGGTTAAAAAAAATCACCATTATCTCAAATTTGTTAAATGATGTTGTTATCTTGTACTAATGGCACATATGTTTACTGAATTCTTCCGCTTCATGGTGATGTGATTTACTATAACATTAACATAATGGCTTTAAATTGTATTGGTGTCTTTGTCTACATCTACCACAACTCATCTTTATAGTACAATCTTTCAAGTCTTCAATTTCAAATAAATAAAATTGTGGTCTCATAGAAAACAAAGTTTTGGCTGGATTTAGCTGGAGTTTGACATATATGTGTGTTTTAGCTGCAAACTGGGACAAGACTCTCCAATTCGGACAACCAGAGTGAAGTTAATGACTTAACCTCCCATCCTGCTGGGCCACCAGAGTCACCAATCACTGCTAAACCTGTAGGATCAAATGGTAAACATTGATCTTAGAAAGTAATAAATGCTTGTGTATGTATTGGGCTTATGGTAGATCATTTTTCATTTGCTGTTTTCAGACATCTTCCAGTGTGATGCACATAGTCCTGCGCAGACATCAGAACAGTGTTCTGTTCCAGTAGGACCTGGTGGTATGCTTCTCATTTTGTAAAGGCTCTTTACATTTAATTGAATTTTGCAGTCAATCACTTGCACATTCTGAATGCCATGAATGTTAAAGGTTGAGAGATATAAGCAACTGACTCGGACTTATTTAATTTACTTCCCACCAGACATTTTCCAGTCAAGAGCAGAGGGTCCTGTGCAGCCTCTCCTTAAGGTTTTCCCCAAGACGCAACATGGCAACCGCAAGAGGGCATTCAACGATTCATGGTACAGAGAATACACGTGGTTGGAGTACTCCATCAGTAGAGACTCAGTATTTTGTTATGCCTGCTGCCATTTCTCCCTTCCAAATGCCCCGTCTTCTGTATTCAGAACAGAAAGTGGTTTCTCCAACTGGAAGAAAGTTTTGTGTAAAGAAGGTGGCTTTAAAGACCACTCTAAATCAGACCACCACCAAAATGCTGTTTGCATGGAAGCATGAAATGACCACTCAAACAAAATCATGCATGACAGAGTCTTTTAACACAGAGAGAAAAGAAAATTAAGGAGAATCAGACATATATTAAAACTATTGCAGAAGTCCTTCTTTTAACTGCCACACAGAACATTTCCCAGAGGGGTCACAGAGAATCTGAGGACTCGGGTAGCCAAGGTAACTTTTTGGCTATTTTAGAAGAAATAGCTAAGAATGATTCATTTCTAGAGAAGCGCATGAAAGCTCACGCTAATGCCAAGTATACCTAGGCTAAAGTATACCAGCAAAACCATTCAAAATGAAATGTTGGAATGCCTGGCAGGAATGGTTCAAGAGGAAATAGTAAGGGAAGTTAAACAGAGTGAGGTGTTCAGTATAATAGCTGATGAAACCAAAGACCTTCAGAAAAAAGAGCAAGTGTCACT
>SSNQ01034547.1:920580-941307 GCA_006942095.1 Nothobranchius kuhntae | reverse complement strand
TAGTGATGGGACGAACGACACTGGCGCGTCAGCACAGTGTCGACTGCACAAGAGCGAAACCCCGTATCGGTGCGTGTATCGCTGTAAGAAAATATCACGTGACCGACACAGGAAGTGTGTCGTTTGGATGCGCCGTGCCAAATTGTGTTTATAAGGAAACAAACTGTATCGACTTGTTGCGGATTTGTTGGATAGAGTTTTGCTGTTGTATTTTGGATTTTTCCTTACCCTCACGCTCACTTTTCTCCGCTGACTTCATGGATCGTTCCAAGAAGTTTTCCCCAGTCTGAAATAATTTTGATCTTTTGACGCCAAAAAAGGTAAATTGTTTTCTCCATTTGGCAACGTTTACTGTTATTTCTGTATTGTAAATGTGTTTGTAGTCTTTCTCTGGTAAGAGGCTTAAATTGTTTTCAGATAAATTAACTATTTATTTTATTGTAGGTGAAGTGTCGGCTCTGCTCCACAGAGCTAACTACTCCAATAAGAGCACTTCATCAATGCTGAGGCATTATAGAGCTCGGCATGGCAATGATGAATTGATAGATACCCAGGTATGTTGAAATTATCACCAAAAAAATCTGAATTGTCAAAAATAGTTTATTACACACCCTCTGAACACAGTTCAGGTATGAAAACACATTTCTTTGTGAATATTTGTTTATTTCCTTGTAAGTTTGTCATGTGATAGTAAACCAATGATTAACAGACTTTTTTCCAATTTATTTGTTAGGACACAATCTCTGGAGACACCTTGATATGGAGGTTGAGGAGAGCAGGATGACCTCTAATACTACAGCCAATTTCATAATTGAAGTCCAACGCTACCTGGCTGAAAGAAACACACCAAGAACACAAGACCCATTACAATATTGGAAAAATAACCAGAATTTATATCCACACCTTTATCAACTCGCACTTCAATTCTTATGCACACCATCTTCATCTGTACCCTGTGAAAGAGTGTTTTCTAAGGCAGGGGAACTGGTGTCTAAGAGGAGAAATCGCCTTGGAGCAAACACACTGCAGAAACTTTTGTTCCTCAATAAAAATGCATAAATGAATCCATATTTAGTTTTTTATTTTGTATGATCTAACACAGAGGTTAACACATTTACATAAGTTAAAACTTTTACTTCTGATTTTTATTAGACACATTCAGAAGATTTAACATGCCAACTCATTGTAGCATTTACACAAAGGTTATAAGCAAATGTTAAACTCCTTTCATAAACAACTTAACTTAGTAAATTGAGTAAATTAAATTCCATAATGATATGATATTTTGATTACAGGAAATTAAATCTTGCACACCTGGTGTTGGTTTGCAGCATGTAAGCTTTTCCATCTTATTTGCCTGCAATGATTTTAGAAATACTGCAGGTGTCACTATTGAATGACCAACACAGTGTCAATACAGTGCCGACACAGTTTGTCTAGTGTGTCAATACACTCCTTGAGGTATCATCATTCCATCACTACTACTGGTATCACAGTAGCTTCTGCTACACAGGTTTTAACACCTTCACAATCACCAAAACAGTCTGTGCCCAGGAGTTAGGGGCGGGGGCGCTGGCTGGCTGGAGCTTTTATGCAGGTCCATTGATGAGGAGAAAATGATCCCAGCTGGGCACCCGGGTGTGGCAGCAGACCTGCAAACAAACACCAAACAGGAAGCTCTCTATTCCAAGAGAGCCCCTACAGGTCAATGGATGTAACATGGGGTTTTACACTCTCGTTAGATAAAACTAAGACAATGTTCTTTACAAGGAAAAAAATAAGAGAGGATCTTAGACTTAAATTATATAGTCAAGAGTTGGAAAGGGTACATAAATTTAAATTCTTGGGTGTATGGTTTGATGAAAGGTTGACTTGGGGTGTTCATATTCAGAGTATAATGGATAAGAGTAAAAAGGTTCTAAATATGAAAACTGTATTAAAAAGAGTCACCGCCAAAGGCGGTGATCTCTTTCAGGCTCTGTCCATTCTGGGTAACCCGGTTCTGATGGTCAGTCCCCCAGGAACTCTGCCTTGGGGCTCACAGGTAGGTAAAACACATATACTTAATCATCCTTTCGCAACCTCAGTGGATCCCTCCGAATGGGAGAGAGAGAGAGAGAGAGAGAGAGAGAGAGAGAGAGAGAGAGAGAGAGAGATTAAGAGGCTCCGGGCCCCAGCCAGTTAAGGTCAGGGCCCAGAGTTAGGAGGAGTGAAAGAGGGGGAGAGGGCTCAGATCCTCACCGTTTTAGGGTTAGGGTGTGGGGTTGGGGTGTGGATGGGGTGCTTGGGTCAGGAGCCAGGGACCCACTGGTTAAGGTTAGGGGGTTGTAGTGGGGGAGGCCTAACAGTTCGCCTTACGTCCCCCACCTCCCCTGCAAAAGGTGTGTAACCATCACATTCCTTTGATCACATATACAGAGATTATATCTTTTATTATTTTCCTCTCACCCACAGTATGAACCAGTTGTCCTAAGGTCGGATGGATGGGGCAGTGTCAGAGGCCTGTGACCTCCCGAGGCTTGGTCTCATTAAGTCCTCCAGGGTGTGCCGTGTCCAGTCTACCCATCCAACGCTTCTCAGCCCACCCTCTCTGCTGTGCAGTCCAGTCCGGGTTGGACTCAAGAACTGTGGCTGTGACCGATTCCCACCCATGTGTAATAAAATGTTGAACTAAGTGTGTGTGTTTCCTTTTTCTTCACGATCGTATACCTGTGTTGTGTAAACCTGACCAGGAGTGTGTCCTCTGTCTCCCCCACATAGAGTTTACCACATGTTTTACACATAATCAGATATACACAGTTTGAAGTGCTGACAGTGCCTTTAGCCAGGGTTAAATAAACTGTGTCTGAATACACATTATAGACCCATTGTTTATGTTTGAAAAATTCTCCTAGTTCCCTAGATATGGTATTAATTGCAGGCTTCAATTTGGCCTTAACTAAATAGTCCTTTAAATTTTTATTTCTCCTGTAGGCCGTCAGCACTTCATGGTCCCTGAGCAATTTTGTCGTTTGAACCAGAGTTTGAAAATTCCTCTTGACTCCTCGGATGTAGCCCGAAATTTGTGGTGAATATGGGGTCACTAGTGGTAATTGTGAATACCATTTAAGTGGTTTTTTATCCAAAAATGCTTTGTTGACCTTTCTTTAAAAGGAACGACAGTACCCTCTAGTGGCCAAAGCTGACAATAGAATTCTCTTTGCTTCCTGAAAATCACTGTTTTGGGTGCAGATTCTATGAAACCTGAGCAGCTGTGATTTAATGATACCTGCAAAAGTGTGTTTAGGGTGAAAGCTGGTTTTGTGCAGCAGAGCATGGGTGTCAGTAGGCTTAAGGAAAACTTTAACATCCAAAGTGTGGGAAGAGTTAAAATCTTTACCTTTAAATGTGGTTGTGTCCAAAAAGTCAACTGAAACAGGGCTTGTTGTGGCCTTAAGCTTAATTGATTCATTGTGGCTGTTCAGAGTTGTCAGGAAATTTTCAAACTCTTGTTCCCCATGTGACCAGACACCCCAGACATCATCCAAAAACCGGTAGTAGGCTGCAGGTTTCTTTGCACATTTCCTCATTGCAGTAGTTTACCATTCAGCCATAAAGATATTAGCATAAGCAGGGGCAAATTTTTTGCCCATTGCTGTTCCCTTTATTTGTAGGAACCACTCGCCATTGAACTCAAAGTCATTTCTTTTTAAGTTAATTTCCAGCAGTTGTAACAGTTCCTTATCAGGGCGCTTGCTGTCTGGGTATTTAAAGAAGGCTCTCCTGATTGCATCCAGTCCCTCCTGAATGTCAATATTAGTGTACAAGCTCTCAACATCCATCGTAAACAGGATGGCACCCTCTGGTATTGTTAGGTTTTTAATTTTAGCCACAAAGTCATATGTATCCTTAATGTATGACTCATGTCTTCTGGAAATAGGATTCAGGTAAAAGTCAATGTACTCAGCTGTGTAATATGTCTCACTGTCACAGTCTGACACGATCGGTCTCCCTGCAGGGATTTCATACGGCGTGCTCCGCTTAGCTGGGTCTTTGTGGATCTTAGGCAGCATGTAAAATAACCTTGCCCTCGGTTGGGAGGAACCTAGCAGGTAAGTGTATTGTTTTTGGTCTATGAATCTTTTTTGGTTTAATTTATTTACAATTTGGGTTACCATAGGCCTAGTTTTCGGATAAATTGGTTTTGAGAGCTTAGAATAGTAAGTTTTGTCATTCAATTGTCTATATCCTTCTTTCAAATATTGATCCTTATCCATTATTACCACAGCGCTCCCTTGTCCACTGGTTTTATTATTATATTTGAATTATCAGCCAATTCTTTAATTGCTCTTGTTTCTTCCAAACTAAGGTTGTTGGTGGATGAGGGCCAGTGGGTCACTTTCTTAATTTTCTCTTTGTCTGAGTTAATCAGCGTGATTATTTCAGGTGGGAGCAATCCGAGAGAGGGTGTCCAATTGGATCTCATTGTAAATGGTTTTCTCTGACCTTTCAATTTGGGTTTGTCTTTGTAATAGAGAGCTAATTTAATTCTTCTATGATAATTTTGCAGGTCATATTTACATTGAAACCATATGTTTTTATTAAATTGCTGGGTTGGATTGAAATTTATGCCCTTGGTTAGTAGGGAAAGCTGTGCATTTGACAGTACAAATTTCTTTGTTAAATTTACAACTCCTCTATTTACCCCTCCCATAAATGGGTTTCTGGGGACATTTAGTTTAGGTATTCAAACCAGTTGTCCAGGATCCTATTTGCTGTAAGTGCAGACCAATGGACCTTATCTTTACCTTCATCTGTGAGTAGTTCAATGTCTACCAGTGGAATGTAATGATTCAATTTACCAGTTTTATCATTCAAACCCTTAAGCACATCTTTTTCATCTTCTGGCAGTTCTGGTGAGAAGTTGACCTGTGGAACAATGATCCGAGCCCCTGGGAATGTGGTTGGTGCTACTGCCAGAGCCTGATCCATATGATCAAACACACCCTTGTTCTTTTTCCCTGGAGATCTGTCATTAATACCAAATGAAAGAATAACATTTTGTACCTTGACCTCTGTAGTGACCTTCTGGAGGATGTCCTTAACATGTTGCCATCCTGCTCCTGAAAAGCTGTCTATCTGCAGTCCCTTCCTGGAGATGGCATGCATTCTGCTGAGGTTGGAGTCCCCCATGATCAGATTGGGTTGTGTCACATGTAGGGACCACATCTTCTTGTTTTTAACAGAATGTGGTGTGGGTTCGAATGTGGTGGGTTGTTTTGGACGAGTGGACCTGTCTGTGGTTGAGGTGCTGGTCCCTGGGTCACCCGTCTGCTCCTTCCTCAGGTTCCTCTGGGCTGGTGGAGGCATCCCTCTGGTGGCGCGCTGGTGGGTCCACCTCCTCTGGGTCGGACAGGTCCTCATCTGCTGGGGGCTGCTCCACCGTCTGGGTTGCGTGTTCCCGTGTGGGGCTGGGAGGCCCCTCCCTCTCTCCTCGTGGTCTCCTCTTCGGTTGGACCTGTTTTGGAGTTAAGAAACACAATGGGCGGTCTTGGACCGGTATAATTGGCAGAACCGGGCTCAGTTGTGGATTCTGGTCTGGCTGAGAAGTGATGGTTCGACCCTCCTCAGCCTCAGTGGTTGATGAACTGGCTGAGGGGCCGCCCTGGTCTGCTGGTCTGTCCATCCTGGCCACCAAAAAGGCCTGTGCCTGCTCCAGTGTCTCCCTGGTGAGTCTTCTGTGTAGTTTTCCCCTGGCCCAGTTAGTGGCAATCTGAAAAGGTGCTTGCCAATTTGGGTCTGCATAGTTCATCAGTATTGACACCTCTGCCTCCATAGTCTCTGTGTAATGATCCTTTAAGATCAACACACTGGTGTGAGCCCAGTTTTTGGCATTGCCCCTGATCATATCTAAAGTCTTAGCAGTGGGGGCTGCCGGTTTAATAAAAGTCATTAGATCATTCGTTTTTCTCTTAATAGAGGGGGGGTACTCCTCTCTTGTGATATTGTTTAAGTGGTGAATTGCTGTAATGATTTGATTAATGTGACGAACCTTCTTGGCAAAGTCTGGATCAGAGGATAATTTGACCTCATTTTGTGTCTTGGAGGACTTAGGGCGGGCCGGATTCCCATGGGTTTGTCTAACCTTTGGTTTTGTGTAGGTTTTGCCCCAAAATGGCCGCCTCCGGTCGCCTCTGCTACGGGTCCTATGGCCTCCGTTCCAAAATGGCCGGCCTCCATCCTCCGTCTCCCGTTCTGGTCTGCGCCTTCTCTGGTAGTAGGAAGCTAGTCGGCGGGTCCGGCGTTGACCCGCCAAGTGTTCCTCTTGGTTCTCTGCCCGACCTCCTCTGGTAACAGAAGCATATGAGCGTCTCCTGGGGTAGCCTGGGTCTTCTGAAATCCGTGGTCCACACTTTTATCACCTCAAGGCTGGATTACTCTAACTCCTGCTTATACGGCATCAGTAAAGCAGCTCTTTCTAGACTTCAGCTGGTCCAGAATTCAGCAGCTAGGTTGCTGACTGGAGCTGACAGAAGACAACACATTTCACCAATTCTGAAATCTCTCCACTGGCTGCCCGTGCAGTTCAGGATAAACTTCAAAATTATGCTTCTCACTTACAAATCCTTGAACCATCAAGCTCCTCCATATCTATGTGAACTTGTCCATTACTGCAACCCGCCGCGTGCTCTCAGGTCTGAAGATAAGCTCCTCCTAGCTGTTCCCAATGCACGTTTAAAAAGCCGTGGAGAGAGGGCTTTCTCTGTCTGTGCACCCAAGCTGTGGAACGCATTACCACTGCTAGTGAGGCTAGCACCAACAGCTAGCATTTTTAAATCACGCCTGAAAACTCACTACTTCAACCTAGCTTATACAACATAATTATGACCTCACTGACATCTGCACTGTTTATAAACTGACTCCACAATTATCGACTTCCGTATTATTGAGGTTCTTTGTAAAATGTTTTTTTTCCTATTTTTACTTCACCCTGTGTCTTAATGATTTTTAGCTGTTATTTTTGGGAATTTTGTTGTATTTCCTTTTTATCTTTTATCTGTGTTCCACATGTTTATATAACGCCTGTTTAATTAACCAACATTTTTAGTGTACAGCGCCTTGTCTGGTTGTAATGCCTTGTGAATGCGCTTTATAAATAAAATTGGATTGGATTGGATTGGATATAATGAAGTGTTTAGTTGGGAGTGAATGGGGTGCTGACAGGAAGTCTATGAAGGCCATAGATTATGGATTGATCAGATCTGTATTAGATTATGGGTGTGTAGCATATAATTCAGCAGCACAGACTACTCTTTTAAAATTAAATTCTATCCAGAATCAGGCACTGAGACTCTGTACAGGAGCATTTAAAACAACCCCAATAGCTGCGTTACAGGTAGAGATGGGTGAGATGCCAATAGCAATCAGACGAGAACAAATAGCTTTAAATTATTGGGCAAATCTTCAGGGTCAGAAAGAAGATCATCCAACACGAGTCATACTGAAACCTTGCTGGGAGAAAGAAAAGAAGGAAACAAAGTTTTGGATGGATGATGATCAAAAAACCAGTAGAACTTAAATTAGATCAGTTTAAAATCAGTCACAGAGTTCCATTACCTGCTGTTCCACCATGGATTCTTCCTGAGGCATCTGTTGATTTCACATTGTTAGAGAGAAAGAATAAGGATGGGTCATTCATACTAAACTCACACACAGCACAGGATTATATCAATCACTATTATAACTTTGTAAAAATATATACAGATGCATCTAAGAATACTGCAGATCATATTGGAATAGCTTTTATTGTTCCTGAGTTTCATGTTGGAGTAAACAAAAAGGGTGAGTGATGGATTGTCAGTATACACAGGTGAAATGCTCACAATACTGTTAGCTGTTCAATGGGTGGAAAAAAACAGACCATTATTTTCAGTTATTTGTTCAGACTCCAGCTCATCATTAACCAGTTTAAAGTGCAGCCATTCAGAAAGCAGACCAGACATACTCATAGAGATTCTGCTAATAATTTATAGGATAAGCATGATGGGACTTGTAATACATTTTTATGGATTCCAGCTCATTGTGAAATCAGAGGTAATGAAGGAGTCGATAAGTTGGCTAAGGAAGCAACAATAAATGCATCGGTTCAGTTAGATGTTCACTTTTGTCAAAAAGAGATCAAGAGCATAATAAGGCAAGAAGTGAAGAAGAAATGGCAAAAACAATGGGAGGAGGAAAGGAGGGGAAGATGGTTGTATGAAATACAAAGAAGAGTGGGAGAAATGAGGAACACTGGAAGGAGTAGGAGAGAGGAGGTGATCATTGCTAGACTGAGGCTTGGACATGCTGGGTTAAATAATACATTATTCATGATAGGGAAACATAATACAGGGAAATGTGATTATTGTGGAGAAGAAGAAACTGTAGATCATGTTTTATTACAATGTCAGAAATATCAGGCGGAAAGAAGGACAATGATTCACACTCTTGGTCAGATGAAAGTGAAACTGGATCTTGTTGATTTATTGAGACAAAATTCGAGGAGTGACTGTTTTCAGATTGTATTTCGGTTTTTGAAAGAGATAAGGGTGTTTGGGAGACTTAGAGTTTTTTTTTTTGGTTGTTTTTCCCTGTTTGGTTTTGTTTTGTGAGTGCTGTTCCAGACCACACTCCACACTAGTTGGTGGCGGTAATGCACCATTCGTTGTTTGCCAACCGCCAATAAAACACCAAAAGAAGAAGAAGAATCTCCCCTGGTTTTTTCCCCAATCATTTACCTGCAAGACACCGAGAAGCCAGACACACTTTTGGATCCATCCAATGAGGCCATTGATCCCTTGGATGTGTTGTGCTCTTGGAGACAGGACAGCTTATCTTAAAAGTGCTGGAGCAACGTGTCAGCATGTGGAACGTCTCCCTGTGACGACGTGCAATTCACCTCTCACCCCAGAGGAGAATGTAAATCCTCTGAGCCAACCAAACACCAACTAAAATATTTTGGCATGCATGCGTTAAGTCCTTTAGACCTTAAACTAAGGGAAAAACAAATGTTTGTTTTCTTTAGTCTTCTGAATTGTGTCCTGTGCCCTGTTCGGAGTCATTCACACCACTGTCAAGTGAGTGAGTTCTGTAACAGCTGGCGCCGCCCCCCTGAGCTGGCGACACTGCCTTGGGTGTGTGTGTGTGAGAGCGTGGAGTTACTTTTATTAATGTTTATTGTATTTGTAGTAGGGGTTGCATGACTTAATTTTTTTTTAAGTCGACAGTCAAGTAATGAAAATCGAGTCGACTTCGACTAGTCGTTGATGACGTCATACACCTGAAGCGCGCGGGGGGGGGTCGGGGGGGGTCGGTAGGTTTGCTGGAGTTTTTGACAATTAATATTGCGCCCACATTTTCTAAGTTAACACATCTCTTTTAACAACGGTAGTTTCTGCTTCAGCCACACACACACACACACACACCCCTCCCCCCGCGTAGCGGCCGCAAACTCACTGATGCGCCTGCAGCCTCTCGGAGTTCCTGCTGCTCTAAACATTAAAATAATTATTTCATTTTCTGTTCCTCACTTCTGATTACCTTCAGTGGTGTCTGTTTGTTGCAACCAGCAGGTACAAAAACTAACTTGTTTTTATTTGACTATTTTTCTGTCCTGTCTGTTTATTATCTTCCTGCATCTCCTCTCAGTCCTAAAGAAAAACTGCTACCTGGGTTCATATATATTCACCTTATGAGTTACCTTTGAACTGCAGTTCTAAAAGATCTACCAACCGCAAAAACAGCGGAGTGCCGCTGCTCGCCGGCCGACTACAACGGGACCGTTTTTGTTGCGGAGTTCGTGCCGGAGCGGAGCGGAGATAGTGGAATCTCGGGGGTGCGTCACCGGAGAACAAAACAGGTGAAGAGCCTCGCTCCGCAGCAGCGAAACGCATCAGGCACAAATAACAGACAGAAAACACTGAAGGAAATGAGCCGACATGAACGATCGCGTGTTTAATTTTTTTTTGATGTGGTGACACCTGATTTGGCGGTGCTCAGGACGCAGATGTCTGGAGCGCGTCAACGATCAGAGCTTTGCATGTGCAAACTGGTTAAGATTAGGATGGGGGTGAGGGGAAGGTAAAATTGCAAGAGGGAAAAGGTCACAGTTTGGTTAAATGTCCGTTTTAACGCCGGTGTCAGTACCGACGCTCTGGCACAGCGCGTCGCCTTCGCCTCCCGACGCAGGGGCTCATCACCTGCTGGAGGACTGCATCTTGTCAGTCATTATCACGTGACAGCGACTAGACGATGACAGGCATAAAAAGTTACTACAGAGCCGTGAAGTCGACTAGTTCATACAACCCCTAATTTGTAGCAACTTTTCCAATTGGAATCTGCTCTACACATCATGGCTGTTTTTGATACATGTGTCCTGGTGCTTCTTTTGTGACTGTGCACAGTGATTTGCAGGCACCCAGTGCAAACACTGTGAGTCAGGAGTGGTGATGGCCTACCGGTCTACACACATACCCGGGATCAACTTTTAGGTCTGCGGCTGCATGCAACAAGTAAGCCTTATCTGGACCCAGAGCTGGATGCTACCCATGTCAAAACCAGGAAGTGAGGCTGCAGAGCGGGGATCAAAGTTAAAAACCAGCGGCGAGGATAGAAGCCAATTCTTCCTTCTGTGATTATCGGAAACGTGTGTTCGCTACGACCGTATGTACCAGCATGTAGCCTGACGTGCTTCTCGGAATCTTGGATGTCAGAGAAGATACCAAAGTCCCACATTAAGATTGATGGATTTACACTTCGCAGGATGGACAGAGACCTCAGCGTGACAACTAAGAAGCAAGGCGGAGGGGTGTGTATATATGTGAATGTCATCCGAACCATGTCACTGTTAAGGAGCGGGTGTGTGACGAGAACACTGAGCTGCTGGTGCCTCTATTGATGGTTCTAATTCTAAGTGTCTTTGGGACAGGATGAAAACCATGACTGGCTATGGGGGTAAGACAGGTTTACACAGCACCGGGATGGATGTGAATGAGATGAACCAGTTTTTAGCCAGATTTGATGATTGTGATTTTACACATAAACACAACAAACTTAAATCGGCACTTGCCACAGATCAGGTTGAGAATGCATGCCCAGAGATTAGCTTTAGTGTTGAAGATGTCCAGCAGCAGTTTAGTCAGCTAAAGCCTAACAAGGCAGCAGGCCCTAATGGTGTCCATCCACGCACCCTTAAAGTTTATGCAGAGCAGCTTGCAGCTGTCTCACTACATTTTCATGTTGTCCTTGTCTGCTGCTAAAATACCTGTAATGTGGAAAACCTCTTGTCTTGTGCCGATCCCTAAGAAAACAGGTGTCAGCTGTACGTTGTCCAATCTTAGGCCTATTGCATTGATATCACACTTAATGAAATGTTTTGAGAGAGTCATCCTTAAATACCTAAAAGAACAGGTTGTTTCCTTCCAAGACCCCCTGCAATTTGCATATAGGAAGGGTGTGAGTGTGGATGATGCCCTTCTGTATCTGCTGGACATTATTTACAAACACCTTGAAAAAGTTCAGCGCGACTTATGTTCTTCGATTTTTCTAGTACTTTTAATACCATCCAGCCCCATATTTTAGGAAATAAGTTATTGGACTTTAAGCTGCACAATTCCACCACTGCCTGGATTTTAGACTATCTCTCAAACAGACTCAGTTTGTGAGGGTTGGGGGTAAGTGCTCGGACTTGATTTTTTTACAAACTCTGGTGCACCACAGGGGACAGTTTTATCTCCTTTTTTATTTACACTGTACACACCTGACTATAGGCACAGTTTATCATCTTGTCACTTACAGAAGTTCTCTGATGACACTGCCCTACTGGGCCTGATGTCCCAGGGTGACGACCTGGCTTACAGGGAGGAAGTTAACTCCTTTGTTGGATGGTGTGATGCAAATTTTCTACAACTCAATGTTGGCAAAACACAAGAGCTAGTTATTGATTTTAGAAAAAAAAAAACATTCTCTCCAGTGGTCATCAAAGGCCAACCTGTAGAAACTGTGGAGACATATAAATATCTGGTAGTGTACCTCGACGATAAGTTAAACTGGAAAAGTAACAGTCATGCTGTTGTTAAAAAGGCCCAGTCCAGATTGTTTTTTCTTAGGAAGCTAAGATCCTTTGATATAAGTAGGAGGCTCTTGAATGTGTTTTATCAGGGGATTATGGCCAGTGTGTTGTTTAATGCTGTGTTGTGTTGGGGCAGGAGCCTCACCGCTGAGGACATAAACAGGATCAACAAAATGATAAAGAAATCTGATCATCATGATCATCGACAAAAGGATGAAGAGTAAACAAGACAGCTATGGCTCTGGAGGATCACCCCCTTCACCATATTTTTAAGGATCTCGGGAGCTCTTTTAGTGGGCGAATGTTAATGCCCCGTTGTTCCACTGAACGTTTCAGGAACAGTTTTATTCCTGCTGCAGTGCATTTTTACAACGAGCATTTTGTATGATTGTATATTTGATATTTTTATCATGGTTGTGGCTTATAGTAGTGTCCAGTGAATGTTTTGTTGTGTGTATGTGCATGTTGTTGTTTTTTACTTGTCCAAAGCAATTCAATTTCCCCCTTGGGGATTAATAAAGACAACCTTGAACCTTGATTATTTCTTTTACAGAATTCTTTTTTTTAATGTTTGAATTGATTGTGTGCTTAAAGCCGGGCATGCACTGTGACTTTTTCACTTTTTTGAGCCAATTTTCCACTCGTGCCAGAATCCACAAGATGGGGGCGAGTTTAGCGCTGAGCATCATGCAGTATACAGGAGGTTACGAGAGGCGATTAACACCACGTGACCAGCTACCGATCAGCAATCGTGAGCTTGCACGGACTTCTGGAGTGTTTGATATTTTGCTCGTTCCTCATGAGGGTTGAAGTGGCGCAGCGAGTGACTGCAACCCAAAAAGTACCAGAACCGCTCACGGCGCATGCGCAATTATGCGTCAACACCGCTCACCCGCTATTTCCCTAATAACACATGTTGTTCGTTTTTACTTCTACACGTCTTTTACACACAATGACAAGGATTGTCAAGAAAGTGTGTTTGTCGTGTTCATGTCAAATTAAACTGATCACAAAACACAGATTTACTTTCTTTATTTAATTTTCCTCATCCAATCCCCATAAATCCCTGTGTGTCCCCTTGCAGCACTCCTGAAGGACAACAGGCAAAACAACACAAAAAAGTCTGACGTGTTGTGTGTAAACTGCTTTTTTTTAGCATATTCTTAAGTCCAACGTGTTGCTACCCGACGTACAGTGTGAGCAGTCAGGTCGCATCCGAGAACTGGGTCGTACAGTGTGAGCACATGACTCGTGAGAGAGATATAAGATACCTTTCGTCAAACATTTTGACAGGTCTATTGTTCTTTGACCTTTCAGTCCTATTGTTCATTTGACCCTTGACCTTGCCCCCCTTACGTATCATTAATCAAATGGACAGGTGTATTGTTCAATCTTTGCCCCCCCCCTTCCGTATCATTAATCAAATGGACATGTGTATTGTTGATCGTCCAGATGGCTTAGACCCCCCACGCCGCATCATCAATGGCGTATTGTTGAGCGTCCAGATGTCCATGATCCCCCACGTCATAGGCTAATGTGTGTAATGGTGCGTGAAGTTTCTTATTGTGTTACCCAGTGGTTCTCACAGCCCCCTCCCATACGCCGCTGTCACAAGCCTCTCAGATATGTTCATCACCTAAATTCAACACACAGAAAGTTTTGTCATCTAAATTGTACTGCAAATGCAGAGAAGCAAGAAAAAGAAGGCCAGCCTCACCAGTGAGCAGAACCACATCAGTCTGACGCTGCAGCCCTTATAATGCATTTACCAGCCCTTACTGGCACACTATATCAGTCTAACCTCGTGGGACTTTTTATATCTAACATGACATGGCTCACTGACAGTGGATGAGTGCGGCCTAACTGCTGTGAATGACAGCCCCACACGCTGGTCAAGTACTTATGAAATGGTTGTACGTCTCCTCAAAGTTAAAGAATCTGTTTGTGAAGTAGCAAACAAGATGGGATGGTCTGCTTGCTCTCGAGTGAGTGGCAGAAGCTGAAGTCAATGCAAGAACTTTTGCAGCCTTTTGCTGAACACACACAAACTCTTCAGAGTGACACATTGTCTATGTCATTAATACTCTCTTTGATTTACTCAGCCATCTGGCAGATGTTCACGTTGGATTTCGTATGTTCAGTCTTAAACTTTGTGTTTAAATTCTGCCCTTCGAGGAAGTCGTACAGTTTGAGCTGAAGCTGAGTGCTACGAGTGAAAAAGTCGCACAGTGTCCGCCCAGCTTGATGTAAAAATATTTGCTTTGTGTCATAGCTCCTTATCCATGGCTGTCTAAACTGCAAAGAAAAAAAAGATAAAAAGGGAAATCAAAATGGAGCTACAACAAAATCAAAGTCAAGACTGCTGATTTGTCTTCATGGACTGTGCTAAATTTCTTATTCTGTTGGTGGCCCTCACTTTTTACAGAAATTAAGGGTGTATACTAATTAATTTTAAGTATATGTCCTTGTGTGACAAAGTAAAAACTGGGTACAAAGCAAATTTCTTAACACTCACAATAATCCTATGTCAGCCCATAGGAAAAAATGTGTTGCTCATCAGTTGTTCAGTCTCATCTCTTGAGATTATTTTGAGAATCTCTTGTGTGTTTCATTCTGTGATCATTTGTTTCTGAATAATTTCTCCTAAGGGTCCCTTAGGAGCAAGATATAAGCTAAAAAGAGAAAAGAGAAAAGACATCAGTAAGACAAATGAGGTTGAGTTGAGAGACCTGTTTGAGCAATACTTTAGAAGTGGGATAAACAGAAGAGATCTCATAATGGTATGGTTCTGATCTCAATTACGTCTGTTATTTTAAAAGGGGATTAAAGAGAATAACATGAGATGAATCTGAGAAATGTATGAGACAAATCTGAGAAGAATGAGCCCTAAATGAGATCTCATCATTGTGTGACCAATGTCTCTTCCTTGTCTTCATTATTTCTCTTAATTATCTTACCAAAGCCATGTATGAGAACCATCTGAGCCATATTTGAGAAATTTAAGAAATTAAGAATGTAATTGTAAGTCTGTAGTGATTATAACTGACTGTAAAAAATACAAAAATACTTAAGCGCTTAACACTTTATTTAGTTAGCACAATTAGAACACCATTCATATTTGGGTAGCAGCGTATTGACTTTTCTTAAACTCATTAAAACAAAATACATTAATATAAAATAAATAAGATAAAAATTAAATTCAATACAAAAATAAAAGTTATGTCATTGTCTACTAACCCCCTTGCTTTGAAGTCAGGCCTTAACCATGTTAACTTTACAAACAAGGATTAATATATATTTAACAAAAAAACTACACCTGACTTTTTAACAACTGATAGATAATTGTAAGGTCAATCAGAATGACACACTATCAGTACTTTCAGATTGTCAACAACAAACAATCCTGCAGAGAAACCTGGAACAAATCCACTTGGTATTGGACCATGTGAAAACAAACATGAGAAAATACTGCCTATAACCCGAGTACAACCAAATCCCAAAACTAATTTGGCAGTAGGATTGCAGGAATTAACCGGTTTGACTATTAACCACAGATAACCCCCCGTACAAACTTCTCAAATGCGGCCTATAAAAAAACAAAAAGACAACAGCGCGACTTGCACGGACAAAAATAAAAGTGGAACTGAATGTGCTTACGCAGCAAAAGCAGAACAGAGGGAGACCTGACTGGCACCCCATAATACCAACTAAACCAACCCAGGAGTGAAACTGTTACAAGTGTAGGAGACTATTTTCAGCTTCAGCCTGCATGAAAAACTCATGGTGACTGATTATAATCAGAAAAAAATCAAACGGTTTTTCTGTGAAGTAACCCTTTATTGGGCCAACTAGTTTCTTGACCAGAAAGGAAAATCTTGGATATCATAACATGAGAAACTTCCATAGAAAAAAGCTTACTGTGACTTTTTAAATCTTTCGTCTTTTCAGCACAAAGTAAAAAGTGAGAGGGCAAGGGCAAAGAATCCAAGAGAAAACTAAAAATGAACCCAGAGCCTGGCAGAAACAAGACAACAAATAAACAATTTGGTATATACAGCCACACACATCATTAAATGCCAGCCTTCTTACCTGACCCATTTGAAGTACGAACACAGAGAACATACACCGAAGGCAATGTGGTGACAATTCTCATCTATATGGACAAAATTCTGCAGCTTGTCCCATGAATGTATGTCTTCTTTATTTATTTATTTATTTATACATTTTTGGAATTCACATTTTGAAGGGGGAATAAACAGGCGTCAATACAGTGTTTAAAGCCAAGAAACACTGATACAAAAATTTTCTTTAAAGTGTTTAAAATGTAGTTTTACATTAATTGTGTCTTTTCTAGTTTCCCTGGAAGGTGCGAGGAGAGCAAAAAAGAATCCATGGTTTGCCATGGAGGTTGCTGCTGTAACGAGACATTTGAATGAACATATTAAAAAAGGAAAACTGGCCACTATGATTGAATGCCAACAATGCAAAAAGGCAGAAGATCCCACTCCGGCTGGTCGCTCTACTCAAAACATCCGGGATTTTGTAAGAAACTGAGGATTATCTTTGAATAAAAGAAAGAAAGTCCTGGGTAAACTATGGTACCACGATTAACGAATCTGCTGTAACATACCAAGTTTCACTACATTGTTCCTGATGATTTCCGTGGTGGACAGTTAAAATATTTGAGCTAAAAGGCCAAATGGCTGTTTTTGTTTTTAGGTCTGTTTATTTTATTGACAATTAAAATGTTCCGTTCAATAATTTGTTTACCAATAGGAATTTTAATTTGTTAAATTTCCAATTGTTGATGAAACGCATTGTAAAATTCAGTCCACTTATTTGAAAAAGTTCAAATTATATATAAAATGTTGATATGACAAATTTTATTAAGGAATTCTAACAAATAAAAGGTTCTGTAAGCTGCAGTTCCTTTGCTCCTTTTAATCCATGTTTGGACCTGTCAAAACACACCAATGACATGTTTGTGTATTTCTATCACCATTGCCCTGATAAATAATGTTGGCTACACCCCGACACCGTGTCGGGGTGCCAAGTACCTCATTTTCAGTTGTCCTCTTAATACAGCATGGTGTCAGGTTCTTGTATTTTGAGTTCTGAACTGTGTATTGAAACTTTGAAGTGAGTTTTGTGATACATAGCTCAAATAGATTATTTTAAGCCCCCCCCCCCCATCTAATTCCATGCAGTAGTTCTTTTTTTAAAACACAGCAGAAAACATGCCAGTCACCAAATCAAATCAAAATCAAATCACTTTTATTGTCACGTCACATGTGCAGGTACACTGGTACTGTACATGCGAGTGAAATTCTTGTGTGCGAGCTTCACAGCAACAGATTTGTGCAAAAATACAGTAATGTAAAAACATGTAAAATATAAAAATGGCTAATCTAAATATACAAATGAATAAAGTAAACAATAAGATAAGAGATATAAAATGTACAGCGGTTGGTATGTGCAAAACAGTGGCATTAATGTACAGTATGGAGCGTGTAATGTTGGAGTTTCAGTAGTGAGGGTGAGGTGTCTGCGCTGTGTTCAGCAGTCTGATGGCCTGATGGAAAAAGCTGTCTCTCAGTCTGCTGGTTCTGGACCGGATGCTGCAGAACCTCCTTTCTGATGGAAGCAGTCTGAACAGTTTATGGCTGGGGTGACTTGAGTCCTTGGTGATCCTCCCCGCTTTCCTCAGGCACCGCTTCTTATAGATGTCCTGGAGGGAGGGAAGCTCACCTCCTATAATCCTTTCAGCACACCGCACTACTCTCTGGAGAGCTTTGCGGTTGTAAGCGGTGCTGTTGCCATACCAGGTGGAGATGCATCCAGTGAGGATGCTCTCAATGGCACAGCGATAAAAGGTCCAGCGAGAACTTTAAACAATACTCAACACGTATGACGCCAGAAACACAAAAATCACACATAACACAGACCGGGAATTTTAGACAGATTTGAGATCTTTAAGCCAAATAACGGTGATTAATTTTAGTGTACGCACCATAAAATAGTTAAACAATTCCAGCAACAGTGAGCTTACATAGTGAGTCTGCCCATTCAACTCTATTACAACCCACAATCCGTCGTGGGGGGTCCATGTACGCTGACATGGACTAATTACAACCTCCCTCGCGTTTACTCTGTTCCCTCAGAGACAAACGAAGTCCAGGACAAAGTCCAGCGACTCTCAGTCCAGTCCTCAGCTGGGGCCCGAAACGGCTTTGGTGCGTGAATGGCTAAAAATCACTACCAGCGTAAAATCACTGTCGTCCAGTTATTAGGAAAAAGGTGCAAGTTAATTTAGGTACTCACTCGGCGTGCTGGCCAGACTGTGTAGCGATCTCCCACCGGAACTCTGCTCTCCGGAGCTGCACCAGAGCTGATTCCATCGTCTCCCTTACCAGAAACAGACTCAAACCTCCACACTTTAGCCAACAATCTCACACGTCTTTTCCTTTCATCAACCGAACTTTCTCACACACTCAAGAGCTTGTGGCTTACATGCACACGGCCGCAACTGGCCCACCGTAACCAACTTAAACCACACTGTTAGCGGTTAAAGAAACAGGTGCAAATTAATGAACTAACTTAATGAATTTAATGAATTGACTTACTCCCCTCTGCGTGGTAAATTCGTTCGGAGCGCGAGAGCCTGTTGATGGAAGTCCGTCTGCAGAGCTATTTAGCCGGCCAATTGGACAATTTTCAGCCCCCCCAGACTTTCAAGGAAGAAGTGGCGCCGCACGGCTCCCTGGAGACAATCTTCCATCGCTAGGCTCTGTGCTCCCCGTACGGGCCACCAACAATGATAGGTAATTAATTTTATCCCATATTACCTTAAAGGACGACACACACATAGAGAGAGAGTAGATTAATCATTCATAATGTCCATGAATCGTCATGCGAGAGCTGGGCGCAGAAACCCCTCCATGGAGCTAACCAGCCCCCCTCTGTTCCTGGGGAAAGCCTTCAGCTCACCAGCTCTGCATGCCCGCATTCTCCACCAAAATGTTAGGTAATTAAATGTGGGGTAATATTTAATCTCCATAACCCTGGAACCTGAAATAAACACTCTTGACAACATGGAAGACATTTTACCCTGAGTCCCCAAAATAAAGGAGAGTTAACACAGGGAAAAACCTTCTCCGAGGCCTTTCCCCCATCACTCCCATTCTGCTCAGTTTGCCAGGGGTTTTATTAACAAAGGATGGAGAAGGCGGGGCCTTCTCAGGATACAGAGTTACAAAGGTTTCAGCTGGAATCAACATCCTTGACTGCAACGAGCTTCTCTGCTCAACCTTTCATGAACAGCCACAGTTGGCAAACACAGAGATTCATGAAGTGTTAATAACACAAAATGGGCAGCTTTTAGGCCTCAAAAAGGTACAATAATAAAAATACCCAACAAATGTGTCGACACTTTGCGCCCTGTTCTTTTATAAAATGTAGTATAAAAAATAAATGTTTTTGCCCAATTACTGGAATTTCTTTGGTTAAGACAAAAAAGTGAGGAATAATCATTTACAAGTTATTTGTACAACAGGCCCATTTTAAATCCCAACAGTTTCTTAGCAGACAATAGAAATGTGTTCTTGACTAACTTTACTTGGTTTAAAAATCTTACTAAAATAAACAGAGTGCCGTATTGCAAAACCCAATCATACTTGTTATGTAAACATTAGCTTTATAGATACTTTTTACAGATAGATATTTGTGTGCTAAAAAAACCACAAACTTAAATAATGTGTCATTCTTTATTGAAAAACAACAAAATACAGGTATACAGAAAGTGTGGGAAAATGATAATGTGAAAGTCTTGCTCTTTAAATGTAATACTATTTATCTTTAAAAAGAAAAACTCTAAAAATGTCCTGTACAGCAACATGACAGAAGAATGGTGGTCTGTCTGTCAGAATGTGCTGAACAGATTTGCTCTATCAAGAGGAGCCTTAATGTGTACGAGGTTCCCCTTGAGTAATATTGGTTTGGGTTATGTATCGCCACATCAGCATGTAAATGCTGAACCAATCTGGAATAAAGACTGCTGATAGAGGATAAACAAGTAAATAAGAGAAAAATTAATACGACTAGGAAACCAACAAAAACAGCAACCAGCAGCTGCACCTGTGAAGAAACATTTCTGAGTCATCAAGAAAACGTGGGATGAACAACTATAAACATGTAAACCATAAACCACAAACATCATGAACAACAAACATCAACAAGCATGTGTTCGTGCGTGTGCTGGGATGTGAAGTGTTAGACCTCCAAGGATCAGGTGCACTCTGGAACGGCCCCAAGCACCGGAAAACCTTGCTACAGAGAACTCAGCAAGGCCACATCCAGAACCGGGCTGACACAGGTCATGGGCCACAGGACACAGGAATCACACAGCATTTCCACGTGAAACAGAATCATTCAAATTAGAATCAAATACAACAGTTGTTCAGTATGACATCAAATGGATTTTTAAAGAAGGCAATTGGACTTCTTTGGTTTCATGAATATAGGAGGGTTGATCTTAAGCCTGATTCATGCTTCTCCTGCGTCAGTGCGTCGACACGCAACTCCATTATCAGGCTTGGGGAGAAATTATGTCACGTCTTTAAATAAAGTAAAAATTTCTAGTG